>JBAMJR010000168.1:682500-1107500 GCA_038501785.1 Myoxocephalus aenaeus | reverse complement strand
ATTAACTCACCCCAAACCATGTAGTGTACCTCTCTCTAAGGAGGGGGGAGGGTCTACATTTGATTTATTTTTATTTATTTATTGGCATCTCTGGAACAGATTTGCATGTGGATGTGGACATAGCAAGGTGAGGAGAAAGTGATAGAGAGAGGAAGAAAGAGGGAGAAAGGAAAGGAAAAAGATGGTTCTCCACACCACCCCGTATTCTGGGGCCTGTCTGCACTTCCTGGATGGCTTGTCGTGGAGCCTGGTGTTCCCCTGCTACTGGCTCCTGGACCAGCTCCTGGCCTCCTGCGTGGCCACGTCGCTGGAGAAGCGTCGGCGCTCCCAGGACCCTTGCTCCTTCCTCACCCTGTGCGTGCTGATCTCCGTGCCTCTTTATCTACTCCTCTTTCTTGCCTCCCTGCCATTCGCCCTGCTGGGCTTCGTCCTCTGGGCTCCCTTGCAGGCCGTCCGCCAGCCATACCTCTACACCCATCGCAGGTTAGTGTGGACCGTTGTTTTTTTTTTTTTTTTACTACCTCTTGTTTTCAGGTCAAATCTCTATCTCCTGTCTGTGTTGTTGCTAGTGCTAGTATTCATTAAACCCCAAGTGAACAGACATTTTTAATCTACTCCTTTCACATCCTCTAAAGGTCCTCAGAAGATCCGCTAAAGGTCTTCAGAAGGTCCCTTGAAAATCTTCTGAAGGTTTTCTAAAAGTCCTGACAAGGTCCTCTAAAAGTTCTCAAAAGGTCCCCTGAAAGTCCTCAGAAGGTCTTTTAAGTCCTCACAAAGTCCTCTATAAATCCTCAAATAGGTCCCCTGAAAGTCCTCAGAAGGTCTTTTAAAAGTCCTCAAAAGGTTCTCTAAAAGTCCTCAGAAGGTCTTTTAAAAGTCCTCAAAAGGTTCTCTAAAAGTCCTCAGAAGGTCCTCTAAAAATTTGCACAAGGTCCTATGAAAATTCTCAAAAAGGGCCCCTAGAGGTCCTCAGAAGGTCCTCTAAAAAATCCTCAGAAGGTCCTCTAAAAAGTGTAAATCTTAAATCTCGTCAGGGGCCGGCGTGAAGCCCAAATCATGCATCGCCTCATGGCCCAATGTAACCCCTCTCAAATATATAAATATTGCTTTACTCATTGTGTGGCGAGGATCAATAGAGTTGCAAGGCAGGAAGAGTTATTTCAGAATTAAAAGTCTCATAAATAAAATGTATTATCATTTTATATACTATTACGTTGTTTTCCCAAACTCTAAATGCTTCCAGGATTACGAGGATGCTTAGTGACTGTATTAGTATTAGATAGTATTTCATCTATATGCAAAGCACAATACAACGTTGCACTTATAATGTAATCATGCTTCCATACGGACACAGACGCCGACAGCTGCAGCCTCGCACACGGTCAGCGGATTGGCTTCTACACACACAGATGTGTTACATATTGGTCTTATTGAAGTTCAAGTGAAATCAAAACAGCTGTGCATTCTGCTTTTCTAGGACATGCATAGTCAAGAGCACTTGCACGATAGAATTTCATCACAGGGAAAACTGCGACTACTCGATGCAGTAAGCTGGAGCCGAGGGTTTGAACCCTGAGTCACGCATGTGGTTGGATTCAGGCAACAAAAACACTTTGATTAAGGTTCGAGAAAGATTGCAGTTTCAGTTAAATGTCAATAAAGATACAAAATATTGCACCTGAAGTCCATGTTTTTCATTTTTAAACCAGGACCTCTTCCTAACCTGAACAAGCACTGTGAGCTCCATCTTTAGTTTCCAGCTTTAGTTGCTGCATGCTCATGTCGTAGGAAACCAACAAAGTGTCAACGTTTTTGCTCATAAGTTCTGTCTTTCAATGGAATTGTGTCCTGATTAATTTATATATAGAGATATCGTGATAGACAATTACATCATCTCAATTGATAATGAGGAAACAACTGCGTACTAACTTAAAAAAAAAAAAAAAGTGAATATTTTTGAAGCTTTTTGAAGATTGCAGTTTTGTTTTTACATCTTTACATTACTACTCAATTCAATATGTTTAATACGTGTGTATATATATATATGTATATATATATATATATATATATATATATATATATATATATATATATATATGGCCTTTTTTTTGCTTTATAATTTCACTTGAAACCAATATGCTCATTTTGCGCTAAAGTTCTTAATTAAATGAGAAAATACTCAGTACAATGTCAAGTATTAAATACACAGGAGTTTGCAAAGGTGGCTTTACCATGTGGTTACATCATATAGACTTTGTATTTATTGAACTGCCATAAAACATGCCATGTAACCCTTTAAAAACAGGGTGCGAAAATATAGATTGCCATCGAGATATGAAATGGCTTATAGTTGGATAGAATAATTTGCAGTCCTAGCGTAGCAGCTGATGTTATCTCATGGCAAGATGGTCTCCATCCAAACTGTTCTGGAAACAGTTTCACTGTCGATTCTCTCCTCACCTATTCATCAAATGGGTTTCAGAATCTATCTGAGGTGAAAAATAGGACATTCACTTGCAGAGTCATGCTTCATTTTATATCTGCAGTGCCAGTTGTTCCCTAAGTTTGGAGATTTCAAGAGGCAGAAAATGGAGTCATTATCTACTGTAAAGAGTTTGCTCATTGGTCTGGCCTCCAGCTGCCAGGCTCAATCAGTTCTCAGCGAGTGTTTGGTTATCCAAACACACAGCAAATTGGCGACCCACCATAACCACGGAATTTGAAATGCTGTATTTAGATCTGTTTGCTGTGGAGGAGCAGCACTCTCTCCCGGTTATGGTTGATTTCCTAGTGGCACACAATGATAAACATGTGTTATCTGTGTTTGTTTCCAGTAATTATACTGCTGCCTCACAATGAATGTGGTAGTGGTTTATTGAAAGGGTTCCAGGTTTTTCCATAATATAGGATCAAATAGCAGCGATCCTAAAGGAGTCAGTAGAGGAGGATAGATTTGGGGAGAAAAACATAATGAAATGAAAATAAAATGTTGGGTGTATGGAAAGCATACAGAAACAGATCAGGACATAAAGATAAGAAAGAAAAATAATGACTTATATTATTGCAGTAAAAAATGCAGACAATATCTGTGGTACAAGCTAGATATGCATTAAGTTTCTCCAAATGAGGCTGCATATCTTCTTTAAAATATATCAAAATGGGTCTTCCCCTCAACATAACCATACAAAATGAGCCAGGCAGCGGTTTCTCCCTGCTTCCAGGTTTCATGCTAAGCTAATAAGCTAACCAACAAGAAAGTGAATAACCGTATTTCCTAAACTCAGACTACTCTTTTCATACCTTACGGAGGGCTATTTCTGTACTCCAGAGCCTCTGTTTGACTTGATACAGTGTTTCCATTGCTTACCTTGTGCAGGCCAGACAAACACCAGGCCGAGCAGGGCCAGGCCGGGCCAGGAGGGTTCGGCCTCGGGGAATGGAGGCCACAGGGCAGAAGCTTCTGTTTCTGCAGTGCCAACGTGTGCCTGCTGCCCGACTCTCTGGCCAGGTTCAACAACCTGTCGGACACGCACAGGAGAGCCCGGGAGGTGGGGAAGAGGATCCGCAACGGTGCCAGCCGGCCTCAGATCAAGATCTACATCGACTCACCGACCAACACTTCCATCAGGTGAGGAGAGCTCGCTCCTGGGATCCTTCTGCGTACGTCTTAGCAGTAGTGAAAGCCTTCACTCGTGTCATAAATATAAATCAAATTAATGCATTTTCTCTTGTTCTGTTCCCTTCATCAGCGCGGCGTCCTTCAGCAGCCTTGCCACAGGATTCCGCCGCACCTCCTCTCTGGACCAGCGTCCAGACCAAACACACACCACCAACGGACCAGCCGACACCGAAACCGAACCCCTCACCGAGTGCCCGATCCACCCCTCGGGTGCTGGCGACTGTCCGGTTCACCCCTCCGCCGGAGACCAGGGTACCTCTGAATGCCCTCTTCACCCAGACGGAGGAGACACGACAGCAGACTGTCCCCTCCACCCTGTGGGGACTAGTGGCAGCTCAGACTGTCCCGTTCACGCCTCAGGGGAGGCTCCAGACTGCCCCTTGCATTCCACGGCAGGTCATCATGACTGTCCCATGCATGGGGAAGGCCCCCAGACAAAACCGTCCTCAGACTGCCCACTTCACGCCGCAGGGGTTCAAATCAGCATCAGCGCCCCGGAGCCGGACCCACAAGAGGAGGAGGCCGAAACAGGGAACCATCGGCCTGGGGAGCAGGCGGCTGGAGACACGGGCAGCATGACCGCCTCCAGGGAATCCCTTGCTCGTTACCATGGTGGTGACGGTGGCGTCGGCATATCCTCCAACAATACTCTGTCTCACGTCCCTCTCACGTCAATCTTCAAGCGCCCCGGGAGAAAACGCCGCCATGGAGATGAGACATTCGACCACGAGATCTCTGCCTTTTTCCCTGCCAACCTGGATTTTCTGGCTCTACAGGAAGTGTTTGACCACGGGTCGACGACCAGACTGCGGCGTCAGCTGCATCGCTACTTCCCTTACGTGCTGAGCGACGTTGGCCGGTACGGCTGGAAAGGATGCTGCTCAATGTTCAAATTCCTGAACAGTGGGCTGATGCTGGCCAGCCGTTACCCAATTCTGGACGCACGGTTCGAGTGCTACCCCAACGGGAGAGGGGAGGATGCACTGGCAGCCAAGGGCGCGCTGTTTGCCAAGGTCAGAAATGTTGCTTTATTTTCTCTTCCTCCTCTTCTTCTCTTTTTTCAGTCATACTTAAAGAAGTAGCTCGACAGTTTAGGAAATTGCTTGCTTGAGTTCCTGCCAAGAGTTGGTCAGAATATTGATTCCCATCTTACATTTGTCCCATCACTATGGAATAAGAGCTAGCATCTCAGCTTAGCATAAAAACTGGAAAAGGGCAAACAGCAACCCTGAATCTGTCCTGTACAACTTGTTGAGGCAACTTCACGTTGACGACCAAACTCCAGGAAGTCACTGTACCCGGCGAGGAAATGGACTAGCACATAGTTTGGAACTAGTTTGTATCCTTTTTTGTACGAGTACAAACCAGATATAACGAGTTCATGAGTGATTCTTTTTTACCTTTGGACAGAGTCAGGCTAGCAGTTTACCCCTGCTTCCTGTATTTGTCTTTAAGCTAAGCTAATCATCTCGGTGCATTTCATAAAAATGAATGGCAACCACGCAATTAGGGTTGAAATCCAATAGAAATCCTTTTTTTCATAGAGCTCATTGCATTTAAAGACCCTTTACACATGTTGACTGTCAGGCCTGGACTAAAATGAGGACTCAGATGCAGAGGATATCACGTACAAGCACACTTTATTGATTTCAGATCCTCTTTGAAGAGTGACAAACAATTGAGCTATGAAAAACTCACTTACTAACTAAGTCCTGGCAAGACTAACTCGTGGAAGATAACCTTCCTAATAAGGAAATTCTCCAATAAAAAGGAGAGACAAAAACACACTAGAAACAGGGAAGATCCTAAAACATAAATCGCTCCCGAAGGAGGAAAACTAAAACTACTGATCAACGGGACAAAAGAAAAGGCTCACCTAAACAGGAGGCTCTACAACTATCTAGTACCAATTAAGCACGAAATCGCTCCAAAGGGGAGGAAAGAAAACAGATTACAAAAAACACAAATCGAAGCTAAACTAGAAAACTTTAACAAACGAAAAATCACTCTCAGAGGAGGAAACAGAAAACAACTTACGTGGCGTAGCAAAAAACTCTTGGCAAAATCGACTATGACTGTGGATAAGGGCTTAGGTGCACGGACAAGGACGAAACACTTTGGCACAAGACAAAGGGGAGACGCCGACCATAAGCACATGAGGGTAATGGGGAACAGGTGGAAACAATCAGGGATCAGGGGAGACAATCAGACGGTGACACATGAGGAAGGGCAAGTGACCTGCAACGAGAGGAGAGTTAGGCTTCAAAATAAAACAGGAAGTTACGAGACAAAAACCCAAGACAAGACAAACCTCACCGCCGTGTGACATTGACATGATCATAAAAAGCATCTCACTGAAAATATACAACACACAACATGAATCACATTTTAAAAGTAGTTGGGATTAGAACAACATATTTTAGTTCACACATGTGCCCCAAAGCTAAGTAATATTTTTAGTCAAATCTACCTCCATAAAGTAGTTTTGAGACGGACAAACCTTTTTGTCATTTTGCCATTGTTTCACATAGTAGTTTCAGAGTCGTTTTCGCAGAAAGGTCAGTACAGAGACCACTTTGAGAAATGTAATAACTAATATCCTGCTCTATATTTAGAGGGGGCTGCTTTTTGTAGTCTTTGACAAGATCGCAGGACAATGAGTCAAAAGAACTAGACAACGTGGATTGTTTCCTCACCATTCACTGTCGATGGAAAAGATCCTCTTTTTTTAAATACATGTCTCAATTCATTTCAAACTGAGCTGAATTATAACTAAATGTCATAGTGGACCTAATTTTATGCTTTCCCCGCAGCACAAATGTGTCTGAGCTCTGATCGCTCCTCTGTGCCGTTTCAGCCGAAAGCTAATCTTGTCATCTCTGACGGCGCTATCCGTACTGTTGGCGGGGCGGTAATTTAATCTGCCCATTAAGTCTATTTATACTACATTAACTCATTGTACATTTGTGAAAGACGGGACGAAGAGTTAAAATGACCTGCCAGCTGTCTGCATACGTTACCGTAGATCCCCAAAGTAAGGCAAAGACATCATCATGCAAAACATCTTTTCCCTGCTTCAAGAACTTTGTGCTCCGGTATCTATTAGCGCTACTTCCTAATCTATTTGATGCCTTTGTGTAAATAATGCCACTCAGTACATGTTGGACGCACTATTGCCACAATGTTGCAGTGACACAGAATCTGCTCATTGCAGACAATACTTGGTAAATACACTTATTTACACCCACAGCCATTCACTCATTGTGAATGCACCAGAGTAATTACGGAACCCTCACAAGCTTTCCACAACTCCCACTGCCGCGTGGAGAACAAAAAAATACATTTTCAAGGTCGTCAGTGGTACATGTTAGCATAATTCCACATCTGTGTTTATATGTGGTATTTAAAATACATTGATGCACAATAAAATGGCTTGTTGGATAACATGTACATCCTTAGGATTTCAGTCCTGGTTGATATTGAATCTCAGTATAAATGAAAACTAAGGAATTGTGCTCTGAGTTTGCCAGTCTGGAGTCTTTAGCTGCGACCAGAATTTATACTGACAAGCTATTCATCAGAAGTGGGCCCATAGTAAAAACAAAAATGTGTGTACAATGGAAAAGAACACAGCACTTCTAAGTTAGTCTTACTGCAAATATATAAATATTGCAATACATTCATCAGTGCGCTCGATCAACATTGTGTTAAATGCACAAATGTATGTGTCTAATTTATTTGAAATCTGTCGCTATATCGTATAACTTTATATTAGCTTAGGGTGACTTCCACGATTGCAAAAGAAGTCTGGTTGTATAGAAGTCTATGAGAAAATGACTCTACATCTCTCTTGATTTATTCCCTCAGTAAACATTGTGAACATGAGTTTATGTCTCAGTCTCTAGTTTCAAGTCTTCTTCAATACAGCATGATGTTCATTTAGTAAATTATAGTCATTTAGAGTCAGAGAGACCATAAAGCAGGGGACGCTTTACCTCATCAGCCCGAGGGTCCCCCTATAGCAGACCTGGGCATCTTACGGCCTGCGGGCCAGATGTGGCCCGCAGGCTCTCCCAGTCTAGCCCGCGTGAGGTCAATAAAAAAAGAAAAATAAATAAATAAGGTGCACGCCATGAATGCAATACAAACGGCACTGCTTTTACTTTGAAGGCGATTTATTTATGCGTGCGCGCACGCGCGCGCTTACGCAGCCTCACGACGGGCAGTGTTGCCGACTTGGAGACTGAAGTGAAAGCGTATTGTTCTGCAGTTTCTGTCCTCAGCGAGCAGCGGGTGCTGCCGCCAGACCCCCGCCTCCCAAGGAGACTCGCTGCAGTCTCCGCCTCCACATTGAACATTAATCGCGCAAAGCCACCGCGGATCTGACCTGCGGTCTGATCCACTATGGCAGAGCACTTTAAGTCAGGATCAGCTCTGGATTTTTATTCTTCTCTCAAAGAGGAGAACTTTCCTCATATGAGGAGGCCTGCTCAGAAGATGTTGGTTCTCTTTGGATCTACCTACATGAGAACAAACATTCTAGTGATGAAGTTCAACAGATCAGATCCTCTCACTGATACCTGTCAGCTGTCCACATCTCCACCTCATTCCACCAGACTTCATGCTCTTGTTCAAGCCAACACAGACTGGACTTTTCTCACCGAGTAAGAACAACTGAACTGGAAAACATCAAAAGCACTTATTGCTTTTGTTTCAAGTTAATAAATTGCTGGTCTTTAACATACATATTTAAGGTAAGGTTTAAAAAAATCTTTAAAAATTAAATTACATTTTTTATTTATTTTCATAGCCTTATTGTAACATGTATTCTTACCAGCAGCAGCTCAAAACCATATAATTTACAGTTTTTTAATAAAGTAATAACATTAATATTGAGTTAATTGAATTAAGTTCAGACTATTGGTTCGGCCCTCCACAACGGTCCAAATTTCTCATGTGGCCCCTTGGGAAAATTAATTCCCCACCCCTGATAGGGATACCCTAGGGCTTCTACAGGTGTTATACAGCTCATATGACCTTGATATGAATACCAGCCCCTATTGTCATTGATCTCTAAAGAATCAGCAACTCCTTGCCTTTAAAAAATATATATATATATATTTATTATTTATTTTCTGCATAAATATGATCAAAAGTCAAGAGTCTGATCAAAAAATGTGTCCTCGGTCGCTCCCCGAGTTTTTTTAATTGTATTGTTGGTGCCTTCCCATCATGCCCCAGAGTAATACTGCACCTCTTTAGAAAGATTAAGACCTAAAGCATCCAAATATGTAATAATAATCACAATAAACACAAGCAATGACATTTTTTCAAGCCTTTCCAGTCCAAAAATCATGTTTTTCGGTTCAGAAATAAAGAAATGAGCAATCTTTACCTAAATCTTGGTCGCACCATGACCGTTCTGTACTTAAAATGACCGGCTCCTTCCGCGTGTGTCATCTGACGTGCTTTCAGATGCAATGAGACCGCAGGACCTCAAAAGACGGATACAAATTCGACAAAAAACAGCCGTTGCTTTCTTGCAACTCGCGACATCAATACTTTACAAACAGTAAAGTCCTACTACTGGAAGATTCGTACAGTCTCTACGGTTACATACGTGGTTGTAACCGTTACGTACACCTTTGTTAGGGGTACTAAATTAGTTAAATAGTGTAGCGACCCTGTACAGGCGTCTGTTGGTGGGGAGGGGTCAGTCAGGGGTCTCTCTCTCTCTCCGGCCAATCACAGGGACTCAGCGTGCTTCTTGGTAGGGTTGCGTCCTGTGATTGGTGGAGTAGGGGGGTGGACGGGTGGTTAAGGAGGAAGTGACGTTGTGTGTTGTGTGTTATGCTAGTGTGGGGAATGCTAAGTGAGCTGGTTAGCTGTTCAGCGTGAGCTACTGTTAGCGAAGAGTCTGTTGCCAATTCCCCGTACAATAAACCTGCAAGTTAATGTGACCAACGTCTGCGAGTCGTTCCTGTGGACGTTACAGTTATAATCGCTCAGTCATGTCGAGGAGCTTACCTAATTACGTAAAAATATAACGATCTTCTTTTTTAAATGTAGTCCACCGTTTCTCTTCTCACAAGGGTTTACAGTACCCTTGTGATAATAAGTAAATGTATTAAATCGGACCTGTGGTTGATGATTTAGAAGCGTTTGAGTTTTTTAAAACCAAAATCTGGAGAAAAAAAACTCGGGCGGATGGGGCAGGGCTACTGTGATTGACAGGTCTCTACCTCTACTGGAGCAGTATATGACGTCTCTACCACTCCTCCGCGTTACAAATACGGTCACATCCGTTGATTTGTTGCAACGGCGAAATCGTCAAACTCAAGGCTTCAAAACGTCAACAGGTGACGTCATGATGACTAGCTTCTCTTCTTGAACACAGTCAATGCTGCCAGCAGTAACCCAGGGACATCCTGTTAAGTTCCCCATTGCCTACTACTGCATAACTTATACAGGAGGGAGTCCATTAGACGACAGATACCATGTACTGTACATATGACGAGACGGGATGCCGTCTTAATGCATAATGGAGGTATGGCCTTGCAAGAAGCAGGATGGGTGTATGACATGGCTACCAGTGCACCAATATGGGCTACATTTGGGATTCATACTTTTTCTTCTTTGATTCATGCTTCTGTTGAAATGCAGCCCTTTTTTATAATAAGGCGACATGCAGCGTTTTCCTTGGAGTGAGAAAGCAGCAGTGCACAGAGAAACGCTCACAAACACAACGTGCAATGAATCAGCGATGAGGGGAGGGGTGTGTGTGTGTGTGTGTGTGTGTGTGTGTGTGTGTGTGTGTGTGTGTGTGTGTGTGTGTGTGTGTGTGTACAGTCTGTGAGTCCATTAATCAGTCAGGAATGCAAAGTCTGGATCGGATCCCGTTCCGGCTGGGAAGGGTCCGCTTTGTGCGACCCGATGCCGACGATGTGCACCTGTATGTGTGAGTGTGAATCTATCTGTTTGTGTCCACACATGCCCTCGCGTTACCCAGTAACAGATCTAATAAAGACACACTCCATCATCACAGCTTGCACGCTGACAGTCTGCCCCGCTGCCCGCTGACTGTCACTGCAGATTACAAGCTGGCCTCATATCCCCATTTCACCACCTCCGAGTCTATGAGGTCGTCCCGGGTCCCCCTGACAGGCTGGCTGTCTGCCAGCTGGCAGATACGTGTCTCTACGCTAGCTGCTGACACTGCCAACTGACAGAGAAGGGAAGCAAACATTGTTAAACAAAATGATTCTTCTTACTGCCAGGAAATGCTTATTGAGACTGAAACTAAAACCACAAGTCGGTGATCAGAATGTTCGTGGTCAAAGGAGCGGCTGCAAAATGGTGGAGAAAGATCTTCACAATAAAAGGCCCGTTATTTCCGCTGGGATGATAATTTCCCTATATCCCCATTATGTTTTATGCTTACTCTGCCTCTCTGCAGTATTAATAGGCCTGATTTTTAGTGAGGGAAAGCAGCTAATAAAGCTCCGCTAATTCCATGATGAACACATTTTGTTATGAACCTTTCTCAATAAAAGTCTGCCGTTATTTTTGCCACTTACTCGTCCTCCTTGCGCTATTAGTAGACTTGTTTATATTGAAAGATAGCAGTAAACAGAGCTCCACTAATCGCTCTCAATGAAAGTCCCCCATTATTTTGTTATTTAAAATAGTTTATTTTGAAGCAGCAAACTGTTGGGTTATCACCAGCAGTGTTTATTGGTTTTCATTGAGTGATGACAATACTCAACTCTCATGGCACTTGGTAACATAACATGATGATAAACATAATCACAAGTGCACCATGCATCCCTAAAAGTAAATGTACATATCAGTGGCGGGCCGTGGATTTTCTAACTGGGCCTTCAGTGGATCAGCTGTTCGCACCACAAAACAATTACATTATAAAGTAGCTATAACTTTGTGATTCTGTTTAGGGCAGCAGAGAAGGTTTAGCAGGCCACTGGTACATGTGTATATGTACGATATAAATAAATGCCCACGTAGCCCCCGTCTCCCAGCTAGCTGCAGGCTTTGATGTGCCCGCTCTCCATCCTCCAGACGTCTTGGCAGCCTTCCAAGGCGGCAACCATCGCTCCCCCGTCCGTGACCCTTTGGTCATTCTCGCTCATTACCGCTCGGCGCTCCGGCTCGCTTCGCCGCCAGCTGGGACGCATCTCATTATCCGCACTTCATTTGATGTACCTGATGTTCACGCTGCGCTCCTCTTCACAGCCACCAGATCCTGTGTGTGTTCTTTCACATCAAACGCAAACAAGGACGCTCAGTCGGAAGTCGTTGTTGAAGTGATGATCCCTGAAATTCTTCCCTTTTTTCAATTGTGTTGTTGTGTGCACTCATCACTGTGGTGCTTTGCACTTTGCCAGACACCTCCTGTCAGACACGGCCTTGTGGGCAGCACCGTAATCATCTTCCATGGATTTCATGTTGTCTTTTCTCTTCTTCGTCTCTTTGTCTGTTCAGCAATTCTAGCTATCATGAGAACTACTCAGTTCTTCTGTTGACTTCAAACACACTAATTATAAAACTTCCTGTGGCACAGTAAAAAGCGAGCAGATACCATGCAAACAGTTTAAGATTAAGTTTTAGATTAAGGTGTGTTGATCTACGCTCATGCACAGGAGTGCATTGTCATAAATAATAGCATTTATAGAGTAGAACAAACGGCTTTATACATCTAAAGAAGAGAGTGCATATGCGTCTTGAACAGACACACAGTTTTATACCTCTTGCTGCAATTGTAAATACTTAACTAATATCAGTTTGAAGGCTCTGGATTACTAAAGTAAGTCTTTAATAAAATGACTATAAACGGTCTTGGTGTTACAAAATGTCCGTTTAACTGAATCAAACATTTAGTCCAAATTAATTTTAATTTTTAATTTTTAATCATATATAAAAGGGGCCTTTATATAGAAAGTGGACATTTAAAAAGCATTGTCAATACATTACTGAACGTTATTCGGGGTTGTGCAAAATCAATTAATATTTATGTTTTTGATGGCAGTAGGGTTGACCTGATCATGTTCTAATTTCTCTGGCAATGTAAGAAATTGTCAGAGTCACTCTATTTATCTTTATAACTTTATTTCAGTGTGGGTTACTTCAGGGTAAAGTATCTAGTAGCACCATGATGTATGTTTATTACAACAATGAAATTAATTTAATGCATAATAAACCCGTGGTGTCTAAATCTCCCCCAGCCATCCTCTGCTATTGCTCCCAGTCTGGTTTATTTAGATTATGAGAAATTAAAATGCTGTTATTCTTGTATGAATTCAGTCTTTAGCAAATCTAACTCGGAACACACACACACACACACACACACACACACACACACACACACACACACACACACACACATTCTCATTATTTCCCCATGGATGCATTTACCTGGAGAGCAGGAGCAGGTCAGCGACATGAATCTGAATTGTCTCTCGTGGGGAAGTGACGCACTAGAAAGAGAGAGATGGGGAGAGAGAGGCAGAGATAGAATATTAATTTAAAAATGTTTCCCTAAAGGGAGAGCCGGCGCTGTCGCTGTAATTAAAGCTTTTCAGTCTCAACATTCATCCCCTCTTATAATTATTTCAAAATACTAAGTGCATGGTTGAAGAGTTTGTGTGTGTGTGTGTGTGTGTGTGTGTGTGTGTGTGTGTGTGTGTGTGTGTGTGTGTGTGTGTGTGTGTGTGTGTGTGTGTGTGTGTGTGTGTGTGTGTGTGTGTGTGTGTGTGTGTGTGTGTGTGTAAATACACAGTTTGAATGCATTACTACGGATTAAGCTTCAACAGGGACACACTCAAATCTAGATTGGATAGAATGGAAATCAATGGGACAATTCCCAAAACCCACCCCTGGCCTTTAATGACCAAGAGGACCTCTATTTATTGACACAAATTGCTTTCCTATTCAGGGCCGAAGGGATTTCAGCCGGATTCCCAATGCCAAACTTAATCAAACACTGGCCAACTGAACAGTACACAACACATGTCCCATGATGCCTTTCAGCATCACGGCTCAAGACCATCTGTTCTTCTTTCATGTGCTCAACATGCTTGTGTCTTTGTGAGAACAAAGACAACTCTTACTTGTGCTCATACAGTGTGTTTTCATGCTCACCTCTTTAACACTAACACCATGAGACTCCAGAGCTATGGACTTGACGGCCTTGTTTACAGCATTCAGAGACCTGGAAAGCAACTTGAAAGTCTTTCAGTTGAACTTTTTGGTCCTGATGAATCAACCCTTGATGTGGACTTGCCCTCAAGGACGAAGGACTCGGCTTGAACTCCTGTTGATTGGCTCAACAATTCAACTTTGGCTTGTTTTGATTGACTTGAGAGACTCCACTTGAACTTGTTGAATTGTTTAATTTAACTGACTTTATATGGATATGTCTCGGTTTACTCAAGCCTTGACCTGGACTTGACCTAGACCTGGACCTGGACACTGACTCGAGTGGACTTGAACTTGTCTCAAATGACTTAAAGTTTGACTTGAGCCTGCATTGATTGATTAAAGACATGGACTTGTATAAGCTGATAAAATAAATTAACATATCTGAGCCTGTCTCAAATTACTTGACTCTGGTCTTGATTGACTTGAGACCCGACTTGGACTTTTCTCAAGTGACTCAAAGGTTTATTGGAACTTGTCTCAAGTTACTCAAGACCTGATTTGAACTTTCTTGTTTGACTTGACACTTGGATATGGATATGTCTCAATTTACTCAAGCCTTAACTTGGACTCGTCTCAACTGACTCAAGCCTTAACTTGGACTCGTCTCAACTGACTCAAGACTTGACTTGGATATGTCTAATTTCACTCGAGCGTCAACTTGGACTGATCCAAGACTTGAGTTTAAATGATCTCGACTGACCTGTAACTTGACTTGAGCTATGATTTGACACGTGATAAAAGGTTGTCTCGGTTGACTTGAGACTTGACTTGGACTTGTTTCAATTGACTCAAGACTTGACTTCAACTTGTCTCACTTGACTTCCGACTTGAACTTAACTACAGTTCCTTAACTCGTGTGATGCATGAGTCTAACTGGTCCAAAAGAAGTGTAACGAATGGGAACAGAGGGAAATGGATGCAACTATGAGGAACAACTGATGTGTTCATTGGACTTGTACGTTCTTCAAGTTAAGCAACGACTTGTGTGACAAAGTAAAGTGAAAGCCAGTCAGCTTTCAGACACCAGTAAATGGTAAAAAAAAAAAAAAAAAATTAAAACACATGAGATTTACAATACCAAAGATTGAAAAGACTGAAAAACTGTCAAAACTGCTTGGTTTTCAAGTGAAGCGATAAAACCCATGCAAGTAATGCGTGGTGAAATCTCCGCTCACTCCTCTGATGGTAAAGTTGAGGTAATTAGTTACAGCAACCTCGGAGGTTTCATATCAGGCTTTCATAGCTCGGCCCGGTTTCCAGTGTGAAATCGCCTCGCAGCTCATTTCAGTTCCGCTCCGCTCGGTCTCAATGCCCTGTAATGAGAGGAAGGCTTTGGAAGTTTCTGCATCTCATATCCTGCATTCTGACTCATTTGCTGTTTTATTTAAAAAGAAATGCAATTAATTTAATTTCATATTATTTTTACTCATACAGAGCCGAAGAGGAAGAAACCGATCTTTCTATCCATTTCAGAATAAATTGCTTCTAGTCGAGCGCTCCTCCGTCAACTACACAGAACTCCAATTAACATTCATCAAACTTCATCCTTTGCATCGACCACAGACAATATAAACACATTGAAAGTCCACTCGTTTTGTGTATGCGTGAGTGCGTACACACACACACACACACACATATACTCACGTAAGAATCCCTTCGGGTCTGTTTCAAGGTGCACACACACCTATTGAAGCATAGATAAGCCCCTGAAATATTAATAGAGAGAGTAGAGCAGAGGAGGATGGAGAGAGGGAGCAACCGAAAGGGAAAGAATTAAGACGTTAAATGAGACGCGGGGGAATATAAATATAAAGCAATGAAGGTGAAAAAGTCATGTAATAAAGATAAAAATGGGTTTTAAAATTACATTTACAATTAACACATTTATGGGTTGGACATTTCGCTATGCTAAGCTAAACGTCTCCGGACTTTATATACTCAATTTAGCACATAAACAAGAGGGTGGTATCAATCCTCCCATCTAACTCTGTAAGACAGGCGGCAACCTTTAAACTGCATTCTCTCTACTGACCAGCAGGGGGCGACTCCTCTGGTTACAAAAATAAGTTTATGAGAAAATTACTCTACTTCTCCCTTAATTTATTACATCCTTAAACATTGTGAACTTGAGTTTATGATCTCAATCTCTAGTTTTAAGTATGGTGAATATATATTGTAACTTCCGTTTATCAAAAGAAACATGAAGACTGCCGTATTCCAAAATGGCGATTGCCGAACTAGAGGCTTCAAAAACCAATGAGTGATGTCACATCTTATAAACAGTGTATGTCTACCAGTAAGCATTGAGAGTATTTCCCAAAAATGGATCGAATATGGATTGCTAAAGCTGCAATCTTCATTATGTTTGGACATATGGAACATAACGTTCTGTTCTCTGCAAACCAACACAGCCTCACACATTGTCTCTGACTCACATGTTCCACAACAATATTAGAAAAGTTAATGTAGCATCTGATGCGTGTATTTAACCAAATTGTCCCTTTCTGCTCTTCTCGCCCACCCATTTTCCAGAAACACTCATTCCATTAAGAAAAATTGAATTAGCGCCCCGATCTTTGCTCTAACGTGTACTTACTGTATTTCTGTCCGCAATGTGAGCTTTGTGTTTGGTATCATAGTCAAGCTAATTTGGCTAATGCTTTATCGCGGCTTTTAGGATTTTTATGAGCCCGTCACAGATCCCAAGCCAAAACAGCCATCCCGTTATTGGGCATCAGTCTCCATATGTCTAAATGAAAGTCCTCTCCTCGGTGGGGTTGCTTGGCTAATTCACCGGAGAGATAAATGCTGACTTCTCTCTTCATTACCGGAGACATTAACTGATCGTAAATTACGCACATTGATTCGACTGAATGTGAGCGCTGCACAGCAAACGTGTTTTTCAAGTCACTGTGAAAGGAGTCAGTTGAGGTAACACATGGGCGGAGACAAAGGGCCCCTGGGCACCGAAATGCAAAAGGCCCCACCACCAAGACACTTCATAGTTGTTGAGCCTTTTTTCTGTTGTTGTTTTTTAGTCTCTTTGTAGTCATTATGTGTCTCTTTGAAGTTGTTTTGAGTCTCTTTGTAGTTGCTTTTTGGTCTCTTTTTGTTATTTTGCATCCCTTTGTAATTGTTTTGGTCTCTTTGTAGTTATGTTGTGTCTCTTTGTAGTCCTTTCATGTTTCTCTGAGGTCATTTTGAGTCTCTTCCTGGTTGGTGCGTGCCTCTTTGATTGACCTTTTCCCGGTGAAGGCAAGAGGGTCCCCTGAAAATTTTGGCCGCTGGTAATCCATCCATGATGTAACAGAGAAGTTAAGGATTAGCAAGTAACCAAAAGGCATAGATGTTAAATAAATGACCTAACCTTTCAAAGGTACAGTGTCTACCATTTCAGAGGATCTAGTGACAGAAATGGAGTGTAATATTATTAATATGTTTTCTTTAGTGTATAATCACCTAAAATGTTTTGGTTCCGTTACCATAGCTTGAGCAGTTTATATCTCCATACAAAGCGAGTCCTCTTTGCGGAGCCGGCCGCCATGTTTCTACAGTAGCCCAGAGTGGACAACACTGGCTTTATATAGGGCCATTCTCATTGTTCGTGTTTTTGAGTCACATTTTATGCGTCGGCCATCACGTTTTGTTGCAAACTGCAACCTCACTGCTAGATGCTGCCAAATCCTACACAACTAAGGGCTAACTCTAGTGCTCAGATAACACGAAACATTAAACAAGTCCTCACTTTGAAGCTAAATAAATGGATTTACTTTGTAGTTCACTTTTCAACCTATTGAACAGACAGTATTTACAAGGAAAAATGGAACAGACATTTGGGGCACTTTCACTTTGTTTTCCCTTTAAATAGGTTGCTTGGGTAAGGACATTTAACCGGGCAGTTTTTATTTTACATACCTATGTGTTTGTCCAACCACTCACTTTGCTTAGATTATCGGATTGCACCGTCATCCATCCATCCCTCCATCATCTGGACCATCTTATTCCGGCCTGGGTCACTCGGTGCTGGGGTGTATATCTCAGCTCGATGGACCAGGTTCTCGCTTTCACAGCGCCAACACAGACCACATTCACACATTAACACCAATGTGAACATTTAGAGTCAGCGGACCACCTAACCTGTGTGGCTTTAGGCTCTGGGAGCAAACTGGGACACCCAAGCAGGCAAACGGAGAACATGCAAAGTCCACACACAAAAAGCCAGCTGTTCTCTTGTTAAAAAAAGAATAAAACACAGTTTACAGAGGATTATTTCAGGCAAAAAACTCGCAAGACCGCAAGCTTTGAGAACAGTTTTTTAAAAGCTTTCATTAACTGAATGAACAACACATTACAATTGTGCTGCAACTAGAAATAGTCTTTTTTTATAGAAACGTTTTTGCAGTGTGGCTCGGTACGAAGTCATGCTTGTTCTGTGGCTTTACAAACATCCCTTCTTGAATTGTGAGAATGGAGCGACAGTAAGAGCCCTTTACCTCGTCCAACAACTCTAACAGGGAGTATTGTGTCTTGTTTTAGGTCTGCTCCACCCAAACGCTACCCACTTCAAACTAACCACCCAACGATCACCGTCTTCCTTTCTTTGCAACCCGTTATTTCCTCCTCCTCCTCCTCCTCTGTCTGCGTCCACCCACCGGCCCTTCAGAGCTGCCAGCCTCCTCCGTCCTCCACGTCTCGTCTCTGTGGCTGAAGGACCTCACTCAGCGGCGATGCGCTGAAGGCGTCTGATTAAATGTCGAGTGGCGTTCATTTCATCGCGGCGTTGCTCGCTCCGGCTCGGGGAACCGGGGAAATTGAGGTTGTGAGGAAGTACTAAAAAATGCATCAAGCTTACAAGGACATGGGGGAGGGGGTGAAATCCTCAGCTCTGTGTTTAGCTCACGCACATCATTTCATAACGTACACTCCAAAATAAATGGCATGTATTTTCATCTAGTCTCTCTTCACTTCTCTTACTTTTGTTGACAGGGTTACTTTTCCAAACACATCACAATACATCTCCATTTCATTCTCTGTGTGCTGCGTCTTTGAAAAAGCTGCACGATGGATAAATACCAGACATCGTTGTGGACAGATGGCTTGAGACTTGTCTCTTCATTTTGCCTTTTGTTTACAGCGATCAATAGCTGACTTTTTTTTTCTCCCTGCTGATAAAAAATGTTCCATGCCCCTGGGACTGTGGCGGAGCATTCATAATGCAGCATGAAATATCAACCCTGCAAATGTCACAGGGGAACCTAATTATCTTTTCTGCTTTCAAATAATAGTCAACATCATGTGGATGTCGGAAATACAATAGAGATGTACCATCTTTCCTTCCCGATATCGGTTATTAACCCTGAACTGTGCATTTAATTCCCTCTCTCATATCTTCTATATATTGCCGTGAAATCATCTCCTTCAAACAACTGTATTTAATCAAGTTTCTTGCCAACACTACATTTTCTTTTCATTTGCTTTACCTTGCTGTCCAATGCTGCTTTTTACTCAGCTAGAGACAATAATAATAATTATAACAATATAATCATAACTATATGATGACGTGATATCAGATCGGTCCGTTTTTATTTCTGATTCTGGTATCAAAACAACTCTGAAACACAGTGCTATCGGCGCAATAATATATTGAATGCCAGACATTCAGAATATTTCTATTTGATAGAAGTTGTTTTGTTGTAGCTTTCAGACGATAACAAATGTGTTCAGTAGCTTAAGGAAAACAATGGCCCAGTAGAGCGCTTTTACCGCCGGTTAGCTCTTTACTATCGAACATCATAAGTGACAAGTAATAACCAGCTATGCTAGCAGCTGATTTAAGCTACATGCTAACCAAGCAGCAAGCTAACATGCTTTTTTAAGCTACATGCTAACCAAGCAGCAAGCTAACATGCTTTTTTAAAGCTACATGCTAACCAAGCAGCAAGCTAATATGCTTTCAAAGGACAAAATCACCTTCATTTAGTGACTCAGCATGCTAGCATTTGATCATTCACACTATGTAAAACAACAATTTATCACAATTCATCGAGGGGGACCTGAAGTTTCTAAACTTCAGTGTGGTTAATTTAGATAATTGTCTTGTAATAATAAGCTGGTATGATACAGAAGTCATAATTGTTTTACATAATTACCTCTCTGGATGCAATTAGTTTCTATGTATTCTCAAAAGCTGTTTATTCTTTCATTCATGTTCTTCTGTTACGTAACATTACATTTCATTTAGCTGATGTTTTTATCCAAAGCGACTTACAATTTTTACAAAACAAAAGTGCATTCAACCATGAGTACAAACTCAGAACAACAAGAATTAAATAAAGTACAATTTCTTCAACAAAGTTAAACTACAAAGTCCTATCAGTAAGAGACATTTAAGTGCTACTAAAGTGATACTAGGTGCTACCTTCCTTATTCAAGGTGTAGCGCACCCCAACAGCTGCTCCGCTGTAGTGACTGTGATCTCCCCGGGGATCAATAAAGTTCCACCGTGGCCTTGTGTGATCTAATTGGTGGCGTCGCTACCTGGCGGGCTTCACTAGCTCGGCGGGCTTTTCACGTTTCGCCCGTTTAAACTCTCACGTTTGCCTCTGGTTCCCCTGCAGGTCCACGTGGGCACCTCCCACCAGGAGCAGAGGGTTGTGGGATACCTCACGTGTACGCACCTCCACGCCATAGAAGGTACAGTTGCATGTTGTCCAAACACACACACACACACACACACGAATGTATTTATGTGATTTCCATTGCGTTGCCTTTTCTCTTTTCAAGGCTACTTTGCACTCGGAGAACACGTCAGCTCTGTGTGTCTTTGTGATTGTCTGTCTCTAGATAGGGCAACCATCCAGGCCTGTGTGTGTGTGTGTGTGTGTGTGTGTGTGTGTGTGTGTGTGTGTGTGTGTGTGTGTGTGTGTGTGTGTGTGTGTGTGTGTGTGTGTGTGTGTGTGTGTGTGTGTTCCTATGTCCAGATAGCTAGATAAATGGGCGCATCAAAACCTCAGCGTGTCTCCTTCTGCTGTTCCCATGGCGACCGGTTCAAGCTGTTTACGCCGTCACAGCCCTATTTAAAGCCTCCCTCATTCTTTTTTATCAAAGACATGTTCTCCCCACATTCACCTGCTATTCCGGGCTCCTTCTACGCTCCTCGCAGGCCTAAATATAGCAGCGCCAGGGCTGTTTCTAAAGATACATCAAACATGGCGCCTCGGGGGCTGGGGGAGGATGAAGGGGTGAAACGGAGGAAAGAACGTGGGTGGAGCCAAGAGACCTGGTTCCTTTCTGAGGGGAAGGAGATGTGTATATTCAGAATATTCTCTGCTCGAAAGGCCAAGCTTCGCGATGCAGTGTGGTCGACTAGATGCATAGAACAGATACTGAGCCGACTGCAGCGCTAAACCCCTTTTGTTTGATTTGCGACGTGTCGGACCTTTCTATAGATTTATATCTGTGTGCTGTTCTTCTCCCACGCGCCTGTTATAATGACTCAGGTGTATAAAAGCTCTCCACTGAGTGCGCTGGTAGTAGCGTTCATCAACGTGTGTTTTACACCGGCTCTGAAAGGTGAACATCTGGTTTCTTCCTTTTATTCACACGGTAAAGTTTTGTTGGGGGTTCCTGTTCCGATGCGAGGAAGAGGAAGTATGCTGTACAGCACTGATTTAGAGCTATACAAATAAATGATGTTATCAAACTATTTAAATATTATTATAATTACATTATAATTATTAATGACTCCGGTTGTGTGGTTGTATAGAAGTCTATGCTTCATGTGTTAAAGCTGCATTCTCTCTCCTGACCACCAAGCTCCTTTGGTTGTATAGAAGTCTATGCTTCATGTGTTAAAGCTGCATTCTCTCTCCTGACCACCAGGGGGTGACTCCTCTGGTTGTATAGAAGTCTATATAAATGACTCTACTTCTCTCTTGATGTATTCCCTCAGTAAACATTGTAAACATGAGTTTATGTCTCAATCTCTAGTTTCAAGTCTTCTTCAATACAGCATGATGTTCATTTAGTAAATTATGGTCATTTAGAGTCAAACAGACCATAAAGCAGGGGACGCTTTAGGGCGGGGCTACAAGGTGATTGACAGGTCGCTGACGGCATCACTCCTCCGCAGTCCAAATTTGGTCACTTCCGTACACTGGTTGCAAAAGAAACAAGATGGCGACTGCCAAAATGCCGAACTCATGGCTTCAAAACATCAGTCCACAAACCAAAGGGTGACATCACGAAGACTATGTCCACTTCTTCTATACAACCTACGGTTCTACAGTTATTTTTTTGACTCCCAAATTTATAGCAGAAAACGATTCAGCGTTTTAAAAACCAAACAGGCTAAAACGTGTTGCACCTACCTTTTTTACAATGTTAATGGAGATACAATTTATAATTGTTAATTCAATTATGTTCAACATATTTCTGTGAGTGCTTCACTCAACTGTGAATTAAATGATTTAGAGGCCTCTTAATCAGACTGCATTGCCATTTCATTACAACTCATTATTAAGCCGTATTATTCAGGCACCAACACAAGAGAAGCATGATTTGTTTCGAGACAAAAATATAGTTTTGAGCTTCATTTTGCTTGACAGGTGTTCCACATGGTGAGTGTGGTATCCAGCCAGAGTCCCAAGTATTTATAATATTCAGAACCCTGAAGGGTTTGGAGACGTGCTTTAGGCTCGGAGCTGAACTAGCTAGAGAATAGCTATATTCTTTTCTATATTCTTTTTTTTTTTTTGCCATATAGAACAGTGTCATCTGTATAAAAGCGTACAATACAATTTGGGGTGGCAGAGATGATATTGTTCATATATAGATCTCAAAATGGTCAAAAATGTGCATTGGTGATCTTCAAATGAAACGGTTTGTGCAAAATTTATAGTATTCACAAATAATTTGAACACACGTAAAACAGTTATACAAATGCACTCATCACAACCTGAATAATTATGAACATTAATAATTATGAACAGATATTTAAATACTTTAACATCTTCACAGATCTGATCATTTTCACCTTCGAAAAAGCTTCCTGTGTCTAAAAATATCTGCATTTATTTATTTACACGCATAAGGTTACATGTGTGTGCGGAACCACAAAAGCATGCTTTGTTTATTTGCTCGTGGGAAACTGGGACATCGGGGAGTTTGGTGAAACTGTGTCATTTCAAAGTGGAAACCATTTTTTTTCTCGAGACAGAATAACTTACAACACATACATTTACCACCGACAGCATATACTCTGTTCTATTATACAGTGCCAGCTAGTGTTGAAGTGGAACATCCCAATTTCATTGAATTCCCCACCGGTATTTAACCCTTTGTCATTTTAGGATGACTTCCCCAAATGTATGGCTTTACAGAAATTGCATTAATGGAACATTGAACATGTTTTATCTCTGAATAACAAATCATGCTTATCACTTTTGTTCTTGGATAGAATAGGATTTTTGTTGAGTTACAAATATATAATGCATTACATTATTCAGCTCTAAATAAACCTTTTTGTGTGAGGAGAACTTGCCTGGTAAACTTGGATAAGTTTTCACTGAAACACACACACACAAACACACACACACACACACACACACACACACACACACCCAGGCGAATGTACAGCGAACACGCCCCCACAGCCCCAGCTTCATCTATCTCTAAGTGATCCAGAAACACACAAAAGAAAAAAGACACATTTCATTTCACATGTACTCGAGCCGGAGCCGAGAGTAATCAAAGCCAAAGCCACCTACTCACCAGCAATATCTTGACACCTCTTTGTTTCTTACACTCTCCTCTATTCAGCTGTTATTTCTCTCACCCGTGCACCGCCTCCCTCTGTTCACCTCCTCCCTTCGCTCTCCAAATCTCCAGTTGATCAGATTTACTGGCAGGGCTGGACCGGAGGAGACACTGCCAAAGCAAACTTGATATTATGCCACTAATATTAGAAACATAACTAATGGCTTCGTAAAAAGCTGTCATTACGTAAAGAGAAGAAACACAACTTGTCAGGAAAGTCAGGCCCGATCTTATCTTTATAACATATCTGCAGTCTACTGAGTTCACTTTTCTAGTATATTAAGTATATTATTATCAGCCCTGCCTCTTAAAAGTTAAGTTCCCAACCAAATAAGTTTCAAATGAGTTCGCAGAAGTCCCCGATGGGAGGATGTTTTTTCTCGTGCCCCTGGTCCGGTTTTAGAAACCCAGGACTTTCACATTGAGGCTGTTGTTTGTGTTTCCTTTTTACACATCCAGCACACACAAAGCAGCATTGTAATGTATGCATACATGTAGTCATGTTTCTAGCCACAGTCTGATCTTCACTCATTTCAGCTCTTCTTTGGTCTCCACCAACTTCTACAGGGGAATATCTGTCTATAGCTGCTAAAAGCTCCACTGTGTTCATCATTAGACCTTTTTCACAGAAAACAGTTGGAAACAAGACAGATGAGCGGAGTGATCATGAACCAAAGCTGTAAAGTTGCAGGCCATAAATCCAGATATCAGATATCCAGAGATAGTCCACTGTGGGTTTGTTACAACAAGCGACCCGTCTTGAGTTACATTTATATATGACAGCTACTCAGAGTATCATCCTCCTCCATGTGTTAATATATCACGTCGTATCGGTTCAGCCTTAAGGGATCGTGTTTGTTGAACAAACCTTCATCACCTCTCACTCCCTCTTGTGGAGGCCAGGTCACTTTCATTCAGACACCATCGGGTGACTTAATGGGAAACGCTTTTAATTCATTTATTTGCTTCCTCCCTCCCTCTTCTACACACACACACACACACACACACACACACACTCCGTCTCCCAGGGGATGCGTCCGTACGCTGTGAGCAGCTGGACCTGTTGCTCCAGTGGGGGGCCGAGTTTCGCCACGCCTCGTCCCAAGCACCTGAAGGAGAGAAGGTGCTGGAAGACCTGGTGGCCTTTGATGTCGTCCTGGGAGACCTCAACTTCGATAACTGCTCTTCAGGTATGAATATCTCAGGGCCACTTCAATATATTCTGAACTTTACATTTCATTTCGTCCCTCAGTAGCGTATACAACCCAAGAAGCAGTGAATGCTGGGTAGGACATTTACATATTTTTTAGGGGGCAGTTTTTGCGCCCACTGACTGAAAATTGGGGCACTTTTTGAAACTTGTGAAAAAACATTTAACCTTTGTTCAAAATAATAAATATACTTATTTAGGCTTACAGTATATGAGCAATTGTCATCAAATGCCAATAATAAGACTATTTGGCAGTAGTCTACAGATTCAAAGTTCATTAAATTATCATAATTATTAGAGGAAATTATGGGGACATGTTTTGCCCCTCTCCTAGTGATATCAGGGGCAAAATTATATTTCTTAGGGACAGTTTTGCCCTTTGCCCTTGTGTATTTCCGATGCTGAGTGAATGCTGAGTCCATAATGTATAATTTATGAAAGTAAAGTATCTTAAAGTATCTTAAAGATCAAATAGATATTGTTGTTTTTACACAATAACAAACTGATTCATAACTCCGTAATGTAGTCAGACTCCATCAGTCCCTCACACACAGAAACATGAGGAAATAGGGTCCCGGTTGAAAAATACCCTTCAAGGTAAGATTATTGCCTTCCCCAAAATAAGAGCAATTCATTTCTGTTTCAGTCATAAATTAATAAGACAGTAGAAGAGTATATTTCCGATCCAATCTAAAAGAGAACTCTTAATATTGGGTTGTCATAAAATCCGTGCATTTCACAGAAGTCAAATAGGAATGAGCCCATCCTGAGGAGGTGAGGAGGATTTTGGCTCGCTTGCTTACTTCTTACTCCCTGTTCACAGGCAGTAACTGCTGAGAAAGAAGACTCAGGGATGTGTTCCTCCTTTCTAACATTCAGCCTAAAACTGTGAATGTGAGTAAAAGTGTGTGCTCTTGTGTTTTTTTTGTGTGTGTTTTTTCCAGAGGACAAGCTGGAACAGCAGCATGCACTTTTTACTCAATACAAGGACCCATGTCGCCTGGGGCCAGGGGAGGACAAACCATGGGCTCTGGGTAACCACACACACACACACACACACACACACACACACACACACACACACAGCACACATGTACCTCTATAGGAACACCATGAAACTTCACATATACTGTCGTCCTGATCTAGTTATTACAGATATGTACATCAACACCGAAAAACTAATCCTCCGAAAAGTGATATCACAATACATTATGAAAGGCAGCCGCTGCTGTACACACACAACCTGAGTGGCTCAGGAGATCTGGTGATCCATAATACAGAGCGGGGCGGGCTCTAATCTGGCTCTGCCCGGCTGAATCAGGATGTGTGAATTAAAATGCGGCCAGTACAGCGTGCTGACACACAGGCTTTAGTGACGTAAAGACAGGAGGGTTTTGGTCTGGATGTGCAGCGTTATTTAGGCCAGCGGTATTTCTGGGAAAGTGTGGGCAGGACAGAGTGAAAGGGCTCGTTTAGAGGAGGGCTTATTTGTTTGGACAGGGACGGTTGCGCGGCGAGGCCAGGGGAACAGATCTCCTTCAGTCTCGGGCGCTATTAGAAAAGAGGAGAGGGAGGAGACAAGGAAAGGAAGAATGAATCGATGAGCGGAAGAGGAGGGGAAAGCTGATCCCGTTTCATGAAGCTCATCCAAAGAAGATTAGACCTGAACACAACGGAGAGCTGACGGTGTGTCCGTTGATCTCGTGAAATCTGCACAACTCTTCTAATGCCGGCCCGCCCAGCCCAACACGCAGACAACCGGCGGGGCTTGTGCCGCATTCACATCACGTGGGAATTCTGGCCAGCCTGAAACCGCTTGATAGTTAAGAAAGGAAGTCAAATAAAAATCACACGTTTGAAGCTGTGAAAATGAAACGGCTTCGAGGAAAATCGAGTCCGCTCATAACTGACACGGCTCTTTTGGTGAGTTTGTGTTTGATGGCAGATTAAACACATCAAAAACGAACCGAAAACAAGTACAGCAACTGTGGCTTCCCATGTATTTCAGGAGTCAAAATGTGTATTTTGTCACCACATATGATGCACATATGATGCACAGAATGACCTCAGAGACACAAAACAACTACAAAGAGACAGAAATGTACACAAAGACACACAAATGACTTAAGATAGGTAACGACTACAAACAGACACATAATGCACGGGTTCTCCAGCTTGTTGGTGATGCCAGACGTCATGAGGTCCGTTGACCGTCTGAAAGAGGGAACCTCGTGTATATCTGGTCGTTCCCCGAGGAGCTGAAAGTAGCACAGCCGGCTGAGCCTGTCGTCAGACGCCTACTTTTCCACACTTGTGAATTGACCGGCGTAACTTCAGAGTGCTGCTCTCCTCACGTGTTTTAAACACATTACCCAGCCCCACATCCTGTGAGCGCTGCGTCTCCCTCTATCTGTTATGTGCTAACAGCGGACTGCGGTCTGAGGACCATGAAGGCGGAGATGTTTCATGCTCTCAGATAAAAAAGCCAAGTAGTACTTTTAGACCCTCTGTCCTCGCAGGAAGAAACTGCTCGTGGTAGTGAGGTGGAGGACGGCAAAGCATAACTAGATCAATAAACATCAGTGGTGGCCATGTGTGCAGGTATGCTGCTGCGAATGAAAAATGGAGCGTTTAAGAAGTGGGAGCTCATCGAACTGAATATTTGTTAAAAGAACAAGAGCTCCTGGACTCAAAGACGTCCTCCCTCGATACTCGTGGGATGGAAGTGCTACTTGGTCCACACTGTGAGCCAAAGAGAGTCCATACAGATCAGAAACACTGATGCATTTCCATGTCCTTCAACAGGTACTTTGCTGGACCCCAGTGGCCTTTATGACGATGAGGTCAGCTCACCGGAAAGTTTACAAAAGTAAGTCACACACAAACTTGTTGACGTTGCGTTGACTCACCCAAACCTTCGCCGCAATGTGCTTCAGACCAACCTGTATCTTCATCAAAAACCCAGAGTTAGATCCAGTTTCTGATGTATCTGTGCTCCTGTTACATGCTTCTCTCTTTGGCCTGGATTTCCAGTCAGAGTTTCACGTGTTTCTTTTGGTCACGTGACTGTTGGTCTCAGCCGAGTCAATCATGGCTTCCAAGTTGTGCTGAAAAGTGCAGAATGTAATGTTTTTTACAGGATCTTATTTGAGCACGATCTAATGTTTGGTTCTGGCTTCTTATTCTGACAGAAACGCTCGTCACACATGACACGCGTTAAGGGGTTCAGACGGTTGCTCCGGTTGGTGTTGGAATGAAAATTAGTTTTAGTCATATTTGCTCAAAGTGTTCCTCTGCCTCCCTCCTAAAGAAAGCAACCATTCAGAACCGAGGAGATGTTTAACATGCCGCTCATAATCTCAGATCAGACCAACAAGCTAGCGTTGATCGAGTATGAATCAAGATGCTGTGACTGCGTTGCACATTTCTCGCCTCTAATGTTTTCCGAAACATATTTCCGTGAACCGTTTAGCTGTAAAAGGAAGACTCTGGAAGACAGATGAAACCAAGAACTTTCTAATTTTACATCGACAAACGCTTTGAGTTTGGTGTGAACCCCTAACCGAGGAACAGGCAACAGTAGAGTCACTAGCTGGTTTAGACTTTATAGTCACCAGAAAAACATTAATTACACTGGTAGTATCTTGTCACTCAAAAGCTGACCTTTGACCTCAGCACCACATGCTACAAGTTGAGGTCTCTTCATTTTAGCAGAGATGGCAACATCATATCTGTAATTCCCTTTTGAATTCATGCCGTTTTATGACTTTTTTTCTTCTTGTGTTTGGACCGCAATGCAACTGCAGGCCTGCAGCCTCGGTCTAAACGTCAGTCTTCTGATCCTTTCCCATCCCCGTGTGTCTCTGCCAGAGTGATGGAGAACGAGGAGGGCAGGAAGGAGTACCTGGTGTTTCCTCCCAGTAAGAGCCAGTGTCCCGTCAGCAGTCAGAAGAGGAGGAAGATCCCGCTGAAGGGCAACGGACGGCGGATCGACTACATGCTGTACAGCGACGAGGGCCTGCAGCCGGACTGGAAACTGGTACGCCGTAGGAGGGGATCACGTCTTTTAACTGTCTCCAATTAAGCGTTGCCTTGAATACGTGGAGATAACGTTTTCTCTGAGGGAACTGAGAATCCCCAAAAACCACATCTTCGCTAAAACGTCCTCATTTAAAACACTGATATGGATACGAGTAGCACTCCCCACACCGACATCAAAACAGGAAGTCAGCGGTAAAGTAGCAAAGCCCACCTACTGCGTGATTTGATTGGCTGCCTGTGCCGAGCGTGACCCTGACAGCTGGGGCTGAAAGGTTTAGAATATTTCAACTTTTATGCGCGTCTAAAAAACGTCAAGAGCCAGATGTTTAGCGCGTGCTCTGGGTTTTCTTGTCCACTGACAAGGGGGTGAAACAGACTTTGCTTCCACAAAACACAGGCGTGGCGTGGGGTCATTTTTAAATCACATGAGGCCTCCACGGTGCAAATAGGGCTCTTAAAAAACAACACAATAGAGTGGAATTATTGCGTTTCCCTTGTGCACAAACTCTGTCGAATTGTGTGCCACCGTAATATTCTGCGCTCATTAAATCATCCAATAATTAAACCAACAAGACAGCTGTCAATGCTCATTTTCCTGAGCCGTGTGAACATACCTGGAGGTGAGGTGATCTCATATCTCACGAGTGACTCGTTCAAGGGATAAAGGAGAAAAAAAAGAGGAGTCACGTGAAAACACGGCAGCAGAAACCAGGAGGCCAAGGAATGAGGGCATCGCTGTCATGGCTGCCCGTCTGCGGGAGGGATTGGGGAGGATCGGGAAACAGCATCACATCGTTCACAGCTCTCTCTCTCTAGACCCATAGCTGCCCGCTGACACCTAGTGGCTGAGGGTAGGAACTGCAAAGTGAAGCTCATCCCACATGGAGTGATGCGCGTCATCATGGGTGGTCTGTTCATTGCCTGATGGAGAACAGCAACGGGCTAGCTAGCTGCTAGCTACCTAGCTGGTTAGCGTGCTCAGGTCTTTGATGTCACATCAACACTGGAACCTAACATTTTTCTTTGTTTTCAAACAACATTTTATCATCCAAAAAGAACAATCTTCATATATATATATATATATATATATATATATATATATTAATTGAATATATATATATATATATATATATATATATATATATATTCAATTAATGGTTTATAAGACACTATAATGTAGTTATTAACCGTTAAAGTATTTATTTATGTACAATATTTGTCAATAATGATAACCTATGAAGACATATTTTATATTATTACAACTGTTTTCTATATTGTCATATTCATTATCAGTTTATACACCATTTCTGTGTAGTTGTTGACAGATACATTAATTAAGACTTATAACTGCCTACAATTACTATTATAGTGGGTGAAAATATATTAACATTAAACAAATACAAAAATGAGGTTTGTCAGACAATAATAAAGTACAGACAAAAAGAGGAACAAAACACCACAGCAGACAGACAAACAGAACAAAAATAAAATAAAATAAAAATACAATCACCCCGACACCCCTTTATTATCTTGTACCTATACATTTGCATACATAGCCCTGCATTTATACCTGCAGCGTAGAGGTTTAGTTAAGCCTCAGCCGAGCGTCACCCAGCAGAACCCAGGTAGCAACTAGCTGGTGAACAAAGTGGAGCATTTAGCAGCTAAAGAGCGTGGACATTTTCCTCAGGATGACCAAAATGGCGCTAAAAAAGCAACAATAGCATTGCTTTGAGTTTAGTGTTAACTCTCCTGAGTCTGCTGAGAACAGGTGACTGCTTTGCTCACACGTTCACTGTCACAACTTTACACAGTGAAATGTGAGATGTTTTCGGATACATCGGTTCATCGGTTACGCAATCAAAGCACCTCTAAAGTCCCTCAGAATAAAAGGTACCTGATGACCCTTCTCTTCTTCTCCTCCTCCTGCAGGAAATCGAGGAGTTCAGCTTCGTCACCCAGTTGGCCGGCCTCACCGACCACCTGTCTGTGGCCATGCGACTGGCTGTGTCCACCGGGGAAGAGGAGCCTTAGATTGACCCACGTGAGCTTTGAAAAAAAATAAAAAATGAAAATACTGCCATGGAGGACTGACGGACGACCAGGAAGAGAAGAGGAGATGACACGTTTACAGATCTGCTTGAGAGAGAGAGTAGAGACAAGAAGGACTGAAGGGAGAGCGAAACGGAGGGATGAATCAGTGGAGGAGCGCTCAGCGGATGGATGGATTTACAGAAGGTAGAGGAGGGCGATGTGAGAGAGGAAGACTCTGGAGGGGCGAGATAAGCAGGGGCATTCTGTTTAGAAAGCCAGAAGGATATTCATCTTCCTGGGTAAACCACCCACACAAAACACACACACACAATCTGACTGTTGAATATCGCCCGGCCTCTCCGCCCTCCTCCTCCGACGCTCCCCGCTGACCGGACCACAAGGTTTTATTTACAGCGATTCGTTTTTTATGTAGCCAATTTACACACACCCCTTTTTGTTTTAGCCCAAAATGTTTGTTTTTTTGTTTTTTTTATGATTCTACCTTCAGGGACAGCTGTATAAAAGGCACGTCATTTAAGTGAGAAGAGTGAGGCGTGCGGCTGCTGACGGGCTTTTCCTCTGACCGCGTGTGTCCTCGTGTCGTTCACCTTACTACTCCCACGTCAGAACCTCAACAAGTGTCTTTTTTTCTAAAAAAAAATAAATAACAAAACTAGTCTTTCTAAAAAAAAAAGGAGAAAATATAATGATACGGTTTTTACTGTCGCCACACCACTTTTTATAGGACGTTTAAATGCCTGTTTAATACTATATGGTATGTTTCTTAAAAAAAAAAAAATGTTATTGTGTAAAGGGACATGAAATTGGAGAAGAAGTTGTTTGTTTGATGCATTGCGATGCTTATAGCATGCGTTTCAGCCATGACTGGTGGAAATCAGACATTTTTGGTATAATAGCGGGAGCTGAGGCTTTGCTGATGCATGATGGGAAACGGTATCAGTTCACAACATTAATATAGCGTCTTGACACACTTGCTTGAGTCTGACGAGTCAAGAGGTGCACACTTACTGTATGCCGGTGTGACGTTTGTGCATGTGAGACTCCACCCTGCTGGTGACCCTGAACACACATGAAGTGTGCACAGAAACATACTGAAGACTTGCTCTACGCATCGTGTGTGTGTGGGGGATTTCAGGAGATGTTACACGCCCTCTGGCGGCCATTGTGGAGGGAGTAGACGTTGTCAGCCTGTTAGCTAACAAACCAATGTAGCTATGTGTTTAGAAGCCATTTCTGTCTTTGTCATGTGCACTCGCTAACATACAGCCCAGTTGTTGGTTTGAGCACAGACAGTTGTCCAACGGATCAGCCTGATGACAGCCATATTGTGACGCAACTGCAAAACCTCATAATACAGAAACATTTTGACCACCGTACAATATCTCAAGTTTACCCAAACACGTTGTATAATCGTCTAAACGGACCCGAGGAGACAGGCTGTGTTTGAAATGTCATGCTAACGCAATGTAGGCTACGTCACACTGTCACAGTGCTTCACCCGGAAAGTGTTTTTGGATCACGGGAAGTACATTCACGTCAGCAGCCAGTTTTCTTTAACGACAAATTGTGTGTATGTGTGTCGTAGTCACGATCATTTGACCGATTATTTAGTACTTTGACACATCCTGAAGTTTGCCATGTCAAGAGTTTTTCAGTATTTAAGAGAATAAAAATAATCAAAGTTCATACCGTTGTGTTACTTGTGACCCGCTTGTGCGTTACCTTCGTCCCGACTGACGTCAAACTGCACCAAAGTCGTTCCACATTTACGCAAAATAACACCTGGTATTGATAGAACACACGTGTGAGTTGTTGATCACAACAAAAATACGTTTCTGTCTGTTACGTTATCTTTTAAACCATTATCTGATTATTTCGTACGAGCTGTCCCTTGCTCAATGAACAGTTAAGTATAATTTTACCAGCAGACCGTTCACACTGAAGTATGCTCAAGCCGGGTGACAGGGCGCCGGCCAAGGAGCTGGATAATAGCGTGTTAATATGCCATTTGGAACACAGCCTAAGAAAGCCCACACAGAATAATATACATAATTCAAGTAGTGCAAAGGCTATTGAATACAGACTCACATGAAGTATAGTAATACTGCCATGCAACACAACTCAGGGTGTGTTCAGACTGAGAGCAAAACAAACGGGTTGAAGTCCTTTCTTGTAGCTACGTATGTTGCTAGCTAAGCCAGCTCTAGCTAACGTCTGCACAGCCAATACACGGGATGACTTGTCTTTGCATTCAACTCAACACGCCTTCTGAACTCTGTTTCCCGCACCTGTCCATACATTACATTATTGACTCACTGCTTTTTGCTGGTTGGACAACACTATGCTTTTACACCAATGCTAATGTAGCATAGCATTCACATTGCATTCAACTCCCAATCTGTGGTGTCAAACAGGAGCTGGAACTTTTGTAAAGAGTGTTTAATCTGTAACTGTCGACAGGCATGTAGATACTATAAGTGGTCTGTGTCCAGTAGATGTGTTCCCCGTGGGGCTGATGGTGAGAGGCCAAGTCACCATGACATCAAACACAAAGCAGCAGGCCTCTTCAGGAAGTGAGGTCCTTTAACAGTAAGACGTAAAGCTGCTGTGCGAATACTTGATGAAAAAATAAAATGTTGTCATATTTAAGATACTTTTAACAGGTTATGAAACCGTCTCAATGTAAGACAGATGCTTCTATATGACCTACATAAGTAAACAAGACCAGATCAGACCAAAATCAGATGAAACCAAGAAGAAACTCAAACTCCAGCGGGGCCTCCAGCAGGAAGCAGCCCACCGCGGACAGATCCAGATCTGCAGTGTCTCCTCCGGAGGAACGGGAGAACCGGAACCAGGAGTGAGTGGGTCGGTCCGTCAGACCGACCCACTCACTCCTGTAGTAAAATGAGAGGGTTTCTAAAGGAAACACTGCCACTTCCGTCCACAGGGACCGGCAGAATCAACACAACACCAAAGTTCCTTGGAGAAGTTTAGGTTTAGAATAGAAAGGTTGTGACCCGGACCCCCATGTCGAGCCAAAACCAGTTCAATGTTAACTAAACAATGTTTCTGAAAACATTTAAAAGGCACGAAATAGACAATTCAGTGAATATTGATTCATATCAGGGCTGCCTAGTTTGACAGTTGGGCCGAATTCACCAGGAACCAGATTTTTTTTTACACAGATCATCTATTTCGTGTACTCCTGTCAGGATATAGTGACAGTTTGAGCAAATATGATGAAAAGCTATTTTCAGTCAACGTTACTAAACATAAGCTTTAACGTAAGCTTGCTAACATTAGCCACAACGAGCTACTGTTCGTACCAGAACCCAGGAAGGCTGCAAAAACATGGAGGTGAATGAATTGGGTTTGTTTTATTACTTAGGTATTCTGCTTATAATTTGTTTTAGGAAGGATGTTTTATTTCTTCTTTCAAAAAGTATAGATTTTTTGTTTCAAAGATTCATGTCCCTGTCACTCAACACTGTGTAAGCTAACGTGTTAGCATGAATCTCCAAGATGAATGAAGTCCCGCCCTGAGAACACACGGATCATGTTTGTGTCCATCAGACTCATGCTGTACATATTTCTTTTGGAGGTGTGTGTGGAACATCACTCATGTAGAAAAGCCTTGTTTCTCTGAATAAAACATGCATTACAGCAACACTTTTTCCAGACGCTGTTTGATTTCCATGGTCTGTGAACAATGTTTACAGCAGCACTAAGATGAGCTTCAGCGCAGTGTGCGTGTGTGTGTGCATGTGTTTGTTCGGACAGCTCGTCCTGTTATATATATATTATCTTTCAATACAAATGTTCTCACCCGTGTTTGTCTGAACAGAGTGTGCTAAACGGTAAAACAGGATGGAGCGTACAGTGTGAGTTTACTCTGTGTGTGTGTGTGTGTGTGTGTGTGTGTGTGTGTGGGTGGAAACACATCGGTTGTTCTGCTATGTATGTCCAACTGTCATTTTTACATGAAGTGTGAGTCAACAGATCACCTGGCTGCTCTGGCACGTCTTTATGACTCATTATGATTAATGTGACTAATATATCCTTTATCTTACTAAGATGTGTATCTATGATTTGTTTTCAATTCAAGATTCAGTTTTCTTTAGATTGAGTCCTTACAACGAGATCAAATCCTCGTTATTGACGAGGTAAATAATCATGTAAATACACTACAGGTCCCTCTTATATAGTTTCCTTGAGAATCTGCTGTTGAAGGCCTTTACACACCAGGGCCGTTTTGTCGTTCGCACAATCAATATATTTGTGTAGTTTTTGTCATGAGCGCTTTCGCACAAAGTGAGTTCTTACCTTTCACAAAAAAAGCCCTGTTCATATTAATATTCGCAGGTGAGTATTTCGCATTTTGGTGTTTTTATTATCCACAGGCAAAAAGAAAAAAGCAACCTAAAATTTTTTGCACGTTTTTTCTGAGCTTAAAAAATTCAAACATCACCAATCACTATAGTGCACAACAACACGAAGGAACAAAGACGGAAAACTTTATTATCTCTTTCAACCAAGACAAAGGCAGAACAGACTCCTTCCTTCCTTTCACAATAAAAACCCTCTACAAACAATATTCACAGGTAAGTATTTTGTATTTTTGTGTCATTTATTCGTCACGACCATAGTCGGGATCTTTTTTTGTGTAATTTGCACATCAATACTTTTTTCCAAACAATTCATCATTCAGCGTGGAGAGCACCCACAATGTGTGACTCCTGTAGTGCTACCGCTTCAGGATGAAACTACACTTTTGTGCTTTTTTTTATTAATAGAGGTAATTCATTTTGTAATTTTGAGTCTTTTTTTGTTTTGGTAATTGTTCTGTGTACAATGATTTAGCTTAAGTATATACATCTATATTCATCTCTGTATGGCAGGTGTTCATATAAACTTAAGGACATATACGTTGGCATGAGAGTCGGGGGAGAAGAATGTGAAGAGAATCAGAGAGGATTTACAGTAAAAAAATAGATTTCGCAACAATACAAACTACATATGATCTCATTTCGTGGATGTTTTTAAAAATGAAAAGGCCAAATTTGAGGTTAATTAATAGAACACAGTGAAATATGATTGCAGCTAGAAAGTAGTGAAAGATGTTTTATTAATCTAAGTTTTCTAAGTGATCACACCAGACGGTTTCAGAGCCAGAAGAGCTCAATACACAACGAGCGCCTGAGTGAAATACGCGGTTTCTATCCGTCAAGTACCGGCGTTGGACCCTGATGGCAGTCCTGGAGTTTTCTGGTAATTGTTTGCAGAAATCTCCTCTGCCTGACGATGACTATTTCTAACACACTCACAGCCAATCCAAGCTCGGCGCTTCCAGTTGAGTATTCTGTAATACTTTGTCAGGCTCGTAGAAGTGCTTTCCTTTTCCCATAATTTGTCTCAGTTCATGTTTGTTTAATTGATTTCTGTGTGTTCCTGTCTGTGATGTGGCTTGAGGGTCGATGGCTTGTCTCTTTTTTTTACGTTTCTTCAACAAACTGCTTATTTTCTTTTGCATTTAAAAAGAAAGAAGTCTTATCTGTGTCCTTGTGTTGTTTTTTGGGGGGCTGTGGGAATTCGGGGTCTCCTTCACTGGGCTCAAAGCTTGAATGGACATAACTCATTCACAACTGTACTGAAAAGTAATGCGCTGTAATGTGTAGATATCCCACCAAATGAATCTGCATGTAATCCTCATAATGAGGAACTAGGAAGTATAAAGCAGTTTAGGGGTCAGACCAAAACCGGTCTTTCACCCAGGAAACCGCTGCAGAAGTCAACATCTGCAGTTATTTTAACCCCAACCACCATCTATAACAAAACATCACCAAGTATTTCCCAATCCTTTCCCAAACCTAACTAAGCAGTTTCGTTGCCGAAAGTTATTTCCTGTGAAGACAGAAGTGTATTTAAAAAGTACAGAGATGTTGGATGACTTTTGTAGGAAAACACACGAAAAATCAGGGACAACTTTGATATCATACCTCATATCTTTGTATGAGCAAACGCTGCACTAATCAGTGTATGTTGATATCTGTACCCCTGGCTTGTGGTCAGTGGAAAGGACACCACTCCAGACTGATCAATCATATATCATACTCCCAACGTGTACCAATATATGTACGTTTGAATATCACCAACCACCTTAAGGTCAGATAAAGAAACCTATGTTTGTCTCTCTGAAAGCACAAAGCATGAAGAAGTGAAAGAGGCTTTAAGGGCACCTTCTGCTTTTCATGAACAGAGAGAAACATTTACATAGGGTACTCTGTCAAGTGTGGAAAAACTCCCCTCCACTGAAACCAAAGTACATAGATGACAAGCACAAGGCGGAGAGACTGGACACGCCTCAAAGGGATTTGTTTAACTTCCAAGTAATTCTCAGCTGTGAAGTATCTGATCGTCTACAGGCTAAGAGCATTTAGCACCCGAAGAGACGTATATGCTAACGTTGCTAATGCTAATGTGCGTTACTCTGCAGTGTAAATAAGGACTGGTTCAATTAAAGGGGAGAATGGTGAATGTGAAAAATGTGAATTGGGCACATGGGTTATTTGTTGCATTCCAAGTTTTCTGACATTTTATGTTTACATTTGTAAAATGTCTAATTTTCATACATTTCCAGAACATAAATCGGATTATTGGATGAAGCCAGGTTCAAAATCCTCATTTCATTTTGTAAACATATTAGAGTCAAAGGTTTTTACAGAGAGGATTTTACATATCTCTTTGTATCACTCCATAAATCAAAGAATACACATAAAAACACCCCCCTGTGTTACAACCTTCAGAATATATGTAGGAATGAAATTGTAAAGTTTGTTGGATGCAAGAGGAGCTGAAGTGGAGATTTATGGATCAGAGTCTGAGAAAACAATTCACTTTGAGAAAACGGCCTTTAAAGAGATGTTTTGTAAAATGAAAGACATTTTGAAGACACTACAGGTGAATAGAGTAAATAAAATAACTAATACATATCACCATGTATAAATATGCAAATGAGGAATAATCTAATGGTAACTTTTGGTAAATCTACAGAAGCAAACAGACAAAGGAGTAAAATAAATGTTTCTTCCCGTTAATCTGAAAGAAGACATGTTATGGAAGCAAAATAGAAACTAAGTCCCGAACCAGTGCATGAAAAATTATGTTTTTGCCTGCTGTGTCTCCCAGTGTATCTTCCCCATTATTCGGATATGCTCCGAAAGTAATTGTTTCTTCCTTCACACCAAGCTTCATGAGAATGGGAGCAGTTGTGTTCTCTGTTTTCCGGCTGACAAACAAACAAACAAACAAAGTAAAACATGTTCTCCTTGGTGGAGGGAATGCTATGACAGTGTAGTGTTTTGGGGCTGATTGTACTTCCCCATGTGGCCAGAAAACAAGACAATTAAAGCTGCAGTTATCAATATTTTAAGATGAGCAATTGTTCAAAAGACCAATTAAAAAGGGTGATGAACCAACATGGAATCCTCATCCAACTCTGGACCATAAAGCAGAGGATGCTTTAGGGCGGGGCTACAAGGTGATGTATACGGTGTTTCAACATCACTCTTCCACATTCCAAATATGGTCACTTTCGCTCACCGGTTGTCTCATTTCAGTAACTTTTTTTTTTTTGCAGGACATAAATGGCAATGTTGTGAGTATCTTGGCGAAGGTTGGTTTCTCAGCGTATTTGGCGTTATTGGTGGATCCAGTAGGCTCTAAGGATTCCAAAACTGTATGGTAATCCTGTGTAGCTTCATGCTATAAATATGAAATGGCATATTTTCAAAACTCTGGGTGCTTTCCCAAGTCACTCTTGAGTCCCTTCGAGTCATACTTATGGTTTGTGTTCATAGTTACTGTGGAATAGTGTCATAAACATGAACAATGGACTTATATTGACTTGTAAGGCCAGGATGTGCCGTTTTCTTTTTTTTTTGCTGTATCACACCAGATGCTCTATTTGGACTGGTTGGGTTTGGGAGATCGACGAAGAGGTTCGACGAAGGGCTGAGCCCCCATTTTTGGGGTTATGAGGTAGTAGTGGCTGTTGGACTCACTTTGGTGAGTGAGGCTCTGGGTTGTGTTTACTGCTTGATGCCCAAAAGTGACCCAAAAAACAATTGCTCTCAAGTGTACATTTTCAAAATCCAAGAACATTGTTGAATCCAGTGTCATTCTCTTCACTACTTTTAAGGAAACTGAGACTTATTCATCCATTTCAACATGTGATTTACTTTAGCGCCTTCAGAGTCTGAAACCACAACAACAAATCTTACACTGAAGTTTTGAAGTAAGATAATATATCTTTTATTTTTGACAAAATAATTCACCCACTGGCTTTTTCTGAGCTTTCTCCCGCATGGGCTTCATCCGTCTCCAGTGCTGTAGTGACTTAGACAATCTTCCGATTCTATTGACATACGACCTTATTACTTCTGAAAAAGAATTGCTTTCTTGTCCAATAGAGGGAACAGTTGTGTCTTTTAAGACAAGGCACATCAAAATGTCCGTCTCTTTGTACATGAAACTCACATCATCACGTCCGGCTGCTGCGAGGTGTCTTCATATGTGACAGCTTTAGACGTGGTACGAGGATTATCATGACTATTTATTATTATTATTATTATTATTATTATTATTATTATTATTATGAGTCAGGCATACAGATGTACTAAGTTCTCACACAAAGCTCTCCTGCTATGGTACAATGTACCCACATGAGGAATACCTGCAGCTTCTCTTTGGAAGCCCACCTTTTCCCTGCCAAAAGATACACGTGTGCCAGTAGAAAAGGAATCCAGTGTGATCGTGAACCTACTTCACAGGTTATTGACTCAGGGTGGACATGAGCAGTTCCACCACAGCATCTTTCTTCCTTTTGATTTGATGAAGGATGTTTACATAACTGAACTTATCACAAGTTTTACAAGAGAAAAAAGATTTAAAACCAGCAGGTTTGGAACCACTAATTCAGTCCAAACCGTCAACATGAAGTCTTCTTCCTTGTGTTCATGATGTAATTGTTGTACAGTGATCCTAGTGAAAACCCTGGAGAATCCCCAAACTGTGAAGTTGAACTATAACTTCCTTGTAATAAAAATATGTATTGCATGCCAGGCAATCACCCATTGATCTCTCTTGATAGAGTTGTTTTGGTTCAGGTTCAGGTATTGGAATCAGTATTGGGAAAGGAAGAAATGGTTGGGGAACCAGCTGTTACAAACAGGAATATTGTCAGGCAAAATGTTCTGTTTTACAGATATGTGGACATCAGTTGCGGGCCGTGGATTTTTTAGCTGGGCCTTCTGTGCCGTCTGATATAGTTTACATAAATATGCACATGACGGGATGCGGCGTCATTAACGGACAATGCATGTAGTTCACATCAACAAGAACCAATCACATTTAGTTAAAACAAAACATGACAAAACAATCCAACAAAACTGCGGCACTAAAACACTGCACACTCAAGAGAACGAGCCAGAAGGAACGATATTAACTACCGTAAAATTCGCCACGCCGTGCAATGGAAAACAGGCTGACGGCAAAGACTAGCTAGATCGGCAAAGACCAGCTAGAAGGCGCTCTACTTCCACAGAGACATAGAGGTGAAATATGATTGGATGAAAGCTCTGCTTAAAACAAGCTTCAGGCGCTGCAGGCTGGAAGCAGAGCAACAGAGGAAGACAGGAGCTGTGCAATGAGAAAATAAGCTAATAGGGAAAAAATAATTATAATATGTAGTGTATTTGTGAAAAACAATTAAATTATAAAATAGCTATAACTTTGTGATTCTGTTTAGGCCAGCTGAGAAGGCTTAAGCAGGCCCTGACGGCCCACCATGTCAGGATCAAGAAAAATTGCTATTTATTTCTGTTTGTAAGCGGGAGACAGCTTGTATATTAATAACTTTGGTTCTATGTAGCTGCTCTCATAGATGACCTGTAGCTGTGACGTGTAGGCGACGAGCAGAAAGCCCGGTAGTCTTGGTCACAAGTGATGTGTTAAGTCATAGGGAAACCACGCTGGAAAACAACTCAAACGTACTTCTTTATTTAACACGCTTCAGCGAATCAGTGAATGTCAGCGTGTTTAGGGAAGTGAAATGGACTTCACACCAACACCAGCGCAGCACACACATGAAACCCCCGGTAAACCCCCCTCGATAGAGATGAAAGACACGTAATAGTGAAGTCCAGCATGGAGCTTCGGGGGTCCCCCCCCCCCCACACACACACACACATGACTGCTCCTGGACTGTATAAAGGTGGGAGCAACACACTTCAAGTTCACACAGCAGAAGAGAAGAACCGGCTGACAACACTCACCTACTGCTACTCAACTAACTAAGCAACATGGCCGCTGCTCGTCTCGCCCTGACCGTGCTGGTGCTGATGCTGGCTGCCGTCACTCTGACTGAAGGTAGGAAGCGATCTGCTCAGGAGACCATTCAAGCAGTCGTTGAAATGTTGATGGTTAGACTGGTACATTTGATTCAATCTGATCAGCTCAAACAAACAGGCAATAATTTGAACAACTGTCTAAGGTGATAGACAAGCTGTATTATTCCAGTGAATGAGATCTATCAATGCAGCTTTAGAGGTTGAGAACATCTGGTGTGATCCATAGTTGTATGAAAGGACTTGCTCTTCTTGTTAGCATATTGAAATATCAGAAAACTTGCAATACAAAAATAAGCCTTAATGTAAGCAATCAACTTATGATATTTCATGAAGATATCTATTAGTTTCTACAATGATTTTGTACCTGGCTTTAATGTTCACATTTCTATTCTGGAAATGTATGAAAATTAGCATATATTTTAAAAGATAATGCATTATTTACATATGTAAACATAAATTTTCAGTAAACTTGTAAAATAAAACATAATGGGCTCAATGTAAGTAATCAAATGGGGACATTTCATGGTGATATCTGTTAGTTCAATGTTGGCACCACATTGACCTTGTGACCAACAGTATACCTTTAAATACCTTTAACAGTAACACATATCCAGGGGTCTTTGTCTACATGACAATGGGGAGAAACAACAAACATGTGATGTCTGTGAGTGTGTGTGTTTGAGTTATTCATTGGTGTGTGTGTTTTTGAGTTCTTCATTGGTGTGTGTGTGTTTTCAGGCCTGCGCGGGGCCGGCCCCAAGAGGTGCTGCTTCCGTTTCAACGAGAACGAGGTTCCCCGTGACAAGGTGGTCGGCTACATCCGGACCAGCCAGCGGTGCTCCAAGCCCGCCGTCCTGTAAGTACCCGTCCTTTGAGCCTGCCGTCCTGTATGTACCCGTCCTTTAAGTACCCGCCCTGGTGTCTCGGCGCTGGACTTTGCTGACTTTGTCCCGCTCTGTGTGCAGGTTGAGGACCGTGCAGGGGCGCCAGCTGTGCGCCAGACCTTCGGCCGCGTGGGTGACGGACCTCATCGCCCACCTGGACGCCAAATCTGTCCCAGGAGAGACGTCCCACCTGTAACCACAATGAGGCCACGCCCCCTGATAATCTATGGTTTATTGATGCTGCGAAGATACGTTAGCATAAGGTCTGCAGGGGGGTATCTGTCCATATATGCAAAATATTTACTAATATACACAATATTGTTATGTTTTGTGACTTACTCGTGAAGAGACGCATACCGTTTTCTATATTTCTGACTTTTTTAATTTATAAGTATATGGAACAATATGTGTAGTTTTTGCTGACTGACCGTCAACACTGTGAATCCTGGTGCTTTGTGATTTGAATTGACTGAACAGAAACTACATTCTTGTTGTCATCAGTAGAGTATAAGCTACTATTTCTACAATGCACCTGGGAGCTCTTCCTCTTGTTAGTATTTTATATCTTTTTTCTATTTACAGTCATGTTTTGAATTCAAGAACTTGTACAGATAAGTACAACATGTATTTCTGTATGCTTAATGCTGATTTGGTTCTGTTGAATTAAAGCGAGATAATATGTCATTGTTGCTCTCTGTGGTTCTCTCACACTTCCCGTGTGTTAATTCCCTTTTTTGATATGACGTAAACTAGAAATGCCTGGTGCCGCCTGCCAATTAGCTTGAATCACAACTTTTATCTCAACTTTAATGTAAAACTCTGTGTTTTTCCTTTGATCTCTTCATCCTCCCTTTCAAGGCTAGGGTCTTGTTATTTACTGTTGAGCAGCTTTCTCACTGAACTGTGAGCTTGAGATGTGCAGGACTCCGTATCTGACTGATAACAGTGAATACCTCAGCAGGGCTGGATAATTATTGTTTGCTTTCTGGGCTAAAAACTCAGTTTCTTGAAACCAGTCACTTTTGGAAGAAGAAATATCAAATTTTTCTTCTTAGAAATGTTAAGTTTAACTTTTTAGCAACTAGAGAAGTGCACTCAGTAGAGTTTTGATCTCACTCAATACATAACCAAAAAGTGCTTGTCGGAATCATTCATCGCTAACTACAGACATTAGTGTTAGACACTAACCTACCGGGTAACGTTTGTTATTTAGTGTCTCGTTTTCCGTGCTAACGTTCTGGTTAGCTAGCGCGCTAACGTAGAGTGAAAGTGTTTGTTAGCGTCTTAGGGATTGTGATAAGCAGAAATCAAACATCCCGATCGGATGCTAACTACTACGTTAGCTAATGACAAAGCTCGGTGATGTCGACGACCACCGCCTTCCGCCAGCTGAACAGGAAGTAGCCCATGCCAGGCTCCCTTACAGTCAAGATGGCGTCAGAGATACAAAAATAAGGATTTACTGACTCATATCATGCCTATAGATTTAGTGGATCATAACATATCGGGTATGGATTACTCTACAGATGCTCTGCTTCCAAATGAGACCACATTTTTCTAATGCCAGTTTTTTAGCCACAAAAAAAACCCAAAATGTGGCCTGCCATAGATTAGGTATGGCTTGTTTGTTTTTTTTACCCCTGGTGGCCTGTTAAGAGGAGTGATTAGTCCGCAGTCAGTAGCAGAATATAACTGAAAGTAAAGTAAAATAGTTTTTCCCGAAAATATAAATAACTGCAACCACAAGAGCTATACAGTCATAAACGCGCACAACAAATATTAGGTTGATTGTCCAGTAGTATGAGAGATTAGCCTGGACAGACAGACAGACAGACAGACAGACAGACACACACACACACACACACACACACACAAAACCGGAAGCATGATCTCCACTTACATACTAAAACACACCCTTGAACAATGTAATACACTCGGAGGTTTTGTCGTTAAAGCGTTGTTTGGACCGCCTATGACCAGAAGATTATGGAGGCTAATGTTGGCTGATGTTAGCTAACTTTCGATACATATTTCTGTTCGATCATTCTATAATTCCCACTTGTATCCATAGTTCACCAAACGCTAGTCTTGGTTTAATGTTCACATAAAAAAGAAATACATCAAAACTTTTCACATACATGTGCATATATTAAAATATATATGATAACGTGTACTGGAAAGTGCAGCATGGATAAGTTCAACTCTGTAGTATTTGCTCCAAAATATTTATTGCCCCAAACAAAATGCTCTTTGCAGAATTAGTTAACAATTTGTGGACTCTGGTGGCAGTTCCTCTCTCAGCCACTAGAGCGCGCCAATGGACAATGTATATCCAATCAAGAGCTGGTCACAATTACGAGCAAATCTTTAGGATTGTTCATTTATTAGTGAGCTAAACAAGCAGAAAAGCTCCCATCAGAAGCTTTACTGAGACACTGAGGTGCCTTTAATGTCGCTGATAGGCTGTAGGCTTTTCATTCATCTTTGATGCATTGGGTGGCAGAGGCACTTTAAAGAATTATATATGAAAGGCATCTTAGTTTACATTCACCACCAAACCACTAGTGTTGCCTATATTCTGACGACCTGGCAACACATCATAGGCCCTCGACAATAATTGTTTTATTGGGCCTTTATTATGTAATGTGATGATTACTTTGATGTATGAATGCCAAATGAGTCAATGCTGGTCCTAAATATATTTGTTCGTGGGTAGGTTATACTTTCAATGATTGCCTTTTGTTTATTCCTATGTTTAGCGGCTTTTATAGAGATGACATCACATGGTCTCACTTGGCCAAATGAATGTCGAGCCGCATTTACCGCGTTGTCGGTTGTTCGTAATTGTGCAGTGGCGCTATTCACAACAGTCCTTGAAGGCAGCACTGTTTCGCCTCCAGCACATGAAGACCTCGCGCGCGCACACGATCATCAGAGGGTCGCGTCTGACCAATCAGAAGATGGCTCCGCGTGCATCAAGCTGACCAGACACAGCTGCAGACCGGAACCTACGCGCGTTTTCTTTCACAATAAGAGCCAAGACCCCGCCCTCCGGTTCTCGCGTTAGTGCTCTTTCTGAAATATAATACTGAATTTTCTATTATGATATCATATATATGACTGTGTAGCTGCGAACACATTTTAGAAAACAACTATTATTGTTGCTTTACAGCTAGAACTTCCATGGATTTAGTCGGTAAACTCAATTTAGCTTAACAGTATGGGCAGAACCCCCAACTATGACGCTCTCGTATTTTAAGAGATAAGATACAATAAATAAGATAATCCTTTATTAGTCCGCAGTGGGGAAATTGCAGCATTGCAACTATGGAGGACTGAAAATGACTTAAGTATAAATAAATAAATAAATAAATGCAGGAATAAATACAGGAATAAATAAATAAATGCTTAAATAAATGTATAAATAAATAAATAAATAAATGCAGTAATAAATAAATAAATGTATAAATAAATAAATAAATACAGGAATAAATAAATAAATGCTTAAATAAATGTATAAATAAATAAATAAATACAGGAATATATCAATATAAGTTATACCTAAACAGGACATCATTAAATAAATCTATTTCTACATTTCAGTATTTATTCATTTATTTATGCCTGTATGTTGTGCTCTACTACTTCTGCCTTCACATGTTGTTGAAGTTGGCAAGCTTAGCTAACCGTTAGCAGAAGTCCGGATTTTCAATGCCCTGTCCGGCGTCCGGCGCAGCATCAAGCCGGACGCGTATTTGTCCTCCTTTTTGCAGACCTGCAAACTTGTCACCTTATGGCGAAATTCGCCGTTTTGAAATCAAAATATGTGAACTGGCCGGCCAGCGTTTCTGAGATTGGAGTGGTCGTGATCTTCATAATAGAAGATCTTTGATAAGTCTTGGCCAATCAGCGTTAAGATGTCTCCAGCAGCCGTTTCTCAATACGCGTTCTTCTCTGTACTTGATGAGGAAACTCACAACTGAAAGTTGACGTTCTCTGAATACTACTGTTGTTGAGTCACAACATGTACTTTTAGGATGTTTTCAGGCGAGAAGTTAGTTGTTTAAGCATCAAATCTGAGATCGGTTATTCAAGAATCAGCCGACTTAAAAAGATACGCCGACCAGTTGAGTTCCTGCTGAGGGACCGTGAGCTCCGCAGCACCGGGCCGTCAGCGCTCTGCTGCCCGCCGAGAGCAGCCTGATCCCGGCAGGACTTTTAGAAATGATCCGCTGATCCCTAGTGGTGCTCAACCTGCCCTTTTGCCCTGGATGAGAAAAGTGCCCCTTCTGCTGGAGCCCAATGTTTTTCTTCATTCATCAGTATTTAAGGATAAAAATTCCCCCCAAATGTGTTTGATATCTGACGGGGCATTTACTTGAGTTATTGTGAGAATTTCGCCCCGACAGGAGGAGGAGGAGGAGGAGGAGGGGGGCTCATGCAGCGCTGAGCACTAAATGGGTAAAGCTACTTCTGCTCCGACCCGCAGCATCAGACAAACAGGTGATGACGTGTTTGTGCAATCCCCCGACGTTGTTTGGTGATAAATGAACCACAACATTAGCGCCGCTGAAAACATTACGTCACAACTGGTCCGACGTTTCCTAAAAAATAAACAAACTAAAAACTCACGAAATCCGTGATTTCAAAGCCTTGTCCAGCTGTTTACTGACGTTTGTCATGTTTAAGAGAGAGAGAGAGAGAGAGAGAGAGAGATAGATAGATAGATAGATAGATAGATAGATAGATAGATAGATAGATTCATTCATCAAACGCTCTGCAAGAAGAAAGCCTGGACCACTCCACAGCCTACAAGCTACTGATGGTGTAATTCACACAATAAGCATTGAGGTCTGAGGAGAAGTTTGCCGAAATATTTCAAGGTGCGTCAGAGAAGTTGTGACTAGCGGGGCTTTCAAACAGCCCGTCTCCGCATTAAATGGGTCGACGTAGTATTTGCAAAATCAATAAAAAGATTTAAAAAAATAACACAAACACAAACTTCGATATGAACGTAAGAGCCGCATGAAACCAGGCAAAGCTCTTTGCCTGGTTTCATGCGGCTCTTACAGCCAACCCGCAGGCCTGACCGCGGGTTGGCCAGGCCTGCTCCAAGGAGATCAATTACAGTAAAAAGGGCTCACATCTCTCTTCACACTTAATAAAATCAAACTGCACCCCTCCTGTGCAATTATTCACAGCCTCACAAAATACTGCATAGTGTCCTCCTTTTTGGTGTTATGGATATGGTCACCTGGCCTAGACAGCTTTTTGACTTCATCCCTTCCATGTGAAGGGATCGATTGCTTCTGTCTGGCTCCCCTACTTGACCAATCCTGTTTAACAATGAGGTTCAGACCGCCCCAGCTCATTTGCATACAAGGACACAGAAATACAGAAATAAATAAATGAAGAAATACATGTGGACACATAAATACAGGCATAAATAAATGAAGAAATACAGAAATGTAGAAATAGATTTATTTAATGATGTCCTGTTTAGGTATAACTTATATTTATATATTCCTGTATTTATTTATTTATTTATACATTTATTTATTTATTCCTGTATTTATTTATTTATGTATACATTTATTTAAGCATTTATTTATTTATTCCTGTATTTATTTATTTATTTATACATTTATTTAAGCATTTATTTATTTATTCCTGTATTTATTTATTTATACATTTATTTACGCATTTATTTATTTATTCCTGTATTTATTCCTGCATTTATTTATTTATTTATAATTAAGTCATTTACGGTCCTCCATATTCAACAGCCTTGTATGTCCTTTTATGATCTATTATGCTGTTATTTTGTTCCCCTGGGTTTGTTTGTATATTTTATTTATTTGTTCGTTTTGGTTATTGTAGTATCCATTGCCTTTATGGTAAGGTCCTTTTTGTTTACCGATATTTAAGTTATGTCTTCTTTGCTTTCTGTAGAGCACTTTGTGAACTTTGTCTTTAAAGGTGCTATACAAATAAAGTTATTATTATTATTATTATGATTATTATGATTATTATTATTATTATTATTGCACACAAGAGACACACAGTAAATACAACAATCAAGTAATATAAATAAACAGTAAAACAGTAATAAAAACAGTAAAGAAGTAGCAATATTACATATTAGATATACAGACGGAATACAATAAATACAATAAAAGTACTTAAATGTATTATATATTGCACCAGATGAATGTAATTCATTTGAGAGAAGAACAAAAACAAGTTGAAGCTCAGTGCTAGTGGAGCAGCTAGCTTGAACAGGGCGCTAAACTGTGGCCGTTGAAACAGTTATTAGCTACAATTGTTGCGATACATTTCGTCTTATTCTGAAATCCCAAACCGGACGTAGTGCCCACCTACTACAAACCGACAGTTGGTTTTGCCTCGTGAAGAAAAACAGTTGTCGGAGCGTTCTTCTTCACTGCTCTCCCTCTGGTAGTACCAACCGTCCGCGGCCATATGTAAAGTGAGCCTCATTCATCCACTACAGACGCGCCGTGCTAGTCGTCGTGGCCGCAGAACAGCGGGCAGAACCGGGCTCAGCGACGCGTGTCTTCCTCTCCCTTCTGGACGCTAGCCGGTGACCCGCCGGGCTGTGACAGCACGATGATCGAGCGACCAGAGACTGCGGTTCCCACCATCGCCGTAAGTCTGCTTGTCTTCCAAACGGACCAATTATGTGCAATGTTACCACTACTGTTGTTATCGAGGCCACTCTATTAAATACCCGATGTAACGGCTGTGGCTCGTGCGGGTACCGACCTCTCGTTAACGGAGAACACCGAACACCCGGCTCCTTTAGCAGTATGCTAGTTTTAAGGTGTTTCGCCTCCTCACACAGACGTGTGCTTGAGAGAGTCATCGCTCACACCTTGAGACTAATCCATACACTCCCCTGATAACTTCGGCATAATGTGGAGGACCAAACCACATGCGTTTCTGTAAATGCCATCGTCTCAAACCAGAATCACGCCTCCCAGAATGTGGGGAATGATGTTATTGTGGCGCAACGATAACATCGTTTGCATTTTTGTGGTAATAGATCATGTGCGGCGTTTCGAATGTACCGTTTGGTACCCGGATGACGAGGAGACACCACTGTCATGTTGTCTTTAAAATGGCAGTTATTTGAACGGAGGCTGGTTTGATGGGCGAACGTTTTGACTGACCAGCACGTTTCGGGGAGGTGGGGTTAATACGTGGTCTGGGTTGGGCGTGTCTTCACACACTCTATTAAATAACATCCAGGTGATAGTCATATCCCAGCTACGGTGGTTCGGTCTATGCTTTGAAGATCAGAGCCCAGATGAGATTTCCTCAACAGTGACATCATGTATTAAACAATTTCAATGTAATGAAGTAAAACATTGCTTTTCTGGACTGCATTGTACACACCAGTAGTATCTGAACCACTCATTACTAGATAATAATAACCTGCTCCCCAAATGTCACCTGTGTGCCATTTCCAGATTGCCAGTCTTTATTAAAATGTGTAATTGTTGAATGCAGTTTGGTGCGTTAAGCAAGAAGAGCCCTGCTGGTGGAGCACGTCTAGTTGGCTTTGTTCAGGGCTTGACGAGTGGTTACTCATCCACTGACGACACACCACTAGTGTCTGTGCTGAACACGTCTGTGATGCAGTGACCGTCCTCAGCGTGACACGGCGGGGGTGGCCGTGCACAACGTGCACAACGTGCACCGAGACAGCTTGAGAAGGATCTGCGCTTAAAAATAACTAGAAAGAAATCACACGGGTTCAAACGATTTGTGTGAAGCGATGCTATATTTAATACATGATTTCTATTCAATGTGTGTTAACTGGAAGTTAAAACCGCTGATGGAATAAGCAGTGAGAGGGCCTCAGCATCAGCTGCCTCATGCAAGGATGGGGGATGATGATGATGATGATGATGTCAGTGAACCAGGCCGCTACTATCACCACCGGGTGGACTGGGGGAGGGGTTAGTCATGGACTGACCGCCTTCCTCTCTCTCGTTCACCATTACTTCCCCATTATTACTATTTTAAGTCCCCTGCCTGCTTTTCTTGACAGTCACCTTTCTTATGAAAGAACCACATTAGTCATAATACATTAGCTTTTTGCAGCGTTGTGAATATTGATGGCGACACTGAGGAAGACAGTTGTCCTTAAGCTGGAAATGTGATGTTTCAAGTGTGTTGACTCCATCTACTTTTTTGGGATGGACAGACCGTCATGGCGCCTTATGTAACGCAAGCGTAATCACACACACAGAACTTGTATGTGGGTGGATGCTACATGGAAGTGGTGGAAAAGTGCTCCAGGCTTGCTCAGAGTAGTTCCGCCTACTGCCCTGCTGCATGCTTCAGAGTATTGATGAGGCGGATAGATTGTTTCCTTTTCTTTTCCCACATTCAGTGTGTCCGTAGTCACACTCGTGGGAAATAAGGGCTGTACAGTCATTAGGCTAGTAATGGGCATTATCCCCAGATATCATGGCCACTTGCCAAAGAAAATAACAAATTAAGTCCATTCACTTATGTTTTCATACATTTTGCAACCAAAATCGTATGTTTTTAACAAGCCATGACTCTGTTTCCAACACGTGAGGGTTTGTTAATACCTGGAACAATCATTAACAGCCCATAAGGTGCTTGTGGAATAAAAAACATAGTTTACTATTCCAGTACGTAGGATGGACCTTAGCTACTAGATATTTCTAGTCCACTCAAACAACCCTTTGGCTCAGCTACAAGCCAGAAAGCTAACTTTATGCTAGCAAGATTCAACAACAAGACGAGCTAGCTATCCAGCTATGCTATTGTCTAGGGCTGTGCGGTATACCGGTTTCAGATTTATGCACGGTATGAATTTCTGACATACCGTCATACCGGTCGCTACTTTTTGGCAGGCACCAACATTTAATGTTGACAGCTTGAAGCTGAAGGAGCAGCGGACGGAGCAACTTATGTCTCATGGTGACTCACTTGACTCATGGTTTGAAAGAAATGGCATCGCCAAAATGCATGCTGGGTAAATTACTTCGCCAAAATGCCCGCCCACACAGGAAGACTCTTCATGTGCAGGAAGAAGTCTCTTCCTGTGCGGCTGAGTGGGCGGGCTTTACCCAGAATGCATTTTGGCGATGTCATTTCTTTCAAACCATGAGTCAACCTCTATCCGTGAGACATAAGTAGCTCAGACCGCTGTACGCACAGCTGTGACTGTAAACATTAAATGTTGCTGCCTGCCGAAGAATGACAATAGTTGTTACGACTGCGCATGCGCCACCAGTATGAAGGGATATGAGTTAACTAAATTTCCCTGGGTCCTAAACCCCTCCATGTTTAGCTTCCTAACACAACCTATGTACCAACGTACAAACAGCTGCCGGCCAGTTGCGAGCGAGTGGTGAATAATCGCGGCGGCGGTCCTTTTCGGCGTCAATAAATGAATGTGTTTATTCGGGAAAAAAATACCGTGATATACCGTGAAACCACCAGAATCTTACAAAATACCGTGATATGGATTTTTGGCCATAGCTCCCAGCCCTACTATTGTCCACTATTCAATATCTATATTTTTACAACATCTCAGTTTGCATAATCTTAAGAAGGCTAACAAAAGAAAGACAATACTCATCTTTGTTGGTTAGTTCCTATTTTTTTACCTGTGGTAGTCCTGACAGACTATTGTATTGTCTTCCAACACTTTTCTTTAATTGTTCAATGGCATCATAATGTAAGCAGAACTCCCACCACGACACAGATGTGGTGGGTCAACCTGGAGGCCACAGAATACTGGTAACTTTGACACCAAACAGTCCAGTACACACCCAACACTACCGGTCCTTTTTATTTCCGTGTGTCCCTAGGAAACGGCTTCCTGGTCGTGTTGTGTTTGTAGTTGTGAAAGACATTGCTCAAACCCTTGTTATGAATGAGTCAACGCTGATACAGACTTGCATAAGACAGACGGCGTAGCCAAAAGCCGGCAGACACCTCAACTGTTGAATATCTCACAGCTTCAACCGGTCTGAGAAGATGTGGGGAAGCATTCCAGAGGTCCAACACTAATTTTGGGCGATACGGTTCCAGTTCATCCCATCGCATGGGGTTGAGGTCTGGGCTTTATGGAGCTGGCGTTGATATACCGTAACTGGTATATAACCAATAAATAACCATTTGAGACGGACCAAAGGCTCGTGGTGGGATACAAAACTTTAGTGTCTTCTGTCATCTATGTGCTTGGTCTTAGTAAAGCCGTGAAACACTGGAGAAGTAATATCAAGAAAAGTCATCGTTTCCTGATGAAAGTTCTTCATTGAAGTCAACTCTCATTTGAAGTTGCCACGTCTCTATAAGATAATTAAGTGTGAGGAGTTTAAGACTAAGTGCTGAATGATGGTCTGATGTTGTGTATGGATTGGGACTGGAGCCCGGTCAAAGGCATGTTCCTGGCCATAATGGCACGTTTATACCAGTCTGGTCGTCCGTGGCTGAAAACCTTTAAGAGTCCCACAATTGAAGCTGCTTTAAATTCCTGCAGTTGTGAAGTCATCAGAATATAACTTCCTCTTATTTAATGACTTCACGTTCTTGTCTATACCTCAAACTGTTATTGTCAGCAGCTCCAGTACGTACTCATTAGGATCAAGGTTTCATTTTGCCCCTGATCCCTGTTGGAGACCTTTAATATTGGGTATCTGGTAATACTAGGACCTATCTGTTCATGGTGCGTAAAAACCTCCGAACAGTAGTCTGGTTTGCTTGATGGACCTCAATGACTACATGCACCAAATATTCTGTTTTTGGAAAATGCTAATGTAGTCTGATGTGGCAGATGGTCAATTCAAACTCGGCAGTTATGAAACAGGAGAGACGCAACGGGCAAGAACGTTTTTCACGCTGGTCCATTTAGAGGTTTTGGTGGAAAGAAAACATCCGAAATACTCATTCAGGTGTTTATTTTATTACTTTGTCTGTTTGCGTCTGTAGATTTCTCCTAAATTCATCAAAAATTGCCATTTAGATAATGATACATTTGCATTTACAAACATTACATTTCCGTATTGTTTGTAATACAAAAAAAGGATTGGCTTCATGTCAGTAATCAACTTGTGAAGTTTCATGGTGTTATCTATTAGTTTGACCTATTCACCTGTAGAGTCTTCAAAATGCCTTTTTCTTTTCTCAGACTCTGATCCTTAAATCTCCACTTCAGCAGCTCTTGCATCCACCAAACTTTACACTTTCATTCTTAAATATATATATATATATATATATATATATGGTTTCTACAGAGGGATTTGTTCATATATCATTCATAACCTGATTTATACAATATTTTATTAGTAAAACAATGAAGAAAATAGTTTCTTTTTTTTTCTTTTTTTTAATGGATGGTGACAGTATTTTCTGCAGCTGGAGCCTGGTCCGCGTCCCACATGGATTTAGTGTATTGGCTTATGTTACCTTTCTGTCTCTGAGTTTACTTATTTGATGGACTTTGGCAGGGTGGACTCCACTAGGGCTGGGCGGTATGGCCAAAAATTCATATCACGGTATTTTGTAAGATTCTGGCGGTTTCACAGTATATGCAAGCCTCTTATTTCTCTCTGCATTAGTCACCATAGTAACGGAGATTCTGTGCGTGCGTGCGTCTGAGTTGAGTGGATAAGAGCTGTTCATGCTGTTACTTTATTCTGTGGTAAAGATGCAAATGTCTTTGAGTGTGTGTGTGCTTTATTATTCATATGTGATTCCTGCATTAACTGTGTGTGTGTGTGTGTGTGTTTCCCGTCAGCAGCGGAACCTGGAGGGCTATGTGGGCTTCGCCAATCTCCCCAACCAGGTGTATCGGAAGTCGGTCAAAAGAGGGTTCGAGTTTACGTTGATGGTTGTAGGTAAGTCGGGAACCATCTGCCTTGTGTGCGGTTTAAAGAGTCCTGCAGAGCGCCGACCCGCCGTGTATCGCTCAGTGACGGAGAGAAACGGGGAAAGCTTGCATTCCCACTGTGTGTGTGTGTGTGTGTGTGTGTGGCCCCACAATAACGCATCTGTGCGCTCTGGAGGGTTTGAGTTGGGACGTGGGCTGCAGGACTCTGGCTCCAGTCTGAATGAATCTGGTTGCAGAATGCGGCTCAGAGCGACTAGGAGGCGGAGAAGCCCGTCTATGGGACACACAGCTGTGAACATAATTTACTAAATGAACATCATGCTGTATTGGAGAAGACTTCACTAGCTTGAGACTATCACCAGACGTGAGAGTGACTGGAATCTGTGGACCAACAGCGGTTTACCCATCAGCCCGGTGCTTTGTTTCCGTCGTCGTACTGCAGGCCTCCAGATGCAGTTGGAGAGCGCGGGGTTTGGTTTTGGTCTCAGTTCAAGCACAACCCGTCAGCCAAGGAGCTGGTTGCTGTTGTGCACCAGGAAATAGTTCCACCTCAAACTACAAATCGCTGTTCCACATTTCTATATTCTAATACGAGTCAATGCACAAAGTCCAATGTGTTAATGAGCCAGCTTTAACGGTGTTGGTCGTGTATTTATGAACTTTAGCCTGAGCCAGACTGGCTGTTTTTCAGTCTCTATGCTAGGCCAGCAATGTAACTATCCCTTGAAACCTGAACTAAACGTTGTGCTTGTAAACTCATAAAGAAAGAAATAATTCACATCCCGTGAACTATACTTTAAAAATCCATTTAATCATTTCTGCTCCCTCAGAAATATTGTGGGTTTGGCAGTTTATGTTTTAGCGTTGGTCTTAAACTCTGTTCCAGCAGCATTACGACGTTTTAAAAGGTCATAAATCTAAATTCAGTGGAAGCAGAAAGACATTAACGCAAAGAGGAGTCCAGCCTTTTATTATTTCAGCCCGCGGCTCTGGCTTCCTGTTTAGTAAACGGCCTCGGTGGACGAGTAACAGGAGGGACACAAAGACAGCCGAGTGTCTGCTTGGGTGAGAACCAGAGAGGGATCTGGCCCTCTCTCATACGGGCCCCTCTGTCCCTCTTCCCAGAATGCTTGGCTCCCATCCCCGTACACCCCAGCTGATCCAAATTGGACACTTAACCAATGTGAGGAGCCAGCGCCCGAGGTTCTCGGCTGGAGCTCGGTCTCCCATCACCAAACGCTTTCTGAAGGCTCTGATAAGTGAAGGCTGTGGCCAAATATATTGGTCAAGGTCGATTTCCAAATCAAATAAAACTGTGACTTAATCTCCATATAATGCCATTGACGAAGAAGAGCTGGCTAAAGATTTTGAGCGTAAAACCTTTTCACAAAAGTTGCTGTATTATTTTTGTTGACTATAGAGGAGACGCAATTCTTTTTTTCAGCTAATTGTATGACTTGTCTTAAAGTGTAATATGTGAAAGTTACAGACAGGAACTTTGATGTTGTGTTGATTTTGGCGGCCCCTGTGGATAAAACCGGTAGTGTTTTTGAGCACCAGAGTCCCGTTTAGAAAACCTCCCATTTTACAGCAGCAAGGTCTGACAGTCTGCTCAGCTCAGGTTCTGGTTCTCCTTCTATATGGATCTCCAGCCTGATGGCTTCGTTCACGATGTTCACCTGCTAGCCGGCAGGAAAACCTGCTAGCTAGGAGGAAGCGAGCTAACGCTAATTAGCCACAAGCTTCAAACTTTTTTTGTTTTCAAAAGTTACTGAACTCCAACAGAGGAGGCTGACATAAAAGAGTGTTGCAACACAGCTAACAAGCTAAGCTAGCTCCTACATTTTGAGACGTTTTGCTATCTGCCAGATGAACTCCGGCCCTGTGTTTTGAGTTTACTGTTGTAAATAACTTTGAACGGCCTTAGACGTCTACAAACGGCTGAACAAGTAAACAAGTCTTCAAGGGGACACCAGCCATTCAGATTTGACTCTCCTTCATACCTCACATGTAGGCTAACTAGACTCTAACCTTCCCATTAGAGCTACTCCAACCACGGCTAAAGAGCAACCTTGGTAAAGGGGTGTCATATTTTTTTTCACGAGCCAATCAGAGCAGACTAGAATCTGTTTTAAAGTTTAAATCCAATCACATGTGTAGAGCAACTTAGGTTGACTTAACCAAAGTGATGGAGACGTGACAGAACAATAAATGAGATGAACCAGAAAGAGAAGAGCTTTCTGATTTGAGGAGCAGCCAGCTGGAGCGACAGCATGAGCCCGGCTGGGGAAGCAAAGACTGTGGTGAAGTGTGAAAGCTCGGCTCTACTCGGAGGCCCGGCATTGTTTTCCGTCGTAGTTTCAGGACGGGCAGATGGGGGAGTATGAGATGACTGGGCCGGATGCCTGCCCTGCAGGTAACCGGGTCAAATTCCAACAGAAGTCTTTTTATTCACCTAGAAACCGCTAAAAGAATGCGGCCCGAGCGACTCTGGGTGCAGCCACACCTGCACTTCCAGCTGCCGCTACCCAGTCCTGTGTGTGTGTGTGTGTGTGTGTGTGTGTGTGTGTGTGTGTGTGTGTGCGAGAGAGAGATAACTAAGGTCAGACTGGCTGAAATAGGAGCTCTAATATGTCTCCTGGCGAGACGTTTCAGATTAACACTTTGTAATGTCATCCAGCTGCACATACAGCTGCTCCAGAGACAAAAACACGTGTTTTTGTCTCTGGAGCAGACAAAGTGAGTGTTAGCATGAATATAACCAAACTATTAATGCCAGATACTGATATGTTTATGTCATAGTTTAGTGCTCTTTGTGCCCAAAATTGGACATTTTGGGTAATGCTTGTTACAGTTTGGCGCAGTGCCAAAAGTGAATCCGTTTTAAAGGAAGTTTCTCGTATTTTTGGACTCATTCTCAGTGCTGGTGCCGTTCTGATTTTGGGACCGTCTCACAGCGCTCATTTTGTGCTCCTCTTCTCTGTTTCAAGATGGCAAACGCTGATAAAAGGCACATCAGGGAAAGCAGCGGGAGCCCTCCTCCAGCTTTCTAATTACATTTCAACTTAACATAAATTAACCTCAACGCTTATCTGAGTGTGGCCAAACGTTCACATGAAAATTACCCCCCTGGATTAGCTGTAATAGCTAACTGCATAGCATCAGCATCCTGCTCACTAATCCTGACTCATCTGTTGTAGTAACATTGTAGATTAATTTAATTAATGTGAAGTCAGCTGTTTCTGATTGAAACACAGCATCACTACAACAACAGGTGAGCTGTTTTCTTTCTATTCTCTAAGTAGTGTCTGCCAGTGGCACTAACTGTTAAACTGGTGGAGGCATGTCGCAACAGCTGTCAGTGAGATGACTCATTACAATTTAGTAGGGATGCGGGATGTGGGTTATTTCCGGCCGATAAAATAAACAATAATTACCTGTTTCTCACTGCAGATGCTGATAAAATAAACAATAATGACTTGCTTCTCATGGCAGATACTGATAAAATAAACAATAATGACCTGCTTCTCATGGCAGATACTGATAAAATAAACAATAATGACCTGCTTCTCATTGCAGATACTGATCAAATAAACAATAATTACTTGCTTCTCATGGCAGATGCTGATAAAATAAACAATAATGACCTGCTTCTCATGGCAGATACTGATAAAATAAACAATAATGACCTGCTTCTCATTGCAGATACTGATCAAATAAACAATAATTACTTGCTTCTCATTGCAGATACTGATCAAATAAACAATAATTACTTGCTTCTCATTGCAGATAAAGATAAAATAAATTATATATCTGCTTTTTTTTGCCCGTTACTACTAATGTATCTAATTACCTGCTTCTCATTTCAGTGCTGATTAAAATAACCAATAACTAGCTGCTTCTTGTGGTGACAGACCCTTCACTACTGGCTTCTGTATATGTAGTGGCGTCAGAATGATTGTTGTGTGTGTTTTGTGTGCTCGTCTTGCCCGTGTCGAGCCGTGGGCTCACCAGGATGCAGCTCTGCCGGTCACTCCCTGAGAAGGAACGCCACCAGAAACCACTCTTCTGGTTGGTTTTGGTCTCCAGCCTTTCTTCCTCCAACTCCCTGTCTCTTCCCGATCCGCCTCTCCCTGAGGGGAAATAGCAGCTTCCTGCTCCTTTTGTCCAGCTGGCACATTGAATAGAAGCTCCTTGAAGGATCAGCGAGATCCAGCGCCAGCGTGGAGAGCTGAACAGAGCCGGGAGTCAGATCCCTCCGCTGGAAGGGAAGCGATGCTGGCTTCACGCTGCTACTGCTGCGTAACCAGGCCGGACTCAGGAGAGCAGATCAGAAGCTTTGAGTTGCGTGCGGGACATTGCGTTAGAGTTGAACTGTTCTTTTAAAGACCCTCTGACCCCAAGATGCCCCAGGAATCAAGTTCTTATCAGGGGCTTCTCCAGAACACATCATTTGGATCAAACTAGGACTACAACTAACTAAGTGCTGGGTACCAAATGCAGCTCGACCCCAAACTTTACTTTTTATATTCTGTAGATCCAATTGTAAATATTCATGCTCCCTTTTTATTGCACTCTGTTTTATGTGTATCGTTAAATGGATCATTGATGATTGGTAACGGCAGCAAAAGAAAACAGGATCTAAAAGTTCTATTTACTCCTTTTTCTTTCGTGCCTCCGACCCGTGAGCGTTCTGATCCGCTGCACCGCTGGCGTTAACCACAGACATTATTTCAGGCATCTAACCAGAATTCCATTCGGGAAAAGTGCAAAAGAGAATGCTGACTCTGTTTTTAGGACTCGTTCCTGCGGCACTCTATAGTTTTCATATTGCACTTTTAACACAATGTCAGAGTAGGTGTTGCAACAGCTGCCTCCAGTAGCTCAACCGTTCCTAACTGGAGCGTGTCTGTTTCCTGTTTGTTATTACATCTCTTGTCTGGTCGGTGTTTAAGGGGCTTATCAGCACAGCCGGCCTCCGTTCACTAGTGAAGGCCTGTGATTGGAGAAGCCAGTAAAGTGCTGACGCTTCATAGTGGTCAGTGTTTATCTGCCTCACTGAGCCGCGTGTGATTAAAAGACTGTTAGCATGTCTGTCCTACTGTCTGTCCCGTTTCTAAGCGTGTGTGTGTGTGTCTGTGTGTGTGTGTGTGTGTGTGTGTGTTAACATTGCAGTGTGTGTCCAGATAAGACTGACAGGTTTAGGATTGACCGCCTTCCCTACTGACCTTGCAGAAGGGAGTGAGTGAAGGAAGGCTTTGGTCCAGTTAATCTGCCGCCTTAACCAGATGTGTTAATACACACACACACACACACACACACACACACACACACACACACACACACACACACACATTCCCTCACACACTACTTCTGTGTTGAGCCACGTATATGAACAGTACCTCACTCCCTTTTCCTTCCATCAACTTAATCACTCTTAACTTCTGTACACACAACGGCCGGCTTTCTCATGGGATTAATTTGCACCTAAATATAATTTTATAACGTAATGTATATATTTTTTAAATGGTGTTAATTTCTTTTTTGTTAGCTCTTGCATCAGGAATAGTTTAGTTTATTTATTGGACCCCGTTAGCTGACGCCTTAGCAGCCGCTAATCTTCCTGGGGTCCACAGAAAGGACAAAATATAATACATACAAAAACGTGCAAAACATAACGTGAAACTAACAATTAAAAGTAGTACAAATGGAATAAAATAATAGTTGTACAGTCAGATACCTAGTGCAGTCGAGGACTATGATGTATATTGTGCAGTCCATCCATAATTTATACAAAGAAAAATCAGATGACTAAAAAAGCAAAGGAACACGTCAAGTGGTTAATGTCCTGAGGCGCGGCTTTAATTGTTTTTTAAATCAGTGGTTCTCAACTGGTCTGGCTCCGGGACCCACCATCACCCTGAATGACAAGCCGAGACCCAAATCAAGGAACATTCTCAACTTCTCAAATTAATTTAATGAAAAGATGGTGCAGTTTGAACCTGAGATACAGAATATGTATGCTAACTAGTGCTGTCATATTAGCGCGTTATTAACGGCGTTAACGCAAACCAATTTTAACGCCGTCAATTTTATTAACGGCGTTAACGCATTTTAAGTTTTCAATTTTTTTTATCGCGAGCACCACGCCGGATGTAGGTCAACCGGAAGCAAAACAATAGGCACGCCGTTTGGGCCTTGAAGCAGGTGAGCGCTGGTCGCACACACAGCAGCGGACAGAGAGCGTCGAAAAATGTCGCGTGAAAAGCAGACCGCTATATCTGCGTTTTGAACGCTCCCAGGGCGAAGATGCAACAGCAGCTCTCATGTGAGGAGCACCGGAGCAGCTCTCTGAACACGGAGCAGCTCTCTGAACACGGAGCAGCTCTCTGAACCCAGAGCAGCTCTCTGAACACAGAGCAGCTCTCTGAACACGGAGCAGCTCTCTGAACCCAGAGCAGCTCTCTGAACACAGAGCAGCTCTCTGAACACGAAGCAGCTCTCTGAACACAGAGCAGCTCTCTGAACACGGAGCAGCTCTCTGAACACGGAGCAGCTCTCTGAACACAGAGCAGCTCTCTGAACACGGAGCAGCTCTCTGAACACAGAGCAGCTCTCTGAACACGAAGCAGCTCTCTGAACACAGAGCAGCTCTCTGAACACAGAGCAGCTCTCTGAACACAGAGCAGCTCTCTGAACACAGAGCAGCTCTCCTGCTCAGGTGAAGTCTCCGTGACGTCCTTTCTGCTGCTGCGTGTCTCAAAACAGAAAACAGATCTCAGATCAACGTTGAGCATGAATTGTATGAAATCTACAACCCCGTTTATAAAAGATGTGTAGAGGCTCACTGCTCCACTGATACTGATGCAACCTGATGCTCACATATCTGCACTCATTCTGTTTTGTTTGGCAAAAAAAAAAAATAGCTTATTGTTTTCCACAATGTAAATTTCAGGTAAACCCTTGTTTACCTGAAATGTGCACTTCATAATTTTATTTTGTAAACTCTTGTTTACCTGAAATGTGCAGTAATTTTATTTTGTACCGCCCTGTTTGGCAGTTGTTTTTCAATAAAATAAAGCAAGCCAATCCACTTTTTCATGTTGATAAGAGCATTAAAATGCAACAAAAAAAAATGCGATTAATTGCGATTAATCGCGAGTTAACTGACATAAATGCGAATAATCGCAATTAAATATTTTAATCGTTTGACAGCACTAATGCTAACACAAAAACAAGTTTAATGATGAACCAAAACGAGCAGCTGGTGTTGATGATAGAGAGGGAACTATTCCCTTTTACGCTCAATTAGCTGCATTTTAATTAAAAAACAAAAACTGCATCTTCAGGACACGAGGTATTATAAGATACTATTCAGAATCTTCAGCCATTTTTAAAGACTCTACAGCTTTCATGCACAAACTAAAAAGTCCAACAACTAAGAAGTAGTTTCAAAAAGACTGAAATGACCTAACTTTAACTGAGAATACACACTCACCGAATCTATGACAAACACTTTATTGTGGAACACGTCACTGTGTTGAGGAGCAGCTTTTCCACTAACTCAAAATAAATTAAACAAAAAGTGCAACTCAAAAGGATTCATATACAAAAGTTACTTTTCTTGTGATTACCTCATCAGTAAATACTGACAAACATTGTGCTTTACAGAAAATTAAGCTGAATTCTCCTCACGACCCCAGAGTTTTATCCTGTCATGCAGGCAGCGCCATCAGTTGTGAATGTTATATTCAGTAGGCTGTTTAATTATCCTAAAAACCCAGAGTCTCCCTCATATCAGGATGGTTTGACCCAACCACACGTTGCTGAAAACATGGAGGGACAAGTGCAAAACCAGTTGAAACCAGAGCCGCAAAATAACGACACTCCGCTGCGTAAAAAAGTCCCTTCAAAATAAAACTACAGGATGAAAAAAAGAAAATAATTATAATAATTCTTTTTTGGCAAAGGCCTGAGACCCACTGAAAACGGGTCCGCGACCGTCAATTTCAGTTTTCTCAGCACCGGTTTGGACAGTCCCCCGCTTGTTGGGGCTTGGCGTCCGATGGTTGAAGTTCAAGGATTGTGGTTTGCAGGAACTATGTGATTCTGCACCACCAGCTGCTCCTTCAAAAGGATGTTCAAATCTTGCTCTCAAGACATTACAGAAGAGGAGTGAAGGCTTTAAAATGATCCAGCAGATTATGTAAATCACTTCTCCACACATTCTGTCTCGGCAGTCCAGTTGCAGTCTTAAAGGGTGCAGCGGACGGCTTTGAGGGATGGTTACCGTCCTCAAATATCCTTGAGGGCTGGCCTCTCATATTGGCTGTTGCCACTAAATCATTGTTCCAGTCTAATCAGTTTAAGGTGTTTTGGTAACGTGTGGTGGAGTTGTTCCAATACCAGTCTGAGAAAGGCCTCCGATGCTGCGTCAGGTATCGGACGGCACGTCATCAAGTCATTCTTCATCTCAGTAACGCTCCACAGGAACAGCAAACGTCAATTTGACTGTTATGATTTTGGAGAGAAACTTGAGTAACTCCAGTAGTTTGAAATATAGGTTTTCACAGCAACATAACATAGATATTAGCGGGAATTCTGCCCTGTTTAACTTCCTAACACTAGCTCTGAGCAGACCATAATACTTCATTAGAGGTGCTCATGCCAAGAAGTTTTTAATCGAAGCAATTATTTTAAATATAATAATAATAGTAATAAATTCCTCTTCATAAGTATTGTGTTGTTTATGCAAACAACCGCTATAGATGACAACAGGATAACATTTTTCATTTGATATACATACATGCTTCAATTTCAACCATATTCAACATTGGCAGATACGCAAGTTTGGTAATTGCTATGAGGAAAGATCTGAACATCTCTAAGTGACGGCTGAAACCATGATCAGGGTTCCTCGTTGTGTCTGAGGTTATTTATAAGTCCAAATATAGCAAGTAGTGAATAGAAACTGATAATGCTATGAAGATAACCACAGTGAGGACTTCCCCACTCTGAAGGACCCCAAATGGGTTTTGATCTGATCACCACACGTCCATTCAAATCTGCCACTGTTTTACCCAATGGTTTTATTTAAGTTTTCTCTTTTACTGGTTTTATGTGAAGCACTTTGAATCGCCTTGTTGTTGAAATGTGCTCAAATAAACTTGCCTTGCCTTAAATTGGCATATCATGATAATGACATTGACCCTATGATCCTCTCCTGGCAACGCTATATATATATATATATATATATATATATATATATATATATATATATATATATATTTTTCATGGCAGTCTTTGTGACGTGTTCCAGAGTTTATTCTTTCCAACATGTGGACAGAGGAAACGCAGGTGCGACTGATGAGATTGATACTGGCCTCCAGTTCCAGTGCTGTGGTATTACGTAGCATGGCTTACTGGGAACAGAGCCACCGTTAACGATCCGCCGGCCTGGAGGTGTTCTGGCAAGTCCAATGGGAGGTGCACCTGGGTGCAAACCCACAACGCGCTACGGGGGTGGTCCCATCTGGCCTGTAAATATCCCATGATCTTTACCCAGTGGCTGCAAAGAGGGACGCATGGGTGACTCTGCTTCGTCATCGACTTGGACCCGGATACGCAGTGGAAGCTGGATGGGTACATGGACGGATGAATGGGCTATTATACTGTGGTGCATTCCACAGGTGTTGCTTTTATTGTGTCCACACCCTGTGTAATGCAGCATGGGCGACACACAGCTGTGCTTCATGGCCGTAAAGGACTCATTGGCTTGGTATTCTTGCAGGCTGTGACACTCTAAGAAACTCAAATCCAAGAACGACAAGTTGGTACTTGTGTCCTTTCTTTAGAAAGATGTTGCTGTCACCTTGAAGACAACAGAATTCTCAAACACTTGCAGCTTAATTTAATGTCGTCATCTCACACAGACTGCTGCACTTCTTGGACATGATGGAACACTGGGGCACTTCTTTTTGGGTCGGCCTGGCTATTGTATAACAATTATCAATACCGTTAAGGGGATACTGATACAGTAGAGTACTACCCATCGTGTGTGTGTGTGTGTGTGTGTGTGTGTGTGTGTGTGTGTGTGTGTGTGTGAGCGAGCTAGTAGTCCACTGATGGCGGTTCCCGCTGAAAACACCGTCGTCCGACCGACTGTCGGCACCGTTAGAAGATGGCGGCTCACCCTCTGGTTAAATGATTAGCAGCACTGTTGCCGTTGTTAGCACCGTTAGCTCCTAGCCACCGGCTCGGACGTAGCTGCTGCGCCAGTGGGCCAATCACACAACGCATTAAATCGAAAAACGTGGTGATTTGGCTGCGAGCAAAACCATAGAAATATTAATTTTTTTTCTCAATCTGGGCACAAAATTGTTGGATTGCAATGTCTTTTGACTGGAGAAGTTTTGATACCACTAAATACTTTATTATTATTATAATTATTTCAGTTTATGCCCTCAAGGTGTCTCTACCCATCCCTAACTTGGGGTCTTCTTTGTAGTCCTCGATAAGCAAGAAATGTATTCGATCAGTCAGTTCTAAAGCTGTTCCATATTCATGGAGGACAAAGGAACATTTCCAAAAGAAGTCTTGAGGTTCAGAACATGAATACATTATGCGATCCAGAAACCCCAGCGTCCTGTCGCTAAGCAGTAGAGATGCACATAACCACTGTAGGAGGCTATAACAAAAAGGGTTTACTTCGGGATAGTTCAAATATTATTCCCGGGGTGCCGTCAATTGGAGTTCGATATCGTAAATCGTAACTTGCTAGCGGTGCATCTCTACTCGGGCCAGGTGACAGTCACAGAACGGGAGTCACTCGTTCTGAATGTTCCCGTCTGCGCGCCGCCTTCCATCCGTGCTCAGTTTAGTATTAAAGCGTCCGTGTTCTGGCCGGTCAGCAGCTTCGCCGTGACCCCTGGCGGCCTCTGGGCGCAACCTTCTGGTGTGTGTGTTGACGGCGTCGTGCACATGTTCATGTTCATGCCTGCTCAGTCAAACCCCCGCCGGCGAGTCTTTCCCTCTTTTCTCAATGTTTTTTTTTTGTTTTCCTCTCTCCACTCTGCTCCGGTTCACTTCGTCTCTATTTTGAGATGCACATGTCTGCTGTGACCCAGCACGTGCCCAATCTGTGAGATTTAGTCTCGAGCTCGGTGGAACGCTCGCTCACCAATTAAAACCCTAAAATGGAAATTGGGTCCCTCGTACGCTCCTGTAACCGACGTGCGCGGCCGCTGTCAGACGGAGCGCTGACGCGGTTCAGGTCGGATTCTAACGCCGCCGACAGACACTGCTGGACTTGCAGATCCTTATCTTTGCCAAAACTCTGACCTTTGCCCTCCGTCCCATTTAGCCCTCAACAATGGAGTGTTATCTTTTCCAACAGTCTGCCGTTCGGCAAACACAACTCTCCTCACATCCACCTCCTTTATGCCCGTGTGCTCCCCAGATGTCTTATTTCACACTTTCTGACTCGGGCCTCACACATCCCTGTTAGGTGTGTGTGTGTGTGTGTGTGTGTGTTGTGTGCTAGTTAGTAGGCCTGTCAGGATGTGAGGTGGCCAGCTGCTGCCTCGGGGCTGAGAGAGAGGGGGAGAGAGAGGAATGTCAGGAATCCCATGGGATACCCACTCTGACCGTTTCTATTTGTTTGTTTTTCTCTCACAGTCCATCTTGCTCTTTCAACATTCTGTATTTAACGTGCACGGTTCTCAATAAGTGTGTGAACGTGCACAACAACGGCCGCCGTCGGGTTCCACCGTCCCTTAGGTTCATTTCTGCATTCGCTGGTTGCTATTCGCTCATCACAATAGCATAAGTAAGCATTGCACTGGGAGTTGAGCTCGTTATCCAGTCGGGATGTCTCACAAAGAACAAATTACGTGACACACAGACTCACTTCAAGGTTTCGTTTATTGTCTTTCGCCGACGTTGTCACAGCCTTGTTTTGGGGCCGTTTCACAACAGGCCGTATGTTCTATTTTCTCTGATCGATAAACCATTTAAGTACTGACCAAATAAATGCATTGAGACGTTAACGAGCCATCTCATTCTTTTATTTCCTAAAACAAACTGAATGTATGCAAGTCTTTCATATTGAATACCAACATTCAGGCTCCCTCACTTGACTCAAAGATGATATAAATACTCAAGAAAAGACTATGGAAGAAATTCTGCCAACGTATGTGTCCATTATACAATCTCTTGTGACCCATTCTTTGTGAATGACTGTTCTGCAACATCAGTTGAGCCACAGCCGGTGGATCAGAAAAAAACCATCTCCCAGCGGGCCAATCGGTCAAAAAAATACATTAAAATGTTCATCAAATGTAAAGCCTGAATGATCAATAAACCAAATCTAGGAGGATACGTTTGAGTTCATCGACTGCTCTTCTAATCCCCCACAACAACCAAAGAGCTGAAGCGAGACGGACAGCAGGGACGGAGAGGAGAAATGTGGTTGGAGGCAGAGTGACACAGAGCTGTGGAGAGAGAGTGATGTCTCACTGAGAGGGAGGAAGAGGAACAGCAGGGATGCGCTGAAAGGCTCAGCCGTCCATCACTGACGTTCAGGTCATTAGTCTATTTACAGAGAGCTGGCTTCCTTTTGTCATGTGGAACCAATATTTAATTAACGCTGAACTAGGGAGGCTAATTGGGCTGGACCCGCCCTGCGGGGGCGGGCCGGTTAAAAGCTGCAGTGACTGAAGCGTCCGTCACACTGTGGGCCTCTCGACAGAGAAACCATCCTGTCATTTCTAGCTACAAACTTGTGCAGCCAATCATTCAATGTTTACGTGTAATGCTGCGTTCACACCAAAAGCGTTGCGCTTTTTCGCAGCGCTTTTTCGCCTGAGTTTACTCGCTCGACTTTATGTTGTAAATTTGCGTCATTCGCTTTTTGCCGGCGGAAAGGGGCCGCGGCTTTTCCGTGGCTTAACTCCGTAAAAACAGTTACCAACCCCATCTCGCCTAACAGGCTCTGTGGGTGTGGCTTTAGTGTCCTCAGCATTCATTCCTATACAACCAACTTGCTTATGATTAGATTGTTTACAAAAGCACAAAGTGCTTTGAAAGTGAAGGCTATCTTCATTCTTAATGCATAATGTTTCCAAAGTCTGAGTAATCGTGACCTCAATATTGACAGAAAGTGCTTGCGTTGCATTTTGTGTATCTAACATCTGCTTAATAATAGTTTCTTTGAATTGTTTTACTTCCTGCTGACGTCACAGGGAAACAAAGTCACTCTGGAGAACCTTGAGGAGACCCAGATGTGGCACATCAGCCTGTCAGCTGCTGGATCTCTGTTTCCAATTGCATTAACATCTGGTCTTCATTTTGAGATGGAACACCTCCAGCTTTCTGCTCTGAGGCTGCACACAGGTGCTGTTTGGAACGATCCAGATGGATAGATAGCTGGGCAACGTTATTATTTGACTGAGTGCAAATAAATATGCATTCTGTTTATTGTTAAATGTTTATCGTCAAAATGTTAAATGTACGCACCTTCCGCCAGGACAAATTCCTTGAATGTGAAAGCATACTTGGCAATAAATTAGGGCTGCAACTAACGATTATTTTAATCAATTCATTGATTATTTTTTTCGATGAATCGGATAAAAAAAAAAAAAAGGCATTAATTTCCAACCCTTTATTCCAAAACAGAACTGACAGTGCAAAACATCTTCAGAAAGCACAAACAGGTTGCTCCTTGAACATCCCTGAGCTGTTGATTACAGAAATAAAATAAAAATGGACTAACACTAAAAACATACACATGTATGCTTTACATACATTTACATTTACATTTACATGCCCTGCTTTATCAATATGTATGAAACACTGGACAGAGGGAAGCTGTACTGCTCCTCTCACGTCTGTTTTGACCTTCAGGCCCAGCTCCACTGCATCAAGCTGCGCTGCATATAGAGTCCTCTTCCTTAAACTATTTCATTCACATCATCTCATCAATATCTGGGCCTCTTATGACCACGACATCACTACGTGATTTGATTCATTCTACTTTGAGTAAAAAAAACCTGCAGCCAGATCCTCCGGTGTGCCGGTTTAACGTTAACGAGTGACTGGTGAACTGAACCAGACCGGGGGGTTACGGCATGTTTCATCACGTTACGGTTTTTACAAGCAAGACTGAACTGTAACGGAACATAAAGTAACTTTAACGACAACACACAACCCAAACACGTTAGCTAACGTGATAGCAAGCTGACTAGCTTCCATTAAAAACAAGTTTGAGGGAAATGAAGACGCTGTAGACATCTTAACGCTGATTGGCCAAGACTCGTCACATCAAAGATGTTTTATTGCTAAGATCACGACCTCAGCTTTTCTCGGTGTCTCACTCCAATCTCAAGACACGCTGGCCGGCCAGTTGCTCTGCTCCGCTCTTTTTTTTTTTTTTTTTTTTTCTCTTCTCCGCGACTTATTGACTGGCATAATAATCGCGCGACACAACGAATCGATGATGAAATTCGTTGCCAACACTTTTGATAATCGATTTTTATCGATTCGTTGTTGCAGCCGTACAATAAATGATTCTGGTTCTGACATTTAACAATAAACATTTAACAATAAAAACAGTGCATTATTAGGGTAAAGAGCAGAAGAAATGCAGGACGTCTTTTTTTAATAATCAAGTTGTTGTCTTAGTCGATTATGAAGTGTCAAACTCTTCCTTACTTCTTACTAGTAGTTTGATGGATGCTTCTCTGTAACCCCTGAGGTCAGTCCATACCAATGGCCTTCCTCGTCCAGCATGAATTATTGGGATTGGATTTTGGGGGCAGATTTGGGGAACTCTTTATTGATGTGTTTCACTTTTTCTTTGCCAAAACACATTAATTACACAACGGTTTGATGAATCGGCCCCAAAAAAATTATCAATGAAGATAAATCAATAGAGGCTTGGTGGGTCACAAAACCCACGGTTCAGTGTGTAGCGAGGTTTTTGGGATCCCAATTCAGTTCACTACGTCTTCAATACGGCAAAGGAAACGAAGAACACTTTTATTTTGAAAAATGAAAGCATTAAATGGGAGCTCATTGGCCGTAATTCCTCTTATAATGACACAATGAGACGTTGGCATGTAACTCCAGGTTTTACTCAGTCGCACAGCTCTGTCAGCCCGGGGGTCCGGATGAGGAAGTGGATAATTCCCTGGAATAGACAAATTGGGTTCTGCCATTACTTTTTCCAAAGACCAACATCATTGCCCATTCCAGTCTTGCATCATACGGGAAACACCCTTTCAGTCAATCTAGATCTGATAGATTTTGTATGAAAGAGGATTTCCTACTTTTGGTGTTTTTGGTTTTGGTCACAGATGTGCTGAGCGGTGGCGTCTGAGAAGCAGGGAGAGGGTGTACTCTGTCAGTCAGAGGTCTCGCTCAGACGAGCAGATGCTCAGCCATCAATCACGTGTGTGTGTGTGTGTGAGAGGGTGAATGCAGTGTGTGCGTTCTGGAGTGGCTGCATCCCTAAGCAGCCACTTTCAGATGGAGGTTCCCCCTCCATCTGAAAGCTTTTCTTGCTGGCAGACGAGCTCCTGACCTTTTGCCCTCAATGAATCTACTTTGTGTGTGTGTGTGTCTGTCTCCATTGTATGGCACACGGCCAGCAGGCCACATTTTCATCACTGTGCCATAAGATGGAAACGGCGTTAAATTCATCATGTCTGTTTATGTATTTAAATGTGCGTCCTCAGGTGAATCTGGTCTGGGGAAGTCGACTCTCATCAACTCTCTGTTCCTGACTGACCTGTACTCCAAGGACTACCCCGGGCCGTCCCTGCGCATCAAGAAGACCGTGCAGGTGAGGTTATTCAGGCTTCTCTGGTCGTGGGAGGTTTCTTAAAACGCATCACACGTCTTAAGCAGAGATTTATACACATTTTAATACCCAGCATGCCCCAAACCAATGGTGCTTAGACATAAAGTACAAAGCTACTTGTTCTCGTGAACGGCCGAATGGTGCGTCACTTTAAATGTTGCCGCCACAAGGAATTGTGGGTCGGCATTATCTCCTTTCCTTTCGTAAAGGCAGGTCCAGTGTTTCCTATGCTAAAGGAGCTAAGTAAGGAAGCATTGAAGCTCCTTTCCTTCGCATTAAGAGAATTCAAACCGCTCTTATCATGGCGGCCACTTGAATACTTCCAGGTCATTTCACTAAGTTAGGAACCTTCCTCTGTAGAGGAAGAGGAGCGAGACGGATGGAGGAACTAAGAAAGAACCAGCAAGGCCCCAGGGCCTGGTTTTGGCCTTTTATGGTCACGACAAATGGAGATGGAGGAGGAGGCTGCATCTGGAGCAGCAGTGAGTAGCTACTAAAAGGTGCAAGAGAAGGGTCGTGGACAGAGAAGCGATGTGTATCTGAGGACTGAGGTTATAAGAGCTAAGAACAACAGGGTTTTGGGTCAGTGCTAGTATTTCCCCTGGGGCCTAATGGGGTCAGTAGCAGGGCAAGAATGTTTCCATGAAACGTAATACACACCTACACAAACACACACACACAAATAACACATCTAGCATGCTGAAGCACAACCAGAAGATAACGCAATTTGATATGATGACACATAATTCCCACACACACTGCTATCAGGCTGAAAGATATTGGTTAAAGGTGCTATCACTCCCACTCCCACTCACTCTGTATACGCTTGTGTTTGCACACTACCGCGAAGAAGAAGAAGCCATATTCCAGAAGAAAAGTCTGTCCAGTAAGGTCTATAGATTATGCAGGGTTGCTAGGACACCGTTGCTTGAAAGATGTTACTGTAGATTTCTTTTAATGCAATGTTATTGTTTGCTGGGAACACAGGGGGCTGAGTTTCTTTTTATTTTATTTTTATGACGTTGCCAGTACCAATACCCTCACAAGTGATCCCAGTACCAATAGCAGTGTTCTTACGGTCATGGAAAACCTGGAAAAGTCATGTAATATTAAAATGGTTATTTCCAGGCCTGGAAAAGTCCCAAAAGTTTAGTAAATGTGTTATATTCATGTGTTCATGTCGTTCATTTACGCTGAGTTTGAAATAATGAATATGCTTTTAAAAGAAAGACTCTCAAAATATAAGCAGGCATACATACAGGCATCTATATAAATGTTTATTCTTTTAATCAAACTATTGTCTCATTCATTTGTGTCATTTAAGGTTTACTGTATACTTTGTATTCTCATTGTTAGTTTAAATACTACATTTACTCACTTTTTCATGTTTACACCCAGATTTCACTAAATGTTTGGTCTGGAAATTTGGTTTAAAGTCCTGGAATCCATTGGTCAACATGTGTATGAACCCTGCACAACCAATGGAGCGTTGAAGAGATTTTGACACACAAATTAGCACCGTTGACCAATAGCAAGCGGTCTAAACAGTGTCGACCCTGAATACCTGCGTGTCACAATCCTCTCCTTTTTGTCGTTGTATAAACCGTTCCACAGAACGGGAATGGTTTGTAGAAGAGTGGTTTGAGACCGTGAGAGACGGGAGTCAGTGGTGTGAATTCAAACATCGACTTGTCTTTCCTCCTCCAATAACTATGAGGAATGAGAAGATTCCTAAAACACCATCCCAGAGAGAAAATACGAGGATGGCTCTTATGCTAGCACGCTAGCACGTCTGAATGCTAGTTGTCGTCACGTGTCCAAAACACGGAACGTCCGTAAACTGAACCAACTCCATGAGCCGTGACATGAGCCAATTCTATTTGTTGATGAAGGGCACGAGACGCGGGACAAAAAACATTCCAGCGAAGGTTTGTGGATCTGGAGGCGTGTTTATTTCCCCACGGTCAGGAACCCCCTCTGCTGCTGATTTCAACCAGACTTTTAGATGGTCAGTTCTTAGGATTCGTAAAAAAGTTCACATTTGACAACTTTGTCTTCTGTTGTTGGATAGAAGCAAAAGAAGAAACGTAACAATCCAAAACATAGATTTGGTATCTGTCCTGAAGTCGTACCCAGCTCTACATCCTTTCCCAACACAGGAAATAATAAAATTAAAAGAATTCCCCAAAATTTTTCACAAGCCTCCCTTAGGAATTTTAGCTAATTTAATAAAAGTCTTCATTCACTGCATGTTGCCGTATCTCTTGCGTCACATGACCGCCCCTCTGTCTGGTTTCAGTCTCAGCTCGGTGTTACATTTACTCCGTTTTGGCGAGACTGAAAACATTAAAAAAATATTATTTTTGCTCCCAACTCCGTCTTTGGGTCCGTCACTCGCACCGAACCTCGCGTGAACCCCTCCAGCGCGGCGTGGGCGAGCAGCAGTTGGTGTGTTCTCCATCGGGTGCTGTGGTCGGAGGCTGAGGGAGAGACGGGGTCAGAGCGTTTCTATTCCTATAGAGCACCTCTCTCATGCTTTGTTGCCTCCACCCGATCAGATTGTATTTAAATGATGGTGTTGAGACTGACGGCATTTTTGAGGTTTTCTCCCGATCTGTTTTTTTCCAGTGGAAATAGCTGATTTTTGTTTTCATGTCATGCACAAACACACACACACACACACGCGCTGGACGCCCAGATATGTCAAACGACTGCGGTGCGGGATATAGTTGTGCTCGGCCGTAAAGTCGGGACCGATTTATCTGAACGTTGGTGGAAGCTGAAGAATGTTTGTGTTTGAGCGAGAGGGCTGTAGTTTGAGTTAAAGGGCCGGTCCTAAAATAACTAGACTTGTGAAAGTATGCGGCGGCGAAGCGAGGGAAGAGCAGACGAGCTGCAGGAAGTGATGGATGCGTGGGACTGACTGAGCACCGAGTGTGAGATGGAACGATTCCGTTGTTCACTCACAGAAATCAATCAGACGGATCTTGGATCTTAAATTGCTTTTGCACCATGTGCCTAATTTGGCAGACTGAGGCACTGCAGAGTAACATTTGCCTTTTTAGGGTAGCAGTAGTCTGTCATGACTATTCAGAGTTGGTGGCACATTTTAGGCCGTTTGCCACAACTTTGCTAAGATTTTTTTATATATATATATATATATATATATATATATATATATATATATATATATATATATATATATATATGGTAGATCTTTGGTATGAAATGTAAATCATACTCTCCAAACTACGAAGACATTTGGTTTGAATTGAAATCGAACACTGTTACTAAGTAACCATGTTGCATAATATTGGATGGGATATGAGACATCGTATAAGGTGAAAGATAGTAATGTAATGTAACATAATATAAAGTATTATGTTACATTATCAAATACTATATAACTGAATATTACATTCAAAGTTGTGACATAAAAATGTACCAAAAATCAGGAAATGAAGTGTCTGATTGTGTACATGCCCCCTCCCCAACACACACACACTTAATATATTGAGCGTCCTCACACATGCCAGCAGCAGATATAGTGTGGGTGCAGGCTGTGTGGGTGCACTCGGCACCCTGAGTGGGAGAGGAAAGTGTCTCTTGATGAAACATGCAGGCCAGCGCGTGTTTCCGCACTGTAGGGCGATCTACCGGTTCAACCGGTGTACCGGTTTCAAATTTCCATACGGTATGAATTTTTTATATACCGTCATACAGAGCCGTAACAACTTGTTAGCGTGTCTCAATTATTGGATGCCTGGAAGAACTCAGTTCGACAACTTCTCTCGTTCTCTATATTTATTTACTAAATGATCACAAGTAAAGTAGCAAGCGCTGCAATTGCAAAAGCAGTGAGTGGTACAGCAACACGCAGGTTGGTCAAAGAACAACTGCCCACCACGGAAGTGGGGCCTTTCATACACAGTTTATCGTCACAGGTTCGTCTCTCCTCGTCCTAACATCTGATTCGCTCTGTCCTGTCAAGAGGAGGAGAATCCCGTGTTCTCATCTTTTCTCACAAGACTGGAACGTGCAACGACCAGTCTGCTTCCATAATGTCAATATACTGATAAACAGGTGTGAGTGTTGTGGTGCAAAGCGTGGAACCTTGAGAAACAGACAACCGGACTGTTCTCACAGAAACTTCTCACAGAAAGTATTTGTTAAACTGACCTCGCACAACCTGAACTCTAATAGACAGAAGAATAATGAAATGAAGAATATCTACAGAATATAACGATTTATATTATCAATCTGATGTCGCTCTTCAGCAGGCAGCAAAATGTATTGTTCACCGCTCACCGCTGGTCTGAGCTACTTACTGTCATGGTTATAACTTTATAACAACGATTAATAACCCACAACTAACTCTCTTTAACAGGTAAAACACCACGACACAACAGTTTGTGACACATAAACAATTTGTAACACTAATAATTGTACATTTATAAAAATGACACCGCCGAACTGCATGCTGGGTAAAGCTCGCCCACTATCACAACAAGAAGAAACTCTGTCGCTACATTAAAAAACGGAAAAGAGCGATGCAGGAGGAACAACGAGAGACCAGAGACGCACCATTATAACTAGACGCATATGCAACGCTGTTTACTGTGTGGTATTTGTTATAAATGTACGTTGGGTGATAAGAAGCTGAACATGGAGGGACTTAGGACCCAGGAGAATGTAGGTGAAAAAAACAGGAAGGGACAGACATGAAGACACAAACGGCTGTTCACTGTGGCGAGCGAGTTGGCCAGCGAGCGCTGAACAACTGTTTAGTATTCCTTTACGGTGTCAATAAATGAATGTGTTTACTCGGGGGGGGGGGGGGGGGGGGGGAATACCATGAAACCTCCAGAATATTACAAAATACCGTGATATGAATTTTCGGCCCTACCGCACTGTATCCTTGAGCTGTGATCACAAAAAAAGTTGAATCTGCTAAAATGTAGGAAGAAACTCTGTCAGGAATAGGTCGTCGTGCTAATGGAGTGAATGTGGGTGTGTTTCAGGTAGAGCAGTCCAAAGTGCTGGTGAAGGAGGGAGGAGTCCAGCTGACGCTCACCATCGTCGACACTCCGGGGTTCGGCGACGCCGTGGACAACAGCAACTGGTAACCGGGCCGTTCTCCACATGACCAAACCATCTTATGTTCTTTGATTTATTTTATTTTTTTCTCCACCCTTCCAGCTGGCAGCCAGTCATTAACTACATTGACAGCAAGTGCGAGGACTTCCTGAACGCTGAGTCGAGAGTGAACCGCAGGTCCATGCCGGACAACCGAGTCCACTGCTGCCTGTACTTCATAGCGCCCTCTGGACACGGGTAGGTCTATGAGACAAAAGCTCATGTTTACAATGTTTACTGAGGGAAGTAGAGCCATTTATATAGACTTCTATACAACCAGAGGAGTCTCCCCCTGGTGGACATTAGAGAGAATGCAGCTTTAAGGCACAACACTGGCTTCACAGGTTGCTGCCTGGTCACTGACCCATTTCACAGTCACTTGATCCATTGTTAAAGTGAAATATTGAGGAAAGCAGCTTGAAGCGATGGTCTAACTTCATACAGTTCTAATCTTTATCACGATACTTGAGTACCGATTCGACGGCACATTTCTAATTTCTTTCTCGGATGTCTCCATGTTTGTTTTAACCAACTTCCTACCATCACGCTGATCCGGGACCTCTGCTGACCTCACCACAAAATAACACGGCTCCATCTAGTGGGCTGAAAAAGCAATTGATTTTATTATTCAAGGACCAAAAAGTTTATAAAAGATCGATATTTGGCTTCCGTGTATCGATACAATATCGCCACGCAAAATATCCCGATACTATGCTTTTATAGATTTTTCTTTTTTTTTTTAATTCTTTTTTTTCCACCCCTAGTTCTAACCGGTTGATGTTGAATGGTTTTAAAGGCTGCAGTTTAGAGGCAGCAGTTGGTGGTTTTGTTCTGGTCAAGATGCTCCTTCTGCGAACAGGATGAATTAAAGAGGGATGAAAACCCCCACGCTCTGTCTTTGAGACCCTGAGGATGAGGGGAAGTCTACCTTTTTAAATGCAGCTTCCTGTCCTCTGGCAGCTATGCAAGCTGAGGCTGTGTGTGTGTGTGTGTGTGTGTGTGTGTGTGTGTGTGTGTGTGTGTGTGTGTGCGTGTGTGTGTCATAGATGAGGAGGATGCCAGCCAGCGTCTCTGACCCACAAAGGTTATATAACCCAGTTCTGCTCATGCTCAATAGAGCCCCACTCTCCATCCGTGAATCACCCAATCAGAGCGGAGGCTCGGAGCGGCTCAGAGGCAGGCCTCTCATCTCAGACAAACACACTCTGTCTTCTCATCTCGCTGTGTGTGTGTGTGTGTGTGTGTGTGTGTGTGTGTGTGTGTGTGTGTGTGTGTGTGTGTGTGTGTGTGTGTGTGCGCGTGCGTGCACTTGGCATCACTAGAACATTCCCTGTTTGTCAGTATAGCTGCAGCACCAGCCGAGTGCTTGGTCTTCATGGATTCATTTAAATCAGCGAAGAGTCGAGACGTCTGAGACTACATTAATGTCATAGCAGCAGCCGGAAAGTGTGTGTGTTGCTCTGAGTTCCTATGAGGATCGTCTACCTGGTTATGAAGCCGTGTCCGCGTGATACGGATGTCTCCGTATGACCGATAGGAGTCCTGGTGCTGGTCGGCAGGGCCACCGGGTCACGTGCGGGTTCACCGGATACTCCATCGCCCCGCTGTTAGTGCACTGATGTTAGCGGTTAGCTCCAAGCAGTCTCGCAGAATGAGGAACGGTTTATTGCCAAGAATGTTACACACACACAAGGAATTTGGCTTGGTGCATAACAATAGACACAGTGCAATAGTATGAGACATAATTGATGAATACAAAATATGACTATGTACAATAAGATATGGTAAACCTACAAATAAGAGTACGTTAAAACTATTATTGAATTAAAGTGTCATGTGTCTATCAGAGCAGTGGTTTTCAACCTTTTTTCAGAGATGTATGTGAAATGTTTTTTCAGCCCCTAACCAGCGCGAAATACATTTCGGTTGAAAAAAAGATGTAGTACACAGCGCTGTGCCATCAGGGTCTAATTTAATATATAATATATCAAATGCAGTTTATGAACATACACCTATATGTTATTGAATATTTATTATATATATATATTATATTTTTGAATGGATGCAAATTTTAAATGGATTTAAAAAATCTCACGTACCCCCTAGAGTTCCTCCACGTACCCCCATTTGAAAACCACTCTATTAGAGGCTATCTACGATGGTTTTGGACTCTTTTTTTTGGAGACATTTGTTGGGCCTTAATACAGTCAGGTCCATAAATATTTGGACATTGACATATTGTTCATTATTTTGGCTCTGTACACCACAACAATGGAGTTGAAAACATCAAGATGTGCTTTAAGTGCAGACTTTCAGCTTTAATTTGAGGGTATTTACATCCAAATCAGGTGAACGGTGTAGGAACTACAACAAATTCAAATGTGGCCACCCAGTTTTTAAGGGACCAAAAGTAATCGGACAAATTAATATAATCATAAATCTAATTGTCACTTTTAATACTTTGTTGAAATTCCTTTGCAGTCAATGACAGCCTGAAGTCTGGATTCCATAGACATCACCAGACGCTGGGTTTCGTCCCTGGTGATGCTCTGCAGGCCTCTACTGCAACCGTCTTCACTTCCTGCTGCTTCTTGGGGCATTTTCCCTTCAGTTTGGTCTTCAGCAAGTGAAATGCATGCTCAATTGGATTCAGGTCAGGTGATTGACTTGGCCATTGCAGAACATTCCACTTCTTTGCCTTAAAAAACTCCTTGGTTGCTTTCGCAGTATGCTTCGGGTCATTGTCTATCTGCACTGTGAAGTCCAATGAGTTCTGAAGCATTTGGCTGAATGAGCAGATAATATTTCCCGAAACACTTCCGAATTCATCCTGCTGCTTTTTTGCTTGCTTCACTGATGGTGACAGCTCTTTGGACTTCATATTGAGAGTTGACCGCAACAGATTCCAAACACAAATACCACACCTGAAATGAACTCTAGACCTTTTATCTACTCCTTGTAAATGAAATAACGAGGGAATTACACAAACCTGACCTTGGAACAGCTGAGCAGCCAATTGTCCAATAACTTTTGGTCCCTTAAAAAGAGGGTGGCCACGTTTGAATTTGTTGTAGTTCCTACACCGTTCACCTGATTTGGATGTAAATACCCTCAAATTAAAGCTGAAAGTCTGCACTTAAAGCACATCTTGATTTTTTTCATTTCAACTCCATTGTTGTGGTGTACAGAGCCAAATAATGAAACATGTGTCAATGTCCAAATATTTATGGACCTGACTGTATAACATGAGAATAATCGAACAACTTAGAGTCGTCTGACCGTGTCCCTCCATCCATTATCTTTCATCACTTATCAGGGTCGTGTGTGTGGGGGACTGGAGCCGACCCCAGCTGACATGAGACGAGGCCACCAGACTCTCACAGGACTGACCCCATAGAGACAGACAACCACTCTCACCTACTGACACATTCTAGAGCCATCAGGGAACCTGAGCTGCATGTCTTAGGACTGTGGGAGGAAACCGGAGAACCCAGGGAGAACCCGGGGAGAACCCACGCTGACAGGGGAGAATAAGTCCACACAGAAGCCCCCTCTTGCTGCGAGCCACTAGAAGACAATGCTATAAAAAAAGGACATGCTGGCTTTGTATCGCTGCTAAACGTCTATGTGAATATACCAGCTTCTTTTCCCTCTACAGGAACATGAATATAGTTTCCTAACGCCCTCAAAACCTCAGCAGCAGCTGCACAAACCCAGTTTGCTTGCTCCAGAATTCGGCGACATGCGTCTGTAGAACTCTGAATCCCATAAATTTCTGCGTTAGAAGTCGACTGCGCGCTCATGTTTCCAGGCTGTGATATTTTATACCCCCGAGAATACCGCATGGACGAGGCGGGGGAAACGGTCCAGCCGGCCTCTGCTGGAGCTCCCTTTTGTCTCGATCCTGCAGTCTGCAAGGCTCCTGGACCCCACACACACACACACACACACACACACACACAGTCTCACCTCACTGTGTACTAGTGAACCAGTGAACAGCTGTTCTGTCGCCCTCTTTGTGTGTCTGCATTCCTGGAATGAGTAACTCAACATCCCCTTGACCCACATGCACACATTTACACGTCTATGTCCGGGCATAGCGTGCATCACTTGAGTGTACATGTATGAAGCTCATTGCATTCATACATGTACAGGTGAGGTGTATTCATGCAGACAGAGGTGTGTTACGTCCTCATGATGCCCAGCAGGACAAACACATCAGTCGTCACAACAGAAGAACATGCCATAAGGAAATGTCGGTCTTTGCTGTGGCCTCCATGTACCGACGCACAGGTTTAGTCCGCCCCCTGCTGGGGACCCGCTGAACTGCATCCACTTTGGAAAGTCCTGCACTTTCCTTCAGTCATTCTCATGACTAAGTTCTTCTTTCACAGGACGAGTCAGCGGCTGCTGGGCCGCCGTTATCGACCATTTTTAGATTTTCAGTCGTCTGCGTTTTTCCATGCGAGCGTGTGCCGTTTAGAGATGAGAAGGGCGGAGTTTAACCCGTCATCGCTTGTTGTTCTCATGGTTTTCTTTCTGTCTGTCCTTCAGTCTGAAGCCGCTGGACATCGAGTTCATGAAGAGACTCCATGACAAAGTCAACGTCATCCCTCTTATTGCTAAAGCCGACACTCTGACCCCGGAGGAGTGCCAGCTTTTTAAAAAACAGGTATTTGTGCGTGTGTGTGTCAGTGTGTGTGTCACATTGGCAGGATAAGTGCTGCTGCTACAGTCCAACTAATGGAAACGGATGTATAACAATTTGTAGCGTATTGTTTGTCATTTAGTTCCTGCAAGCAGCATACAAGTTTATTCTGATTTCTCTCTCCTTTCGTCAGATAATGAAAGAGATACAGGAGCACAAAATCAAAATTTATGAATTCCCCGACACGGAGGACGACGAGGACAACAAGCTCGTCCGAAAGATTAAGGTAAAGGACACAATCTTGTTTATTTTACCAGTAAGTGTCGTCCATGTAACCGCTGCCTCTGGTAGAGTAAGCATCAGGGTTCTTACGCTCATGGAAAACCTGTAAAAGTCATGAAATTTTAAAATGGTTATTTCCAGGCCTGGAAAAGTCCTTGAAAAAAATCAAATCCCAAAAGTTTAGTAAAAGTCATGTAAATGTGTTATATTCATGTGTTCATGACGTTCATTTACGCTGAGTTTAAAATAATGAATATGCTTTTAAAAGAAAGACGCTCAAAATATAAGCAGGCATACATACAGGCATCTACAGTCAGGTCCATAAATATTTGGACATTGACATATTTTTCATTATTTTGGCTCTGTACACCACAACAATGGAGTTGAAAACATCAAGATGTGCTTTAAGTGCAGACTTTCAGCTTTAATTTGAGGGTATTTACATCCAAATCAGGTGAACGGTGTAGGAACTACAACAAATGTATAAGTGACCACCCTGTTTTTAAGGGACCAAAAGTAATTGGACAAATTAATATAATCATAAATCTAATTGTTACTTTTAATACTTTGTTGAAAATCCTTTGCAGTCAATGACAGCCTGAAGTCTGGATTCCATAGACATCACCAGACGCTGGGTTTCGTCCCTGGTGATGCTCTGCAGGCCTCTACTGCAACCGTCTTCACTTCCTGCTGCTTCTTGGGGCATTTTCCCTTCAGTTTGGTCTTCAGCAAGTGAAATGCATGCTCCATTGGATTCAGGTCAGGTGACTGACTTGGCCATTGCAGAACATTCCACTTCTTTGCCTTAAAAAACTCCTTGGTTGCTTTCGCAGTATGCTTCGGGTCATTGTCCATCTGCACTGTGAAGCGCCGTCCAATGAGTTCTGAAGCATTTGGCTGAATATGAGCAGATAATATTTCCCGAAACACTTCCGAATTCATCCTGCTGCTTTTGTCAGCAGTCACATCATCAATAAATACAAGGGAACCAGTTCCATTGGCAGCCATACATGCCCACGCCATAACACTACCTCCACCATGCTTCACTGATGAGGTGCTATGCTTTGGATCATGAGCAGTTCCTTTCCTTCTCCATACTCTTCTCTTCCCATCATTCTGGTACAAGTTGATCTTTGTCTCATCTGTCCATAGGATGTTCTTCCAGAACTGTACAGGCTCTTTTACATGTTTTTTTGGCAAACTCTAATCTGGTCTTCCTGTTTTTGAGGCTCACCAATGGTTTACACCTTGTGGTGAACCCTCTGTATTTACTCTGGTGAAGTCTTCTCTTGATGGTGGACTTTGACACAGATGCACCTACCTCCTGGAGAGTGTTCTTGATCTGGACAACTGTTGTGAAGGGGTTTTTCTTCACCAGGGAAATGATTCTTCTGTCATCCACCACAGTGGTCTTCCGTGGTCTTCCGGGTCTTTTGGTGTTGCTGAGCTCACCAGTGCGTTCTTCTTCTTAAGAATGTACCAAACAGTTGATTTGGACACACCTAATGTGTTTGCTATCTCTCTGATGGTTTTGTTTTGATGTTTCATCCTAATGATGGCTTGCTTCACTGATGGTGACAGCTCTTTGGACTTCATATTGAGAGTTGACCGCAACAGATTCCAAACACAAATACCACACCTGAAATGAACTCTAGACCTTTTATCTACTCCTTGTAAATGAAATAACGAGGGAATTACTCACACCTGACCTTGGAACAGCTGAGCAGCCAATTGTCCAATTACTTTTGGTCCCTTAAAAAGAGGGTGGCCACGTTTGAATTTGTTGTAGTTCCTACACCGTTCACCTGATTTGGATGTAAATACCCTCAAATTAAAGCTTTCATTTCATTTCAACTCCATTGTTGTGGTGTACAGAGCCAAAATAATGAAACGTGTCAATGTCCAAATATTATGGACCTGACTGTATATAAATGTTTATTCTTTTAATCAAACTATTGTCTCATTCATTTGTGTCATTTAAGGTTTACTGTATGCTTTGTATTCTCATTGTTAGTTTAAATACTATATTTTCTCACTTTTTCATGTTTACACCCAGATTTCACTAAATGTTTGGTCATGGAAATTTGATTTAAAGTCATGGAAAAGTCATGAAATCCATAGGTCAGAATGTGCCCACACACTACTCCTTTTTAAAACGGGGAGAAGTCACATTGTAGTCATCGGTTAATTCCAATTGAGCAGCTGCGTTGAAATGCACCTCCATTTTTCATTTTGAATTAATCTTATGTGAAGCAACTTATCTTGCTAACTTGCAGTTCACAAGCTATTTAGCATGTTTTTTATTCTGTATCCGTGACTTTTCATTTAAGTGATAAACAACCCTGAGGACTAAATGCTGGCATGTTTCTGGCTCGCCAGTGTGTTAGCTGGCATGTTAATTAAAAATATTAAAATCTCTTTAAATCAGTTCTCTCACCCTCGCAAACACGGCACTGCACTTGGACTAGATGGAAAGTTGAATGTAAAAATACATGTCGGCAGATCCCAACCCAAAGATGTGTGCAGCTAACCCAAATTAAAGTGACATCAGCTCCGGGTCAGTTTCCACAGGAAGGGATCGATCAAAGGCAGGAGTCTCTCAAACAGCTGTTAGCGGCGGTTCTCCTCAGTAAAATAAAGTTGTTCACCTCTCCCCCCCAGGAGAAGATGCCGCTGGCAGTGGTCGGCAGCAACGTGGTGATCGAGGTGAACGGCAAGAAGGTCAGAGGTCGCCAGTACCCTTGGGGCGTGGCGGAAGGTAGGTTCACTCGGGGTCCGCTGCCGGAAAGGAAGGACGCGGCTTCCAATCTGTAGCCGAAAGCAGAAAAGAAAGTAGGCCCGCTTTGAAAGTACACACAAGTGGCAATGATTAGGTATCGGCTTTGTCAGCTTTCAAGAAAGACATCTGATCCTCGGCACCTCGGTCAGACGGAGTGAGAGGCGGTGCATGTGTGAGAATGTCCAGCAGTCACAGGGTCATCTCCATCATGACGCATGGTGTTACCCCCCTCCCCATATCCACTGAATGTTTTAACTCCCAGGTTACAACTTGTCAAAATGTACTCTTGACTGGAAATGCGTCCTCTTTTTGCCCCATAGCACATGATCGTAATACAGCGATACAGGATCAGTCTAGAACTAGATATTGATTTTAGTATGATTATTTATTTTTATTTTTATTTTTTTAAATAAAAAATAATTGTCATTTCATTATTGTTGGTTTTGTAAGAAAAAGACACATTAATAAGGTAACGCCAGGCCAGCTTAGTATCAGTTGGGGCTCGTTTCTACGCCTCGCAATATTAATGAGGGAACTTCCTCAATTTTGGATCAAATGTCCACTTGGACTCAACGATGAACTGATCAGATTTGTGGTCGACGGTCACTGTGACCTCACGTCCGTCCCACTCATGTTTTCTCGGTAAGGCCCTTGGGAAAGTTTCTTCAGCTTTGGCTCAAACGTCTACTTGAACTTTGGCCTCACGTCCGAACAGCTCATCCACGGGATGTCAGGAACACCTGAGCGGAGTTTCTTTAAATTTGGGACAAACGATGACTAGAATTTGGTTATGGAAGATCACTGTGACCTCACCCAAAAATATTTTGGGCCATAAATCGATAATCTGTATGCTAATTAACCAAGTAATAGTAACCAAAGGCTTAATGAAGATGTAACGATGAAGTGAGGCCATTTTGGACCGATTCTGATGTAGAGTGGTAGAGTTTTGTACATTTCCCAGATAGCTCACTATGTTGCTCTGTCTGCTGCTGAGCACCCTTTGAGGCACCAGAATGGTTTTTGGAGGATCCAGGCGTTTCCCAGGTGTTTGAGTCTGTGTGGGTGACTGGAGGGAGAGCCGTGATGACGACTCTTGGACATTGTGATTAGCTAAATAACTGAGTTTTATTTGATTACATACGAGTAGACAAGGTCAAGAAAGAACTTGCACATTTAATGAGAGGCTTTACTACCTTTTTTGTGTCGAATTGGGAATTAAATGAGGGCAACATGTTCCAAAAGTAATTGTTGGGCCCGATCCCAACCTCCACCCTCACGGAGTCCGTGAGGGTTCATAGCAATGTGACGTTAAACACGCAGTTCCCAATGGAAGCATGGAGACGTAAAAAAAAAAGGTAAACAAAGAGGCACGTGATAAAATACCTTTACACTACAACATTACGGATTAAAGATGGAACACAAAACACATGAAATCAGAGGAATGCAAGCAGAAATTATATATACAATATTTATTTACATTCATCAAACATTTTGTTTTGACAAACTCGAGTAAATAGATCATTTAAAATGACTTCTCATCTCGTGAGGAAGACGTTCAAATCAGTGAATAAAAAGTCTAAAATAAATACACAATCGTACACAATATGTTTTATGTAGTCATGTGATGTGTTGCAGCAAAGTGCTGTCCCATTCATATTCACACCATCAAGCCCTGAAGCCTCTCACACTCAACCACTTAGAGGTGATCAGTGAGTCCCTGAAGGTTCAGGGTTTCATGGTTTAGGGGGCCGTTGGGACTGGACCTTTACATTCTGACAAGTTGTAAACGACCTGGCCGGCCGCTAATGCATCGTTACCTGATGCACCCCTCAGCCTTCCCTCAACACAAACCAACTCCACACAGTCCTTTTGATGGCGTTGGTCTTGTCCCTGATGGGGATTCTGGGAAAAAAGAAAAGAATTATAGGCATGGTGTATTATGGGATATGTCGTTTCAGTATGGCAGTAAGCACTGACCATTGTGTCCCCACAAGTCACAATGAACTGCTGCTGCTCCTTCTGGTGTGAGAGGTTTCCTTTGAAAGATGATATCTGTCTATATCTCTGTATGACGTATTTTACCTTTGTTGCTCTGTGGTTGACGTTTATCAGTCTTTCACTTTTTTCATTCCTCCTTTTCTCTGTTTTTTCTTTTTTCTTGGTCTGTTCTTTTCCATGACTGACAGAGGGCATTTTTGGTAAACAAAACCATCTTTCACTTTAGTTCAGCCTCATTTTCTCCCCTCCTCTTCCTCAAGAGTGTCCCCCAAACTGTCCATCCCTTCCTCTCCCTCCACTTTTCTGTTGCTGTGCTGTCATCATCAGGCTGATGGTCAAACCAATGCTCTGATCAGACCTGGGCTGAATACTTCTCTGAAGGGCTGAAATACACCTTATTTTGGAAACCATTTGAAACCAAAGAAGAAAATGGACAAAAAATTTGAACATATTCTATCTTGAAAATACTAAAGAACATAGACGCTGAAATCATTCATGTGTTCCTCTTTGCTGATTCTCCATGCTAAGTGAGCCTCGACAGAGACTTCCCTTTTTATAAGAACGCTCTAGTGGCAATTATTAATATGGTATGTCGTTTAGACGTTTTGAAGATTGAATATTGGAAACTCTGTGTAATGTTATGGGGTTTATTCAGGAATGGGATACCACATGTGATTCTGGTATGCTCTTGTCCCAATGGCCTGGGACACTACCATATCACACCAACAAATATTATAACAAAAACTACAAGTCCATTCACCCAACAGCAGTATACGTCTCTTATGCTACACCAGACGTCATCAAAAATATGCGTTGCCTGTTCCGCGTTGGCAACGGAAATGTCATTTTTCTCCAGCCGTCCAGATGAGTTGGCGATCTTTAAACATTGCATTTCAAACTGTTACCGGCATCAGAAGGTCTGTTGCATGTTCGGTTGTCAGAATCAATATTCCAACGGCAGACTCAAGTCCTCCAGGATCGCGATCGTTTCAGAACAGGTGTTTCAGTTTAACCGTGTTAACTGGTGACTCAATAAAAGTAAATGTTTTTTTAGATAATAAACACGTTTCAAATTTGATTGAAAAAAAAAAGAACACCTTCATGTTCTGTTGGTGTGTTCTTCATAGCTTGACAAGCTGTTGCACTCTGTTTGTGGGACTTCCACAACAAGTATAAAGCAGAACTAGTGGTTATTTCAATGGTGAATGGCGGAAATGGTAACTGTTTTCACGGAGTTAAGCCACGGAAAAGCCGCGCCCCCTTTCCGCCACGAAAAGGCGAATGACGCGAATTTACCACATAAAGTCGAGCGAATAAACTCAGGCGAACGCAGCATTATACCATTCGGTGTTCATTTTAGAGCCTTACCAATATTTGAGCATTGTTGGTGTTATTAGATTATGACAGTTACATTGGTAACGATATATATGGTAGCAGCTAAGTAATAGAAAGCTGTACATTTTGGAATGATGACATGTCTGGCTCATTTCACATCTTGGTGGTTTTAAGGATCAGTCTCAAAATGTCGTTATCGTGAAACGTTAACGATCAGCGGATATGTAGGGATTCATTGGTGGCAACCTTAAAAAAATACGTAGAATTTGATATTGCAACTCAACTGTAAGAGATTGTGCTCAAACACCCCCCCCACCACCAAAGGTAAAACCCACCACATAACCCAACTGGCATGACTCATTCCGTCAGTACCTTCTGGGTGTATTCCTCATGCCATAGGAGTATTGAAGCAGTTTGCTCTTCCTCCTGTCGGTGATCTCACTCCGGGCCCGTGGTCTACCAGAGGGACGCATGCATGATTCTGTTTCTGCTCTTTGTTTTTAAGCACTTCATTCTATAGTCCACCCAGAAGACGACCTCACTGTATGTTTTAAAGGATAATTCCAGTCTATTACAACTTGGGTCTTGTTTTGATAGCTTTGTGTATTATCCGCCAATTGCTCACCGCCGGGACTACCGAGATGTGGATAAATGAACATTCTTGACCATTTTAGTCCTTTCCACGTCACCTTATATCATCTTTAACATGTAAACCAGCCATTTTGAAGAAACATACACTCGATAAAGCACAACTTTGTGCTATTTAGTGTGAACTACTTTATTTATTTTTTGCTCGTGTTTCTCGCTCCATCAGACTAGATCCTCCAGATCTACGTAATTCACTTAGAGAGTGTAATGTTTTCATTACCTGGAAGGATGGTGGCCCAAATCACAAAGAACAAAGACCAAGGTTGCGGTAAACAGGAATTATTTAACGAGGCTCAGTTGACGCACATTTCAAACTCGGCCTGGTGTTCTCAGCCGGTTTAAAAGCCTCCACATACTCAGCGCTCCTCCCAGGTCTGATGCTGTGAATAGTCATGGAGAAGACTAGAGGCTGTTTTTTGTGCTGAAGCTGCAATAGCAACATCGCTCTAATGCCGCGGTTCCCTTCATTGCTCCCGTGGTATCCCACGCCGATGCGCCGCCTTATTTCAGCCCCGCTTCACCACGCGATCCAACTCTCATTGGTTGTGTTGGTGCGGGGGCGAGAACGGTGGACGGGCCTCGCTGTATCACCGGACCAAAGAGCGGGATCCGCCATCTTAACGCATCGCTTCCAGATTCATTACAGGTCCATGAGCAGTTAATGCCGAGTTAGGGTTTTCCAAAAGGGCATGTAGCAGCTCATCGATTTCATCAAGGTAACACGTGGTTTGGAATCATGACTCATTGGCATATTTACAATTTTAACATGTGGTTGAAACAGTTGTGTGCTCTTGATTCATTTATTTAACCAATGCGGTTCATCATCATGGCACCCACTGCTAGTAGGCAAGGCGCTCAAAACACCTGATGGACTCAGACAATTTCCATTAAAGTTCATGATTGACAAATAAAACACTGAAATGATTTGACCTGGAGAATGCATCAGGTGTTTTCTGCCATTCATCAACAATTAAGATCTGTATGCTATTAGTTACAACTTCTTTTTTTTCCCCTATGACCCTTGACCTCCCCTGATTCCCTCATTGAGACTTGCTCCCCCAGCTGGTCTTGCCTAGATCCCCCCATATAACCCTCCCTCTCCAACCTCCACACTCCCTCTACAAGCCCCATGCTCTTTAGTCGGTCAGCTTGGACATATGCAGGTTATGGTGTTGATCCGGGCCAAATCTGGTGCTGAATCTGGGCCAAACACGGGCCAGATCTGAGCCACGATAAAGCCGGCTGCTCCAGACCCAGATTTAGCCCCCCAGCTGGGCGCAGACTGTAACTGAAAACCCGTACCCCTCCCCTCCGTCAGAGCTCCCTCCTCTAGAAGAGACTGAAGGTCAATGGCTGGCTTGGGAGGCCAAGGGGCGGGACTGCTTAAGTTTCATCAATGGTAAGGTGTCCTCTTTATCCGCTCCCCTGATGATGATTGACTGCCGGCGGGGTGGAGGCTAACCAATAAGGAGCAGCATATTTGACGAAGAGGCGGCGGGCGATCCACCACGTACATCCTCAAGCAGCAGTTTATCAGCGGTCCTTTTCCAGAATCCCATCCGTCTTTGTTGTTCAGATGAAAACTCACAATCACCTCACCGTCCCATGTTGAAATGGAACCTTCTCTGTTGTCTGACCAACAACTCTTGTTCGTTCTAACTCTGAGGCGTCCAACAGTAAAAGGCTGTGATCAGATAGGAGGCTTTATGTTTTACGGTGGTCCTTCTGGTTCATTCTTAAGAACTCAATATTTTTAGGAACACCTGAAGTGAATTTCTATAAATTTGGTACAAACGTCCTCTTGGACTAAAGGATGGCCTGATCAGAATTTTGGTTGTCAAAGACCACCGAGACCTCACATCCGTCCCATTCTTGTGAGTGGGATGTCTTGAGAACTGCTTGAGCAAATTTCATCAAATTTGGCACAATTTTCCAAAAATGAACTGATTTAAAATTTGGGGCTCAAAGGTCACTGCGACCTCACCAGGAGATGTTTGTGGCCATAACTCAAGCGTCCAAATGCTGATATTTTTCATCAGACTAGATGTTCACTACAACGTCGAGGCGGTGATTCAAGTTTTTCTTGTGCTGAAACGTAAAGCTCAGATACGACCGTGTAATGTGAAAGAGCTCATCCGTGGTGAGGAACCCACAAAATTGTCACCAAAGCTCAACTCTATGAAGCGTTTTAGCGTCTTTCAGCTGGCCGCTCTCGGGCTGCAAAGTTCAATCGTTCTCACCGGTCTCATCAATGTTGTTTCCAGCAGAATCAGACTGCTGTTTTCAGCAAAAATAGCTCTGATGCTGACTTTTCTTTTTCCGGTTCACAACCTCGACTTCTTCTACTCTATTTCCTGGTGGAGGCGTACGTAGCCCATCCTGCCAACTGTGGACGTAACTATGCAGTCGAGAGTAGTTTATTCGCTAGTTGATGGAAACGCACCCGTTTCTTTTTTTTGCAACTTTTCAAAGGTTCGCATTGAATGGAACACGGCTAACGTTGGTGTTAAGAGCTACAATATGTAAACTCAAGTGGCCAAACCTCTTTAAATGCTGCTTTGAGCTGCGTTGGTGCACAGGTCAAGCATGGACCCCACTGGAGGATACTTCAGCACTGTGGCTGAAGTTGTAGGCAAAAAGCTGAAAAACAGAATGTAAGCCATATGCTGATATGAAAAAAGCCGCCCTATGTGATCATGGCCTGATGTCCCTTTGTGCTGTGAATGTGCTACTACAACCCCATAGTGTACAATACCTCCTTACACTGTCACTTCTCTCAATGTACCCTGACAACCTATGAATGAATGGAATGAACTTTACATTGTGTGTGTTTGTGGCACGAGGTCGCCATAAAGATTAATAACGATAATAATCTAGTTCTACCACTATGCTGTGTATGCTTTATCACGTAAATAACTCAGTTGCGTTAATGTTGATCGCCAAAAGGAGTTTGTTTCCGCCGGGACTGTCTCAATGTGAACATAGCCAGAGATGCATCCAAATTTACCCAGAGTTCCTTGCAGTTATTTAGCATCTGTAAAACAGGCTGAATCAGTTTCCCCTGAGCCTACATCATGATTTTTCATATTGTTTGTGTGTAGTTATTCTGATCTCTGTGTTTCTCTCCCTGTGTGTTTCAGTGGAGAACGGGGAACACTGCGACTTCACGGTGCTGCGCAACATGCTAATCAGGTACGACAGCTGGACCGCATGATGTCATACCCAGAGCGTCCACGACCGGCTGACTAAGTTCTTCTTATGTCCACATTAGTTCACAGTTGTCTCATTGTCTCGCTTGAATAGCAATGAATGTATGTGCTATTCATTTGTAGCATTAGCTTGTTCTTACATACATACATACATACCCACCAGGAAGTTGGCCTCACACTGGTTCCCTCCACAAAAAGACAACAGGATTATTGCAGAAAATAATCTGATACTGAAGTTTTGTTCAGCAAGATAAGCGTAAATAAAATTGTCATCAGAAGTAAAACAGCTAACGTTAGGCTATAAAGGCAATCCGTGGTCACATGACCTCACGTCTCCACCATTAAATGAGACGACTAAAGGTCCTCACTAGAACACTAGTCCTCCTCTTGAACAGTGATTGTCAACCACTGTGCCGCGGTACACCAGTGTGCCGTGAGAGATCGTCAGGTGTGCCGTGGGAAAATGTCCAATTTCACTTAATTGGTCCAAAAAAATATTATTTAGTTGCCGCAAATGATTTTCCATTGTTGAGCGTCTGAGCTGCAATATAGTGGCTGGCAGAGTAATATAGAACAGGTCTGCACCTTGTTCTGCTATTAAACAAACTAAACGGCCGTATGTTATTGATCTTATCTACACAGCATGTCATTTCTGGGTCGCGTCTACAACTCTGCTCTGCTCTGTGTCTCGCACACGGAGTTCCGCCTGCTCACTTTGTGGTCGTCATTAAAATAAATGAACACCATGTTTCCTTTAAGTCAGTATTTATCAAACTGGGAGGTATTTATTACAGGTGTAATATCTTTATTACAGGTATTTATTACAGGTGTGGCGCAAGAGGAAATGCTGGTTTTAAATGTTCACAGTCCACCGTTAACAGGTTAGGCATGCGCATGCGCCGATTCTTGGCATTTCGCCAAAAGCCGATCTTTATGAGATCTCTGTGAGGTCGTCTTTCTGCTGTTGTGTCTCTCATCATGGAGCATGAACTGAGAGCCGTATCAAATCTACAACCCCGTTTTAAAAAGATTTGTAGAGGAAAGCAGCCACTAATACTGATACAACCTGATGCTCACACATCTGCACTCATTCCGTTTTGTTTTGCAATAGCTTATTGTTTTCCACAATAAGATATTTAGTAGTAACTAAATATTAGTTATTTTTTGCATAACTTTATTTTCATTTTTCTAACAATGAAACACTTTTTTTTTTGTCTGATGGAGCGATCTGGTTTACTTGAAACACTGAATACTCTTCCATGCCAGTTGGTAGCACAATAATGATCTACCATATATGCTGTATTATGCTACAATGTGACATTTTGTAACTTTTTAGGTTGTTGGTGTGCCGCGGGATTTTTTTATTGTAGAAAATGTGCCGCGGCTCAAAAAAAGGTTGAAAAACACTGCTCTAGAAGACTAAAGGTCCTCACTAGAACACTAGTCCTCCTCTAGACGACTAAAGGTCCTCACTAGAACACTAGTCCTCCCCTAGACGACTAAAGGTCCTCACTAGAACACTAGTCCTCCTCTAGACGACTAAAGGTCCTCACTAGAACACTAGTCCTCCTCTAGAAGACTAAAGGTCCTCACTAGAACACTAGTCCTCCTCTAGACGACTAAAGGTCCTCACTAGAACACTAGTCCTCCTCTAGACGACTAAAGGTCCTCACTAGAACACTAGTCCTCCTCTAGACGACTAAAGGTCCTCACTAGAACACTAGTCCTCCCCTAGACGACTAAAGGTCCTCACTAGAACACTAGTCCTCCTCTAGACGACTAAAGGTCCTCACTAGAACACTAGTCCTCCTCTAGACGACTAAAGGTCCTCACTAGAACACTAGTCCTCCTCTAGACGACTAAAGGTCCTCACTAGAACACTAGTCCTCCCCTAGACGACTAAAGGTCCTCACTAGAACACTAGTCCTCCTCTAGACGACTAAAGGTCCTCACTAGAACACTAGTCCTCCTCTAGATTAGACTTTTTTTGAAGACATGTAAAAGCTTCTAAATTCACCAAAGGGTTATTTACTGACCTGTTTTTTAATTATTAATCAAACAACAAAACGGTAAAATCTCTTGAGCTCGTGCTAAACAGACTTTATTTCATACATTAAACAAAACTTTGACTTGGAAAGGGGAAGTGCAAAAATGCTGACTCGTTTCTTGGTTTTAGGACTCTTCCCTGCAGCGCTCTATACATGAGCTGTACCTTTCTTCTGGGATTCTCTCTCCTACTTTGCTCCTCATCCTCCCTCCTCCTTCTGATTAGTTTTTCTTCCCCTTCCATAGGACCCATATGCAGGATCTGAAGGACGTCACCAACAATGTCCACTATGAGAATTACCGCAGTAAGAAACTGGCCGCCGTCACCTGTAACGGAGTGGACAACTCCAAGTCCAAGGGACAGCTCACCAAGTACGCCTCAGTCACTAAGTCACCTACTGAAAGGGAGCAGGTTACTTTAGATAAAAGAACTGCTTTCCTTTAGTTTTGAAGTTCAATTAAAGGTGAATAAAACTAATTCCAACTAACCTGTGGTCCACAGGAGTCCCCTGGCCCAGATGGAGGAGGAGCGCAGGGAGCACGTGATGAAGATGAAGAAGATGGAGGCAGAAATGGAACAGGTCTTTGAGATGAAGGTCAAGGAGAAGAAGCAGAAACTGAAGGACTCGGAGGCCGAGGTGGGTTTGAGGATCTCTGTGCGTTTTGAGAGGGAGAAAGATGAGAAGTGGTGGAAATATGTTGCTTTAATGTTTTTTCACTGCCACCATTCACGGCGCCGGTCCAACATGACACCATGAATTAACCCTTTAAAAGTCAAAGCGACTCAACTGGCTTTTCACAAGACTAGAAGGTAGAGATGTACAGAAGGAAAGGCATTCAATTTATTTGCAGGTCACATTTACAAACGGGACGTTTTACGCCACACACACACACACACACACACACACACACACACACACACATACTCATGTCGTTGTTGTGGAAGTTCTTCAGCGTGAGTGACGAAGACATAAAGATGACATTTTTGTAAAAACGGAACAATCAGAAATTGGAATCGGCCAAGAAGACTGCATCTCTATAAACATCCTAGCATAAGGATTTAGTGTTTTGTTTTATTAATGTACTCATAAATTCCTTATACTTTGGACACTGACTACTTTTTATTCTGATTGGCTGTCGAGTATTTTTTAGTAACCTCGCAATATAATATTTAGGTCACCAATATAAATGTGTGAAATGAGAATCTTTACCTTGAAAAAGCATCAGTAGGAGGAGTTTGCTCAGCTGTTACGGCAAATGACCATGACAACTGAACAATATCCATCCGCAGATGAAGACAATGTGGTTGAAAGCGTCAGAATAGGCTGTAAGGAGACCTTGAGTGGAATTCTGTTTTGTCGGATTTCAGAAGACCCCCCAAAAACATGATTTCACACTTTACATGAATCTGGATCTGACGGCTAACATACGGAGATCTCATTGAGTTACATTATGATGCGTTCAAGCGCTATTCAGTAAAAATGAGTTTTTTGGTTTAAAAGATACATTTTTGTAACATTATCACGATGGATTCAAATGTAATCTTGTAAAATGTAACTTTCGGTGAGAAACTTCAATAAATCCAGTTGCTCACGCAACACATTTTTTATAGAACGCAGCATAACGTGTGTTTTTCAAGATAAAAAATGAGTTGCGTGAGCAAATGAACGACCGGTGGCGACAGCGTGAGATATTCAGGGCAACGTGCAACCCGAGGCTGAGTCCGTCTAACCTCTTGACCCTCAGCTGGAGCGGCGCCACGAGCAGATGAAGAGGAACTTGGAGGCGCAGTACAAAGAGCTGGAGGAGAAGAGACGAGTGTACGAGGACGAGAAGGTCAACTGGGAGGCTCAGCAGAGAATCCTGGAGCAGCAGAAACTGGACGCCTCCAAGTCAGTAACGCTCCTCCTGTGAACAGCTGACTCACCAGCGTCTGCTTCGTATTCATTGTGTGCGACATGGAATTACATCATGTGCCATCCTCTCCTCATTTGGCGAAACATCGAATGTGATGCACTACCATTCAAAAGTTTGGGGTCACTTAGAAATGTCCTTATTTTTCAAAGAAAAGCACAGTTTTTTTCAATGAAGATAACATTAAATGAATCAGAAATACACTACACATTGATAATGTGGTAAATGAGTATTGTAGGTGGAAATGTCTGGTTTTTAATGAAATATCTACATAGGTGTATAGAGGCCCATTTCCAGCAACTATCACTCCAGTGTTCTAATGGTACATTGTGTTTGCTCATCGCATAGAAGACTAATGGATGATTAGAAAACCCTTGTGCAATTATGTTAGCACAGCGTAAAACAGTTATGCTGGTGAGAGAAGCTATGAAACTGCCTTCCTTTGAGCTAGTTGAGTATCTGGAGCATCACATTGTGGGTTCCATTATACTCTCAAAATGGCCAGAAAAAGAGAACTTTCATGTGAAACTCGCCAGTCTGTTCTTGTTCTTAGAAATGAAGGCTATTCCATGCAGGAAATTGCGAAGAAACTGAAAATGTGTCTGGGTGACCTCAAACTTTTGAACGGTAGTGTGTGTGTGTGTGTGTGTGTGTGTGTGTGTGTGTGTGTGTGTGTGTGTGTGTGTGTGTGTGTGTGTGTGTGTGTGTGTGTGTGTGTGTGTGTGTGTGTGTGTGTGTGTGTGGGAACAGTCAGCGGTGTCAAGTAACGAAGTACAAATACTTTGTTACTTTACTTAAGTAGAAATTGTGGGTATCTATACTTTACTGGAGTATTTATTTTTCAGACGACTTTTTACTTCTACTCCTTACATTTTCACGCAAATATCTGTAAAAATAGCCTCGTTACTATTTCATTTTGGTTTGTTTTCATTCCGGCTTGTCATCGTTCAAAAACACACACAAAAAACCTAGCCAGATAAATCGCGCCATCCAGATAGAGTGAATTTGATTGTGGTTGGATGAGAAGTATAAACATATACCATTCCGACACCCTATTGGTTTTCTACGTGATGCACCTGCAGATGACACAAATCAACCGTTACAAATCACGTCACTCTCCACAAGGACAGCAGATAGGCAACTAGTTATCATGTCTTCCGCTCCATGAAACGCATGTTAATGCTCAGTAGTACACATATGGTACTTTAATGTATTTGCATTGTAATAAAATGTGATCATTTTCAAAGGGCATATATGCAGCTGAAACGGGTAGTCTAGTGCATCCCACATGTTTCAACATAATTTTAAAACATTATAGTCATTATGGCCTTTAGAAAAATGATTGTTTTGGGGGGAGGTGGGGTAGTGCACTATAGGCCCCTGAGACGCGGCTTAAGAGTTTGTCCTTAATGGAGAAAAAAAAATCCCCTTACATTTACTTTTATACTTTTAAGTAGTTTTGAAACCAGTACTTTTACACTTTTACTGAAGTAAAAAGCTTGAGTTGATACTTCAACTTTTACAGAAGTATTTTTAAACCCTAGTATCTATACTTCTACTTGAGTAATGAATGTGAATACTTTTGACACCTCTGGTAACAGTTAATATATCCAAGCTAACACACACACACACACACACACACCATGGATAGGAAGTAATACAGTTGTAAAAAAAAAGTAGTGTGAAAAAGTAAATGGAATTTCCTGCGAGCTTTTCAAAATGTTAAACGTAACAATTTTGAGTCCTTACTAAATTGGCGTAGGTTTTTAGTAGAAAGTAGTTCCACTGAAGATTGACAGAATACATCTATAATTGTTCCTAGATTATGATCTAATCAATCTATAACTCTTCAAACATGTTTATCACATGTCTAATATACATATCTCTAAGGACCCGTGGCCACACAGCGTATATTTCGGACACTTTTTCGTTCTTTTTTTAGCGTTTCTACGATAACAATATCTCGACAACATATCACCGCTCTAAACCCGATTGTATGATAGCCGAGCATCGCCCCTTTGCTTTGACTGACCTATCTGTTCTGCTATACGCAGGGTTCTTACGCTCATGGAAAACCTGGAAAAGTCCTGGAATTTTAAATGGTTATTTCCAGGCCTGGAAAAGTCCTTGAAAAAAATTAAATCCCAAAGGTTTTAGTAAAAGTCATGTAAATGTGTTATATTCATGTGTTCATGACGTTCATTTACGCTGAGTTTAAAATAATTAATATGCTTTTAAAAGAAAGACATTTAAGTGTCATTTAAGGTTTACTGTATGCTTTGTATTCTCATTGTTAGTTTAAATACTACATTTACTCACTTTTTCATGTTTACACCCAGATTTCACTAAATGTTTGCTCATGGACATTTGGTTTAAAGTCATGGAAAAGTCATGAAACCCACTGGTCAGAATGTGTATGAACCCTGCATATTATTGTATCACGATTGTAACGTTCTCACTTTCTCTCTCGTTTTGTCCCACAGAACGATGGAGAAGAACAAGAAGAAAGGGAAAATCTTTTGAAGAGGCGCGACATGTTCCTTCAATTTTACACAAACTCAATACTTTTCTTCATCCCCCTCTGAAGTTCACATGTACTGTGGCCCTTCCCAAACATACACGCAAACATATGGAATACTCGCATTCCTCCGTGTGACATCGAACACGAACCACGTTGTGACACACACACACACACACACGCACACACACGCAAATGTCCACGTGCTTGTCTCTCTGCGGGGTCGTTACCGTATCCGTTGAAACCTTTTTCCATTTTCACGGGAAATGCATGTTTTTGTGAAATTCTATTTTCCTATAATTCCTGACAGAGAGGAGACGTGTGTACACGTGTAGTCGTTGTGTCCTCTAGATAGATCCCGTCGATCTGCAGGTAGCCGTACCTTCCTTTCTTGTAATGTTCTCAAACGGCACGGTGAAACACTCGTCGCGTCCTGAAGACCCCACAGAGAAGTGTGTGTGAGTTCAGGTAAAGCCAAGCGGGATCGAGGCCCGCTAACTGTTAGCTAGTCGCTAGCATGCTAGCGCTATTTAGTACTTCTATTTTCTCAGCCCCGGGCCGTTTACTCCCCACTTGTATTTTTTATTTTATTTTTAAACGTATATATGTACCGTTAATTCCTCTCTCATAACTACAAGCCATTCCTCTTTTGTGGAACAGTCCGGCGGTGCAACACGGCTAATAATAATCCTCTATTTTGGACTTCTCTGTTCCCTCAAAAGGACAGCTAGCTGGCGGTCAACCACACAAATTAGTTTTTGTAAGTTCACCAAACTCGATATAAAAAAATAAAAAATACGCCCCTGTAAACCAATTACCTTGTTTAAATGTTGCCGTTTTTAATCGAGACCGGGCCTTGAGGCTAGATTTACGGCGGTGTGTACGGTCAGGTGTGTTTTATTAAAGGGCCGGTGTGTAGCATTGCGGTGGATCTATCAAACCTGAAACTAAGATTTGTGTTTTTTTTTCTTCAAATCTACATTGGAGAACAGAAAACATCACGGAATCCGCCGTGTTTCTACAGCAGCCCAGAAGGGACAAACCAAACCCCGGCCCTGCAGAGAGCCTTTTACGTTTTTACATGAGCTAACTGAGCTAACGTGCGCCGCAGAAAAGGAAAGGAAAGGAGGTTGCAATCTGCAACCTCACAATGCGATGCCACCAAATCCTACACACTGTCCCTTTTTTAAATGCTATGTTTGAGGTCAGAGAATGTCTGATGGGAGAGAGATCAGCAGCATTGTCATTGCTGTGTGTGTGTGTGTGTGTGTGTGTGTGTGTGTGTGTGTGTGTGTGTGTGTGTGTGTGTGTGTGTGTGTGTGTGTGTGTGTGTGTGTGTTTCCTATTTACATAGAAGACATTATGCAAAAGCTTCATCGGCATCTACCACGTTACCGGTCACAGTGATTACAAAGATGTTTTATATCGTGATTTAAGTGATGGATGTCGTCATAGATCTGAACCCTGATGTCCAGCTTTGTTGTGATGAATTTCCCTTTTGTGTGAAAAGGGAATTTCATCAAGAAGCTGAAGTATTCCTGTGACCCTTCCTCGCTCCACGGACTCCACAGGAAGACAAAGGTTTTGAGAAGTTTGCCAATTCTGCCGTAGCTTTGTCTCCGACTAACCTTTTCCAACATGATACCCAATCCTCTCCTACAGAAGTCAATTCAGTCAGAAAGCAGTGTGTCGTGAAACATCTGAACCTTTCAATCTACCTTTCCAAGAGCGGCCATGTTTTATTTTCATATGATGATGATGATATTAATAATACTATATGTAAGGTTGAAGAACAGCTCCTCAAATCCTTTGTAGTTTTCTCCAAACGACTCTTAGAGTAATCTGTTATTTTAGTATAGTTTTTCAAATCGCCTGCAAACTTCCTGATGCATTCAAAGAGCCTCACACCTGCAGCATTTCAAACACTACCTGTATGGATTTGTTCATGATGGAAATGCGTATATTGTGTACATACTGGAGGCTGCTGAGTGGCCTTTTTCTTTCTTTCTTTCTTTCTTTCTTTCTTGTTTCTCACAATATTATGAGCCAGGAATAACAACAGAACTTGTACTCAGAACGAATACGTAAACCTTGTCTTAAGAATTCACCAATACATTTCCAACACATTTATACACGCACACATATACCGTCTACATCTATGCCAATGAGTACACTTTCTCAGGACCGCTCTGTTATTTTATATATATATATATATATATATATATATATATATATATATATATATATATATATATATATATATATATATATATATATATATTTTCTCTTTTAAGTCCGGAGAAAAGTTCAAAATAAGTGTTTCTTTTCTTTTCTTTGAAATGCTTGTGAACCACTTCCAATAACACCAAGTCAAGATGGACATAAGTTTAGGTGGACTTTTTATGTTTTTGTAATATTTTCATTTTTTTAATGTGTACACTGTTTACTGCTTCTCTTCTTTGTTCTCTCTAACTGTACATTATTAATAAAGTTGACATGGTTATGCTTTAACTCTCAACGCGTTTCTTTTTAACACACATGAAATTAATAATTTTAATGTGGAGTCAAACATTTAGAATCTTTCTGGATGGGGATTTATCAAATATGTATTGGTACACACTGTACTGGTACACTATAAAAAACAAAAAACTGCACTGTAAATGGGAGCTGTGCCTTATGCTGCAGCTCGTATTCTAAAAGCGTTCCAGATCTTTGGCCTGAGAGTCCATATAAAATAAGATGATCCTTTATTAGTGGTGAAATTGCAGGATTACAGCAGCATTGCACACAAGAGTCACATAGTAAATAAAAAAATCAAGTAATATAAATAAACAGTAAACGATAATGAAGAATACAATAGCAATATTAAATAGACAGACGGAATTAAAAAAAAAGTATATAAAAAGTATTTAAATGTATTTATATTGCACCAGATGAAGTGATTAAAGTGTTATAAGTGTGTTTGTGGTCTACTGTGAGCTCAGCTTGTTATGCAGCCTGACAGCAGCAGGAAGGAAGGACTTTCGGTACCTCTCCTTCAGACATGTTTTCGGCTGTCCAGCTCAAGAACACCTCGAGGGAATTTCTTCAAATTTGGCAAAAAGGCTGAGCTGATTATAATTTTGTGGTCAAATAATTAAAATGCTAATTCTGATTCAAACTGCAACATAACTGGTTGGGAGATGCATACATCTGTGTATTTCCCTCTCCCGTCCAACACAACAGCTACGCTCTCATTTTAACCGGCTCTGTGCAGGCGCACCGTTTGCTGCAGCAGAGTACGAGATTAGCTGTGGACAGTTGGTTCAAGCAATGTTAACAAAAGGGAAAAATACTTTATCTCCCAGTTTCATGACTATCGGGCCAGTAGCTGTTTCTGCTGTCCCGTGGACAAAAAGCATTACCTCATTGGTGGAGTGAGGTAATACAGACTGAACCCTGCGGTGAAACACGGACGTCTTTCACTAACGTCTTAAGCCAAGGCAAGTTTATTTCAACAAGACGATTCAAAGTGCTTCACATAAAACCATTAAAAGCATCAAAACATAATGCAGAAGAAAACAAGATTTAAAAACAATTAAAACATTATTTTTTTTAAACAGGCAAAAAGAAATCGAATAAGAGTTGCAGTGTGGTTTAAGAAATAAAAGTGAGATGCAGCAATTGATTAATATCCTTAAATCTGGATCAATTAAAGGCAACAGCAAACAGAAAAGTCTTCAATCTGGACTTAAAGGAGCTGAGGGTCTCTGAGGGTCTCAGCAGACCTGCAGCTTTCAGGAACCTTGTTCCAGATGTGTGGAGCAGAAAAGCTGAACGCTGCTTCTCCATGTTTAGTTCTGACTCTTGGAACAGAAAGTAGACCAGTCCCAGACCACCTGAGGGGTCAGGATGGTTCATAAGGTAGACCAGTCCCAGACCACCTGAGGGGTCTGGATGGTTCATACGGTAGACCAGTCCCAGACCACCTGAGGGGTCTGGATGGTTCATAAGGTAGACCAGTCCCAGACCACCTGAGGGGTCTGGATGGTTCATAAGGTAGACCAGTCCCAGACCACCTGAGGGGTCAGGATGGTTCATAAGGTAGACCAGTCCCAGACCACCTGAGGGGTCTGGATGGTTCATACGGTAGACCAGTCCCAGACCACCTGAGGGGTCAGGATGGTTCATAAGGTAGACCAGTCCCAGACCACCTGAGGGGTCAGGATGGTTCATGTAGCCAGTGCAAAGACCTCAGAACTGGAGTGATGTGATCCACTTTCCTGGAGTTCTGATTGACTTTTTACAGAGGCCTGACTCGGCTGTGTTCCGGCTCGATGCTGCCGAATGTGAGCCAGCTTTGACCCAATTCATTGTTGCCATATCTGGCCCAGATGTAGCTGTTACGGACATGGGCCTATTCTGGCTGAGACATGGCAGCCGGGTTTATCGGCAACCAGCACTGAAACAGGTTTTTTTAAATAATAGTTGTAGGGCCGCCCTCGTGGGTCCTTCTGCATAAAAAGGACCGGACCTCATGCAGTCGCTCTTTCTTTTCTTTCTCCACTGACATCCGCTCTTGTGTTAAGTACCCGCATTATTAAATTGTTCAAATATGGTGGGAGATGTCTATTTAACACATTTATATACATTACTCGTTTTTGAGAGAAGCTCAATTCCTCCACATGGCCCGTGGTGTATATTCAATGTGCAGACGTTTTTATCGCAATGAAATGTGTGTACGGCATGGATTGAAGTAGAATATTTTTCTGAGATCTCACAACTCTTTTTTTGTCTCTGTTTCTAACAGGCTGCAACCTCCGGATTTTTTATTTTTGGACATAAAGCCATGATGCCGGAGTGACGGTAGTCTTTTTGTGTTCAGTTAGAGTTCTATTTTTAATTTAATTTGACCCTGTGTGCATTCAGTTAATAAAAAATTACTGTAACATTTTGGTCTACGTGTCTTATTTTATCGTATTGTTATATAATAATAATTCATTCAACCGGACCCGACCTGTTTCTTCCGGCGTGCCGAGCTTAAGCCGGATCTGGGCCAGGTCATTTTGGCTACCTGGGCATCTTAGGGGGGCTTCAGGAGGGCTTCAGGGGGGGCTTCAGCCTAACAACGCCCCTGGTGAGTTCTATACAGGCCGTTCAACATTTAGAAAACATTCATAGAGCTGCAATTCATCAACTTTCTCACACTCAACCTAGTATTGAAGAAGTGTTTGTTTGTGCACGGAGAACATTTGTTACTGTTCACAGTAAGAACATTATAATATGAAGATATTATAATGTTCTTACTGTAGAGGTGGATCCTACTTCTGGGATGACGTGGAAGTTAAACAGGCGTGTTGTTGAAGTTAAATGTTTTAACATTCAGACCCTCAGGCATGGCTGTGAAAGGTATTTAAACAGACCTTCAGTATGAGATGCAACGAGGGAGAAGACACTTGTGGTGAGTCCTCTTTGTCTCTTGGTGGAGGTTTTAGAGAACAGAAATAACTTTAATCTGATCTGTGAGTTAGAAAACTGGTAAAAACTGAAGTGTCTTGTTGTAATGGGGTTGAACGGTGTGGCATTTCCAGAGTCAAGCGTCGGATCCGACGACGGTCACGCAGGCTCGGGCTCGGAATCCAAATATTGTCGGTTGGGCGAGCCGGGCACCATGAAGTACACCGGGCTAGGAGACTTTGTGCCGGTCGACACGTTTCTGAATCAACACGCTTACTTCACCGAGGGAGATTGTCCGTACCTGAAGGCGGCCTACACTGCCGAGGAGCTGAAGATCGAGATCGGACACGAGAGATTCCGCAGAGGGTTCGTCGCGCATCCGAACGCGATCGCGGCCCCTGGGAATATGCCCTCGGTGATACTGACGGTTGGGATATACGTGACACTGCATGAGGGTCGTGGTGTTACATGTGCGGGCATCACGACTCGCATTGTTACCGGAAAATACGAGAGCTGACCGACGTGCTCAAACACACTCTTGACGGCCTGACGTTTGCACCCGTGTAACCGACCCAGTGTCGGAGATGTGTTTTCCTGCGTTGTCGCTTGTGACAGTGGATCTGATGGCTAACCCGTGATGTCTAAACATTTTAAAATAATACAAATCCGTGTCCTGTGTCCATCATTGGGAGGCCCGTGAGGCTTCGTGTGACCTAGAGGTTTTGTGTGAAACTTTCACGATTCGTATCGTCACCACGGTCCCTGGGAATATTTCGTGATCGGCAAAGGAAATTGTTGAAACAAATCAGACGTACGTTTTTATTTCACAGAGTACAACAATCGTAGGATCCCTGACGTCTTCTGTAGACGATCAGACTCTCGAAATCGTATCCACCTTGGTCCGTGTCCAGCGTCGTCGTACTCTAGATGTGTCTTATTCTGCACAGGGTTGTGCGACGTACGATGTATATATTCTGAACTACTAGAGTCTCACTTGACACACAAAGGAGTTCCTCTGACCACAGCCTACATCGTTATAGAGTCCCCAGCCTGTAAAACAGAAAACAGGACAGTCATGTGATTAATGATATTTCAGGGTTGGTGGTACTGAAGTGTCTTATTGTCATGTTGTCTTTACACAGTGTGAACTTGCTATGAATGTCTGCATTATACTATAATAATGGATGCTCCTGATATGCCTCTTCCTTCACTTAAACCCTCTCTTCATGTTGAGGAAACCCAGGACTCTGAATATATTCATGTATTGTGTGAAACAGTTGTGTTAACGTCTGTATGAAGTCAACAACTGACTGTCAAATCAAATGAAGTTCAACTGAATACCATCTCCACAATATAAATTGTCAGTTTTCAAATTGAATTAGATGAATCATAAAAATTAAGTTATCTCGTTTCAAGTAAAATATGGGATGTATTCATGAATGAATGAAAGAGTGAAAGAACAGACTGCTTTTGAAAAACATGAATAAACATGAATAAAGTACTTCATTTTAGAAAAACGAATTTCACTGAAAACTTGTTTTATTGATCTCATCTTCTAAAAAGGGACTTCATCTGTAGTTTTTAAAATTATTATTGCTCTCCGTTAACATCATTATTGGACAGTAAATGAATGTGCTAGCATTCTGATCATATTGAGCTCTCAGGTTTATTTTCTGAGCCTTCATCTCAGATGTGAGTAGGTACGTTTGCTCAAAGGTTCTGTGCTTTGTCTCGTAGTGGAGCTTCACATTGCTGCTTTTAATAATCATCTCGGTCTCTGAACATATGAGACATTCTGGTTTTGAACTGTCCATTGGAAGAATGGAGACAGAAGAGTCCATTCTTGATTCAAGACTCTGGTTTCTCTGACCACTTTTCAGAATCAGAATCAGAATCTGTCAGGATCCCTGTCTGACCCTTTGTGTGTTAAACCTGTTTCCTCCAAATCTCCTCTCCTCTTGTGTCTGTCTTTCCCCTGGTTGTTTTGTGTGCCATGTGTTCGTGTTCTCGGTCCCGCCTCCTGAGACCTCCCATGGTCGCACCCTTGATTGGCACACAGCTGCAGACAATCTGGCTCGTCACCTGCAGTACATCAACCATGGTCCTGCAGGCCTGGATTGTCAGTCTGTTACGTCTTCAACCCCGAGTTCCTGTTTGTCCGCCCTCTTCCCCGGTGTCAAGCCACTGGACTTACACCGCGATCTACCGCCCTAGCCTCCTGCGTCGAGCCACGGAACTCACGCAGTGATCCGTTCCTGCCTCCGGTGTCGAGCCACGGGACTCACACCGCAACCTGCACATCCGTAACCTGCCTGCCTTGCCTGCCACGGTCCTCCTATTAGTGACCCCTGCTTTATTACAGACATACAGACAGTAAATACTCTGGTGTCAGAGAGGTGTATACAGGATGGACTTCCCAATCTGACACAGTATTTTAAATCAGTGTGACATGAAGAGGTTCAGTGAGGTTTAAATGTAGCACCTTCCTTCATGCTCATCTGGACTGTTTTCTTGAGCTACTTTAATAATCATCCTCCAGGGGTCATGAAAGTGTCTTTTCTTGAGGTTCAGAAGTCTACATTCATCTCTAATAAGTTAAACCCTCTCCTCCTGAGTGTTTAGTTTGCTTACCCTTGTAGTTCATCTCAATGCAATCCTCTCGTTTCCACCAATTGCTGTCGGGTTGTTTATGACCCCAATTGGTGTGGTCGACTTTAGACCCATCGGTCCAAAAAAATCCGTCACCTCTCTGAGGAGAAACAAACAAACAGTGGATCACCTGAAGATGACTACTGTACTAACATTCATACGGTCTGTGTTTTTCATCTCAACATAATTATGATCAGATTAACAATCCCCTGGTCAGCTGGTTTATGATGCTCCAGTGTGACTCGTATGTCTTTGCATTGGAGTTGTCTCCTGGATACTAAATCACTGGACTTTAATAAGTCAAAGTAACCAGAATAATATTGTCTACAACTACTTCTTCAGTACCACACTAGCATGAGCTATCAACAGCACAGGCCTGTTACTAATACAGTATTACATTATGTTGTCTTTGTATTTCACGCCATGTAATTTGAAACATTTCTACTCCACTAGATCTCAGACATAAATATTGTTCTTTTTACTACATCTCAGAGGTATTCTGGGTGGCGGGTTTTGGTTATCACTGTTGTAAGTTAGTATATTCGTTATTATAAAATGGATAAAACATCATAATAATACAACAATGTAGTGAAAGATATATCTATAAGCCGGCAGAAAACTATTAATAGTAGTTATTATGCATCAAATTGAATTATTACATAGTTTGAGTCAAATCTGAATCTGCAACATAACATTATCATGTGTCAGTCAGGTTAATGCAGTACTACAACATGTTACTCTGAGGTAAGTACACAGTAAGTAGTATTCAGCTCAGTAAGATGTTTCTATGTGCTTCAGGGGCTTTTTTCTAAATTTCTGTGGTGGACGATTAGTGAGAATAGTAACATAATTCAATAATTCATAACACATGTTTACCTCTATGATTTCATTGTAAACACATGAGAGGCACAAACTGAACAGAAACATTCACTTCTTACATGTTTCAGTCCAATCCAGTATCGCTCTCTTGTAGTGGAAGCCCTGTACATGGCACATTCCACTTGTTCCATCTCTCCAACGCTGTGGATTGATACCAGATCTCCATTTGTGAAGGTCTTGCAGTTCTTCTGTAATCAAAAGAGATACTGAGGATTCTGCATCCTAATTCCCTGATCTGAACTTTCTTGTGTGTTTCGTGTGTGTTTGTTTTTTTATTACCACCGCAGTGTTAAATGTCGCATATGGTCTAGGGTACGCCTTCACACAGCGGTCTTCACCGAACTGGACCCAGGCTGCATCAATTCTACATGGTGTGGCCGGATATTTGGTCCGACACATTAGTTCAGGACTCCCTGTTTCACAGAAAATAAGAAGTGCTGTTAGTGTAGTGTTCCTGGTGCCTGTGTAGAAAGTTATTTAGTGACAGTTTGGTTCTTACCTGAAGAGGCTGACATGGACATCAGCACCACCAGAAGAAGGACGGCAGTCACCACAACAGGACGCATGGCTCAGGATTCACTGACTCACAGAACTCTACAACTGGAATATCACCTGGAAATGCCACACCGTTCAACCCCATTACAACAAGACACTTCAGTTTTTACCAGTTTTCTAACCCACAGATCAGATTAAAGTTATTTCTGTTCTCTAAAACCTCCACCAAGAGACAAAGAGGACTCACCACAAGTGTCTTCTCCCTCGTTGCATCTCATACTGAAGGTCTGTTTAAATACCTTTCACAGCCATGCCTGAGGACCTGAATGTTAAAACATTTAACTTCTTCAACAACACGCCTGTTTAACTTCCACGTCATCCCAGAAGTAGGATCCACCTCTACAGTAAGAACATTATAATATGAAGCATCCATGAACAAACAAACACTTCTTCAATACTAGGTTGAGTAGTGGCCAGTTCATGAATTGCAGCTCTATGAATGTTTTCTAAATGTTGATATGTGGAACGGCCTGTATAGGACTCACTAAAAGAGTTCTCAAAGTCCATATTTTGCAAAATATCTTTCCTAAAAAGATCTGTTTGTGATTCACCAGCTGGACACTGGTCCCCATAGCCCACCATTCATTATAGTTCTTATCATTATAGCTCATCTTGATGCAGGATGCAGGGGTTATACTGCTGTACTCCAGGGGCCACATTCATGGGGTTTTGTTTGCATCCAATTCCATCAGTTTCCCTCAGAGAAAGTCACACATATTATTTGAAACAATGTATTTTTATGCTTCAAGTGACAATAGAACTTGAACTTTGATGGAACTGACAGCAGGTTGGTGAGTGTGTGTGTCCTTGAATGAATTGCATTGAGGGGTCAAAGATATTTACACAATGTCCATCATTCAATATTAAGGTTAAAACTTGACTTTTTAGGGTTCAGTACGTTACTGTCTACAGTTTGTGATCGCTCTAATAATAATGTATTGATGATCCGCCTCCCAAAACGAAGAGTAACTTCCTTTCGTGGAAGAACATCCACGGGGCATTGCCAGAGGACAGGGAGGAACCGGTTGACTTCAGGTCTTTATTATTGATGTTGGCAGAGCAGACAGTCTTTGAGAGAAACACGGTGGTGAAACAGGACAGAAAAAAGAGCCTGATCTCACAGAAATATGTGAAAAGACAAAAACCTCTTAGCTCATAACATGGTGGTCGTCCGTAGTGGGTTTGGATCACGTGTCCGCACCACCAAACAGGAACGCAGGCTTGAATTAGTCCATCATATGAGCTTCAATGTAAGTTAATGCCACCAATGAAAGGACAAATATTCAGAGGACTGAAGTGTGCAGACATTATTAGCAAATGTCTGAATGGATGGTGTAGGAGCCATTAGTTATGTCTGTGTATTTTATTTTGGTAGTGTGTATTTTATTGTGATAGTTTATATACGGGGCACAGGTGAAACAGCCAGGTGGGTAATTATGCATGGGTGACGGGGAGATCGCACGGTTTTTACCGCAAACAACACAGAAGACCAAGAATGTACAAATTATATGTATAACCTGCAATATAATTAAACGGGAACATCACCCAAAGATACGAACGGCCTGGACTCTCACCTGTAAACAAGCGAGTGGGAAACAGGACCTCTCCCGCGCCCAGCCGAGTGACTAGGAGATCACTCACTACAGATGGTAAAATATTAAATACATTAGAGTTCAATTTAAAATATGTCACTCTGTCAGTCACAACCTGGCTCAAGGTTGGACCGCATGGGGAGACCCCTCATGTGGTCTGGCTTTGTTTTAGTCAACTGACCAATAAATAAAGCTAAAAGCCCAAAAGGTGAAAGTCAGGAGACAGAAAGATCCCGGAGTCAGTCCAGGTGAGCGGACCAGCTGACTCCTCCATCCAACAGGTAGAGGACAAAGAGTCGTGTTCAGAGGAGCTGATACGGTTTCAAACTGCTGAACGCCCATTATTATTATTCATTTATTCATCTAAGGATGATTCAGAGCTGCTGAAGACAAACACAAGTTCATCATGTACATCTCTGTTTGCTGTGAAAGCCCTACAGGGTGAGGAGTAGTCCTGCAGAAAATTAATTTAATGATGAAAGCAAACAGAAATATCAACTGTCTATTCTAATGAGTAAAGTACAACACGGTGCTGCTGTGTTTAATAAGTCTCGCTCTCTGAAGTCCCGCTCTCTGGAGAATCTCAGTTAGTTTGGCGGGATAGTCTATAGAAGGCCCTCCGTGATGCCAGAGCAGCTTATTACTCATCAATAATAGAGAAAAATAAGAACAACCCTAGGTGAAAAGATTCTGACTATTAGAGGCAGGATCGGTGATCTCCTCCCCTCGACTACTGCCGGTCCATCCTCAGGTGGGATGGCCTTGGAGGAGGCTGTGGGCCCTGTTGTGTGTCTGGATGGATTTTCTCCCATCCACCTTGACCAATGGTCTTCAACAGTTTCTACTTCTAAATCTTCTACCTCTCTCCTAGACCCCATCCCAACGAGGCAGCTTAAAGAAGTTTTACCTTTAATTAGCGCCTCTCTACTAGATATTATTAATGGGTCATGTACCACAGTCTTTCAAAGTAGCTGTAATTAAACCTCTCCTTCAAAAACCCACTCTCGATCCAGAGGTGTTGGCTAACTACAGACCTATCTCTAACCTTCCTCTCTAAGATCCTTGAGAAGGTAGTCGCAAATACACAAAAACACATTCAGCACTCAGGTGGTTGAGAGTCCATCTCCCCTCAGATTGAACCAATCAGAGCGGTTCGGATGAAAACCTGCTGGCTTATGGCAAGTCAACATGTCTGTCATTGTCTGTACAGTGATGGTCAGCTGATGTAAGCTTGACATCACATGGACTGCTGAGTGGCACCAGTTGCTCATCATTGTTGGCAGTTGCATGGTAAACAAAAAGAATACAACCTTCTTATTAAACACAGCAGCACCGTGTTGTACTTTACTCATTAGAATAGACAGTTGATATTTCTGTTTGCTTTCATCATTAAATGAGTATTCTGCAGGACTACTCCTCACCCTGAAGGGCTTTCACAGCAAACAGAGATGTGCATGATGAACTTGTGTTTGTCTTCAGCAGCTCTGAATCATCAATTACTTCTGTTTTATCTTTATTTAATTGAAGAAAATTCTTACGCATCCAGTTGTTGATTTCTTCAATGCATTTAGCCAGCCCTTGTAGAGCGGGAATACCAGTTGGCTGGAACATTTGTCACGGCTGTGCAAAAGCTGAGCTCTCCTTGAAATACATCTGGTCACTCGGATGAGTCAATGATATTCATACACTTAACAAGGAAATGTAATGCGTACAAAAGACCGTTCAGTTCCCCTTTTTGGTCTTAGATAGGGTATGCTGTAAAAAATAGTCTTAAATCTAAACTCTAGTTAAGTGGTGTGTGATACTACTATAGCTGTGAGGAACATCACATTTGACCCATGTCGAGACACTGAATGAACCCTGGAGTAAATGAGCTGTGTGTGAACACCAGTTCCTTGTCTGGTAAGACCTGTTATTGTGGTAAATGTTAGCTAACGTTGGCTAACTTTACATAGTTATTGATCAGTTCTCTGACCTCCTCTACAGCAACTACTACCTTACACTAGGCCACTTGCGGCTACTAGTACCCTCCCAGTGGAGAAAACATGAAGTATCCACTAAGGGTGCCCTCCTAGTGTAGAAAACATGAAGTATCCACTAAGGGTGCCCTCCCAGTGGAGAAAACATGAAGTATCCACTAAGGGTGCCCTCCTAGTGTAGAAAACATGAAGTATCCACTAAGGGTACCCTCCTAGTGGAGAAAACATGAAGTATCCACTAAGGGTGCCCTCCTAGCGGAGAAAACATGAAGTATCCACTAAGGGTGCCCTCCTAGTGGAGAAAACATGATGAAGTGCCTTCCTAGTGGAGAAAACATGATGAAGTGCCACATAGGCTGCCCTACATGCTAGAAAACTTTATCCGCCACAGAACCTGACCATCCCTTGACCACAAATGTCTCAGATATTAAAACACTTCCATGAGTCGGACACTCATTATGCTGATAAGAATGGTAAATGAAATGTACTTGTATATCTCTTTTTTAGACTTCTGACCACTCAAAGCTCTTTAACACTACATGTCATCATTCATCCATTCATACACTGATGCCACCTGCCTATCAGGACATCCCATGGTTATTCAGACTGTGGTAGATGCAGTCCGGCCTAACTTGAAAACCTGAGACACATTCTCTGACGCTATACCTACTGTACTCATAACACACGTAGCCACATGTAAAGTTAAGACGTTTATTAAAATGCAAACATTATGTATTTATAGGCCTGCAAAACCAGGCATTAATTGATCACAGTATTATACAATAATACATCCTCAGTGCTGAATGTTGTGCAGCTGATTGTAGACACCCAGAGCCCACTGGAGAGTTCCACTGTAGCAGATCCGTCTTCCTTTGATAGTCTGGATTCTGCAAAACATAAAGAGAAAAGTTTAAGAAGGCGGCTTTGCCACGACGCCTGTCTGGAGGTCGCACTGTAGGTTTTCCATCTTTCTGTTCATGCTCTCATCGGTGGGATAATATTAAATCCTTATATTCTGTGTTTCTGCTTATATTCTTGTCTATGGAAGATGTTCAGGTTACTCGGGGTGAGAAAAACATTATGCAGCTGTAGTTGTGTCTGGGAAATGTCCGGTTGTCTGGTTCTCAAGGGTAGTTAGTCACACGCCTTTGCATTACAACACCCATGCATGTTATCTGTATATTTTCATAAGGGAAGCCGACTGGCACGGCCCAGTCATGTAGGAAGAGGTGAGAACATGGGATTCTCCTCCTCTTGACAGGTTAGAGCGAATCAGATGTTCGGACGATGCAAGACTGTGACGATAACCTGTGTGTGAAAGGCCCAACTTCCGGTTGTTGGGCAGTTGTTCATTCCTCAACCTACGTGTTGACTGTACCACTCACTGCTCTTGCAATTGCGGCGCTTATTACTTTGCGTGTGATCAGATAATACATCTACCAGAACGAGAGAAGTCGTTCGGCTGAATGTTTCCGGAGGCTCCATCAGGCATCCAATTTAAAGACATTAACAGGACACAAACAGGGGAAGAGAGAGTAACACTTACATGAACGCCTGCTTCAGACAGGAGCTGTGGGTCCTGGTGATGCTGGAGATCCGCTTCAACGGTAAACCCCGCGTGCTGACGTGGAAGCAGCAGTCTCCAGGCGCCGTGTTGAACTGCAGGGCTTTAGCTGTGAAGGAAGGTGAAGCGGACAAAAGTCAACACAGACACTGTGGTGGCAGAATGACGAGGAGATAACGTTGATTTGGAGTTGCAACCCAGCGGGAAGCGTTTTAATGACCACAAGGCACATTCAACAAGACCAAGTGCAGACCTTTCAGCATAAGCTTCATAGAGAAATTCAGCCTCCCAGATCACTTTCCATCAATCAGACCAATCGGTTGAAACACAAACAAAACCTTTTCAAATATGGTCTGTTCTTTTGCTGTGACCTACAGTCGGGGTCAAAATAACCTTCGGCAGAACACACAATTCATGTACGGGAAACCCAAGTTTCCAACTTCCTAATTTCTACTATTTGTTATAAAACCAGATGTGTTCAACATCACGAGTTACATATTACGTTTTCCTTATGATTCCAAAATGTAAAGTGTCCAAACTATGTTACATGATGGTTTTCTCTGTGAGCAAACCCTGAAGAGGTTGAGGCAGATCACTCACGCATGGCGTCGCAGCAGCAGGCGCTGAGCAGCAGCAGTCCCAGAGTGAAGCAGAGCGTCTTCATGATGCTGTCGGAGGTGTGATGGTGGTGGTGGTGATGCTCTCCTCCCTTTGTGTCCGATATATATATATCCTGTCCATTGTGGAACTGAAATGTATGATGTCAGCTTCCCCCACGACACCTCCTCAGAGCTTCCACTGAGAAGACGCTGGTGTCTGGTTCGAGGAGGGAAGTGGCGGCAAAGGGACAGGCCGCAGATCCGTTGTGAAGATTAAAAGCAACTCAGAGAACAGAAACCCAGCGTTTATCTTTACATCTTGGTGTATATATTTAGTTGGTGGAACGATCGTCATGGCATTCCTTTTCGTCTATGACGAAAAGGAATGGTACGATTTCAACGGACGTAGAAAGAACACACAGAGACACATTTTGATTTAGATTTAGATTGTACTAAAGTTTAAGGGACAGTGTCTTGGTTCAGTGGTTCACTAGAAAAAGATGCCAAAACACCTTGAAAGAGACTCAAAGTGACTGTGAAACGGGGCAAAACAACCACAAAGACACACAGAATGAATACATAGACTCAAAACACTAAAAAGAGACACAACAACTTCAAAAAGGGCAAAAACAATCACAGACAAGACAATAAGAAAAAGAAGAAAACTAAATATATGCAAAACATCTGAAATAAGACACAGTCTCACAACGACTATGAAAATGGGCAAAGCGACCACAAAGAGACACAATCCACGACGAAGAGAGACATAATGACGACAACAAGGGCAACAAGACCAAAACAATTACAAAGGGACAATGAACACTAGACACAGCAAGACAGAAAGAGCCCAACACAAGATGTAAAGCTTCTGAAATAAGACACAAAGGGATTCAAAACCACTGGGAGACGCATAACGACCACAAAGGCACACAAAACAACAACAAAAGGAGGCTAAACAACTAAAAAAGAAGTCTATGGGTCTTGCTTCTTTGCAGGAGAGGTATGGGGCCTTTTTCATGTCTGTGCTCAGGGGCCCAATGTGTCATAATCCACTCCTGGGTTTTTAAAAGCAACAAGTGCTGTAGATGTGTTACAGTCCCAGAGGACGAACCATACTGTAAGTCAGTAGACCTGATATTTACCACAGATATACACAATATATACACAATCAAGCCAAACAGAAGGTTTGGGTCTCAGTCTGCTGCATTGATAATAAGCACAGAGATAAGCACTGCCGTTATTCACAGTCCTCACTTTACAGCAGACCGATGTTCTACCTATACAAAAAAAAAATCGTTTGGAAGTTTCAAAAGCCACTTTAAACCAAACATTATTTTCTCTGTAACTCATGTGTGCACTATTTTGGCATTAAAAGTCAAAGGTTTTGGAAGTAACATAATAATTAATCAGAGGGTTGTGGGGTTATAAATACAAACACAAAATACCAACCACTGAAGTGTACTGGTTTCTGCCTCCTCCAGGGTGAACTACATCATGACTCATGTTCCCCTTTATGCAAATCTGTGCGCTGCAGATGAAGTGATGGAGACAACATGCTGCCCTCAAGATCTTATCACAGCTGTTTTCACACATGTGCACAAACCCAGGTTTAGCAATGCATCTGTGACCCATTTAGATCACTTCTGTGCATTTGCAACCAATTTCCTCCTCGTCATCATCTGTAACTGATTTGAATATCTCTATTAATGTGCTTTGTATGGAACATAATTACTGCCTATGAAAAGATACATTTGAGAAGTAAATGTGAGCTACTGATGTGTCAGAACATACTTAAGTAAAGCTAATAGGAGACTTTATAGATATTATATTACAGGAAATGTCCCTGTGGTAGCATTTCACATTAATATACAAGTGCCTACCTAAACCCATACTTCCTTGTCAAGATCTACAGCCCTTAAAGATGTTTGACCATTTTGTTTGAAGCTTCCATCCATCCATCAACATTCAACTTTAACAGCCTATGTACTGTTTCTGATCAATGGTTTTGACACATAACACAAATAGTGTAATAAATACCATTCATGTATTTAACACATTTTGTCAGAATCAGAATAATTTATTACCATATGCTTTCACGTACAAGGAATTTGTCCTGCATACATTTAACATTTTGACATTTATTTACAATTAAAACTACAGTAGAATATAAAATGAAAGTTAAAATAAAGTGCACAGTCAACAAATAGCTGTACTTTAAGGTGGGATGTAGTGCTATGTGAAGGTGACAGGTGTAAACCTGTATGTTATACAACATATACCATCTTATTGTCAGTTATTACTCATGTTAAATATGTCTCACACCAGTAGATTCCACGTCACACTGGCGTTGTGTGGTATCCTGTTCTGCGTGTTTAGTCTCGTGACTACGGTAAAACGGCCTCCGCGTGGACTCAGATCACTCCGCGCAGTGATGCGCTCGCGGCCTCCTCCAGAGTATTTACGGTACTTCCGGTTGGATGCGCGGACGCGTCAGAAGCGTCAGAAGAACCCGCTGAAATTCAAAGTTGAAGGAGGAGACTCACCGAAAGCATTAAACAACACGAAGCTCGTATCTTGGTTTCTGTCAGTTGACCCGTTTCACACAGACTGTCGTTTCACACGGACTTCTTTTCAGGTAAGACGGAATAGGACTCGCTCCGCGTATCTTCTTGTGTGTAACAACGGCTAAAGCTAGCGTGCCATTCTAAGCTAGGCTAACGTTAAGCTAAACTAGCCGGAGTTGACTCGAACGTCAATGTTGCTAACCCTAGCATGCTACTGTTAGCTCCTTTAGCTAGTTTTCAAGTTCCAGGTTTCCAGCGCTCGAAGACGGAAACGTCGCAAGCTTATTAATGAAAAGAAACGCAGGTTATTTCAGTGTTAACGAGACATGTAGCTAGCTAGCTGGGTTAGCCGTATTTAACGTTAACTGACAAGTTGGCACAACTTGCAAGGAATGTGTTTCATTAAAACAATTACCTGAGCTGAAAACTTAAATGTTGTCACGTTTCACTTTATCTATGATAATGCTGCGGCGTTTTTATACAGTTAATGTTTCCTCTGTCTGTGTAAAAACGTCTGACATATAACTTTAATCAATTTAGCCTTTTTATTTCAATGGCAAAGCCAGAGTTTTTAACCTGAGTTACATCATCTTAACGTCAGCTCATCAAAATGACTGGCATGACCTAGTTTAGGTTAGCTTAGTAACATTAGTAGGAAGAAGGTGTTTTAAGAGAGGAGTGAATGCTAAATAAACTACCATTGGTGTTGTGCTTAAAGGTCTCTGTTGACAACAGCTGACATGTTCAAATACACACACAGTCTGTAATGTCACTGTTTGCAGCTCAGCATGGAGGTTGACGAGGAAAACGGTGCCAACGTCAACTTGAAAAGACAGAGAGCGCCTCTGTCTGATTCTGAAGACAATGTGCTCCCCCCATCAGGTTTGTTTCTACCTGTATTCAAAATCATGGATCGGCTCAGAGCAGGGAACACAATTGGCACCTGTCAAAATACAGGTTCACAGACCTATCTATCATAATCACGGCAGTCTTTGCGGTTACATTTGTGACTTTTGTCCTTGTGTGCCTTTCTGTGATGTCTCAGAGGGGAACGATGGCCAGAAGCGGCGGCGTCTGGAGCCAGCCGGTCAGGAGAATCGCAGTCCGAAACCATCGACCTCTGGACGCCTGGCTGAGCTCGACGCAAAGCCCGATACACCGATGGTTCCTTCAGTCCGGTCCAGAGTCCATCAACTCGCCCAGAGACGAGAGGGTAATCCTACCTTATCCATTAGGGTAGACGTAACATTAGAAACACCTTCAGTATAACGCAAAGGCTACTGTCCACAAATACAGCCCCAGAAACAACCTTAAAACTATATCAACACCTCAAACGGATTCAACAAAATGCTTTATGAAGATGTGATTTATTGCAGGGCTGTTGTATTAAGCTGCATTCACTTTAACTTGGTGGCACTAATAACGTTTAGCTGTTCAAATGTGTATGTACAAGAGTATAGCAGTGTAATGTGTGCCATGTTTATGGTACTGCTCAAGATGGTGACCTGTCACGGTAGTCAAGGTCAACAGTCAAGCTGGATTACCTGCATTCAAAATGAGAACTACTCTCAAGGTGCTGAGCCGGTGTGTTAGATAAATACTGTAATGTTGTTTCAGGTGGAGCTCCTCTGGCCCAGCGGTGTTTCTCTGATCCTGGGACAAATAGCCCATCACTCCTCCTCCATGAAAAGAGCTTCAGAGAGCATATCCTAGGTGAGGATGCAAACGATCGCACACACATTCAGCTCAGGCCTGACAGAAGCTAGAGGGTTTGGGGGTTGAAGGTTTGACTCCAGCTCAGTCGGTGAAAGGATTTGCCGCACCTAGCTGCAAAGTCCTCAATAAAAAGGGCAGAAAGTTTGGCTAACGTGATTGTGACTAAGTTCAGGCATTTAGACATTTTTGCAAAAGTTCTTCAGAGATTCACATAGTTCTGAAGGCATGTCTTGGTTAAAAGTATGCCAAATGAATTATAATTCTCCACTGCACTCAGAAGATGCTGGTAAATGATCTGTCGTCACATGCACGGATCATTTCCCAGCATCCCAGGAACTCCGTATTAATTACAACCGTCTGCATGCACAGTGCGACAAAGGAAGGTTTAGTTAAATATTTACTTTTTAATATATTTTTCATATTCATATTGAATAGAACAAATCAATGTAAGATTGGAGGAGAGTTTTTACAGGTTAGCCTGTTTTGTTGCCTGAACATGCCTGGCAGGTGCAGCTTCCTGTTATCATTTTTTATCTTCTTTTTAAATCAGATCCCTGTTGAAATGTTTAAGTTGTACAGTACTGTGGATGCTTAAGATTAGTGTAAGAGCCATGCTAGGAGTTGTATCTGCCAAACTTCCAGCAGGCATAATTGAGCAACGGGGAGACCAGTAAAGAACATGCCGTGTTGTCGGCATCTTGGTGCTCAGTGGGGCTGGAAAAATAAACGAAAAGTTGTTTATTATAAATGTCAGGGGCAGCTCAACTAAACTACTCTCTTTTACTAACTAAAATCTACTTGCAGTACACACTATAATGCTGTGTTATATAGAAAAACATAGATCAGATTGGAACTTGGTAACAGCAGATACTTTTCTTTGGAATATTGCTTCCATTTTTATTTTTTTTGTCAACCTATTTATGTTTTAAAAGTGAATCTCTCTAAATGTTTTCCTCCCAGCTCAGGGAGAATTCAATCAGCGCATGGAGCGTTTCAAAGTGCCGGTGTTGCCAGCCGGTCCCACCCCGGCACCGAGCCCTGCCAGCGCCCCCCCGCGGACCCGCTCCGACTTCGTGTCTGCCATTCAGCAGAAACTCCACGGCACTCCGGCCCTCAGCTCCAAGCAGGCGTCTCGCATTCGCCAGGTTGGTTCAGGGTCTTTTTATTTATTTATTACTGAAATGTATGAGCAGTACCTAAAAGGACTTGGATCGACACCATTCTAGATCTCTCGTACTCGGATGAGCAAATTAACTCAAAAGCCTCAGAAGAACTTAAGATTGTCGGTCATGGTTTCACTTCTTAGGAACGGGAAGAGGAGTTGAACCATTTGCCTTTCCAACCGATCAGTGAGAACGCCTGGCTGAAAAGGAGCAGCTCCGATCCCTCGTTATCTCAGGTGGGTTTGTGATCTTGTAGACACACACACACACACACACACACACATATATATATATATATATATATATATATATATATATATATATATATATATATATATATATATATATATATATATATATATATATATATATATATATATATATATATATATATATATATATATATGACTATCACTCAATTCTTCTGTTTTCAATTAGAAGTGTCTATAGTGTTTGAATACAGGCCGTTTAGTTCTTGGATTGCCATGAAGTGATGTATTAATGGTTATTGCATTTACTAATAGGTTGCCCCTTTTGAATGGCATGTAGTATATTCAGTTTAGCAACATACTCTACAGACCAACTCCTGTTTAAACCGTTTTTTTGTGGATGTGTTTTGATGTTTTTACGTGAGACAGTTTGTTTGAGGGTTTTTTTACACACCAGTTCATGTAAACATTGGCAGGGATGGACCCCCTCTGGCCCGTCGTCTCCCGCAGCCTGGGTTCTTAGATCTAGAGGCAGAGTCCTTTGGCCTCCTTTGCAGCCCAGTGATGTGAGTCTGTGACCAAGTACCCCTTCTCTTTCTGGGCCCTATTCTTCATAGCTGGTTTACTGAGTTAGCCGGATAATTTTCAGGATAAGATGACGTAGGTCAGGCTTTTCGGTTCTTCGAAGCAAGTTTAGATAAATCACCATAGCAACACATCGAAATCCTCTAACCTGCTCCACAGCAGGTTTAGTGAAATTCACTGGATAAGCTGGCCACTCCCACCGGACAAAAAAGGCAGCTCCCTTCCTCATTGATGAAGGAGCGATATTAGTTATATTAGTTTTATTGGGAGAGAATTCTTTGAGAACGCCAAGATCCGTCCTCACATCATCATGACTTCCTGTACGCGGCGCTATAGATTCTGCCTTCAAGGAATCATTTATTTACGAGAGCTTCTCGAGCCGCGGACACTGATCACCACAGGCGCAGCCGATTGCCCGTCTCACAGTATGCAGACTATCAGAAACTTATGGATGTGTTAAAGCATCATAATTATATGACGGTGTTATTAGTACACCATACATATCATTATTGTAGAAAATGACTAGGGTACTGATCCGCCCATACACATATTCAAACTCCTAGTTATATGGTAATCTACACATACATGTACATACACATATATGATACATACGCGCATACAGTACATATATCCTCACAAGTATATATTAATTCGTATACTACTGAATATGACTACTACTATTTTCCCAACACTGACGCATTTAACTTGATATTTATGTTATATATAACTTGATATTTATATTATATATAACTTGATATTTTTTGCGATGCTTATGTGACTCTAGCCGACCAGCGGGGGCACCGTTATGCTGCGTTCACAAACAGGAAGTGTTGAGAATATTCGCTCACTTTGGATGTGAACGCACCATAAGACTTTGCCATGATTATGGACTTAAATTCATCATATGTAGTCGTGATCATCTCCTGCTCCTCCACGGAGAGAAGAGACGCTCTTTCTCAGAGTTTATTTAAAATTGTAGCGTTTGATGATCATCAAATCTGTGTTCGACTCCTCCCCCTTCTGAAGAGGAGCGTGCACGAGCATTTATCCAGATGACTGACGTCTGGTTCCAATGAACGAGACCGTTTGAGGGCGGGTCAACCTTTGAAGAACCGGGAAAGCCTGATGTCAATCATCTCGCTAATTTAAGCTGGATAACAGGACATTTGATCGACTTTGTTGAACCAGGTACGAAGAATACCCCCCTGGTCACTCTGGAGCTTTGCCGTATTAATACTTGGAGCCAACAGAATGGGCCATATGAATTTGGGCAGTGATGAGAATTAAATTGGATAACAGAACAAGGTCATTATATCAGCAACAACGTTTTGTTGGAAGAATGACCCATTTCCATGGCTCCAGGTGTTTGTCTCTTCTTAAATAGTGCACCTCTTTAAGTCTGGTGGTGTTTTGGGGAAATTGCCTGTTTACACACTGTTATCACTTCAACAACACGTCAACGTGAACAGAAGCGCAGCGTCTCATTTGAGATGTGACCGAGGAACCAGCAGGACGAGGTAACCGACTGCTCCACGGAGATGAACGTCACAAAGTCATGTCATTTATTTGATTGAAATTCTATTAACGTGTTCACATTATGTATTGCATACAGTCACTTTGGAGGGGTATGTATTTTGACTATTCAGCATTACTCCACCTTGATATGATATGCTCTACTCCACTGGTCATTTGGTGTTTGTTGGCATCCAGAGTTTGAATACTTTGTTTATTCTACACTGTTTCTCCGGTGGTTTTACAAATCACGGTAATACCTGCAGGAGGCACTGTTGTATTACTTTAGCTTGCATGTTTACTTTGATTACATTATGTAGATAAACTCTGCTCTGCATAACTCGTATGTTTGTTTCCTGGTTCTGATATCGTTGCTTCCAGCAGATAGATGGTGACGCTGAGATGAAAGATGGAAGCTTCACTGATGCTTCTACATCATGTGCAGAGAAGCGATCCACAGACGGGACGGGTAAGACTTTCCCTGATGCCGTCCTCATTAATGAAATGAACACATTTAGTTTCTATAGTGTTGAGAATGAGAGAACTAGAGCAGACAGACGGCAATAGAGTAGGAATGTCCTTAACTGACTTCAACACCAGTATTGTGGCCCCATCAAAACTTTCCTGTCCTTTTGTAGCCTCACTGCACTCCGAGTATCACGACTATAAAGACAAAGCTTCACACTACTCGGTGACGTACCTGATCCTCATTAAACAGTCACTCAAATGGAGCTCCACAACATCTACAAAATCTGCTAGAACGATATAATATAAAGTTTGTAGTACAACCCTTAAACAATGCTGGTGTGTGGTCATTACACTGAAGACGTGAAGTTACAACGCGGTGTTGCTTCACAAGAAGAGTAATATTCCCAAAACGGTTCAACAGGGATGTATTAAAATGAAAACAAGAACACCGGTATCAGATCAATAGTCAATCAATACTGTTAGCGTGTAATATTTTTGGATGCCTGGTGTAGCCGCCGGAAGAATTCAGTTTGACAACTTCTCTCGTTCTCTGAATTTATTTTCCTTGATCACAAGTAAAGTAACAAGCGCTGTGATCTTGATAGCAGGGAGTCGTCCAGTCAACACGCAGGGAGACCGTCCAAAAAACACCGCGAACAGCCAGAAGTTCGGCTCTTTAATGCACGGTTCTCCGTCATGAACATCTTGCATTTAATTGGCTCTAACTCGTCTAAGAGGAGGAGAATCGTGTTCTCATCTTTTCTCACAAGGCTGGAACGTGCAACGACCAGTCTGCTTCCCTAATGTCAACATACTGATAAACAGGTGTGAGTGTTGTAGTGCAGAGCGTGGAACCTTGAGGAACCTTGAGGAACGTTTCTCCCAGACAGTATCTGTTAAACTGACCTCGCACAACCTGAACTGTCATAGACATAAGAATAATGAAATGAAGAATATCTACAGAATATAACAATTTATATTATCAATACTCGCAAAGTCTAAAGGCCAACGTCCCGTCTGAGCTGTCCGTGCTGAGATCTGCAGCGACAGTTTCGTCCTCTATCTGGTATTTTTATTTTTTATTACGTACTTATTCCATTTATTACAGACGGTAGCTAAACAACTGGCCCACTTCTGAGGTGCCTTCTCATACGCATGCAAAATGACCTCTTTCTCAGCCGTTGTGCGGCCTGATATTCACGATACTTTGAATAAGTTATTATTAATTCCGTGAAGAGTCGCCCTATTCTCTCTCTCGACTCGCTCGCTGCTTTGCCGACTTTACGTTTATTGGTGAAAAGTTTACGGCTTTAATGATTTCAACTCGAACGTGGATGTTTTCATAAGGAAGGCAGCCGTCTTGTTAGTGCTCTCGTATACAAATACAACGTCCCGATTATGGCGGGAATGTTGCTGTGCACATTGTCGATGGGTTGTAATGAAATTGCAGATCCGTTGGAGATTTAAATTTGGAATGTGGTGTCATGGTTCAAGATAATGTTACCTCCATGTGGATATGGCACACTGATTAACAATTATATTTACAATTAAACAACCCCTGACGAGCAGACACTCTGCTATATCTTCAAAAACAGTATCAGGTCTCTGCTGATCAGCCCCAAAAATCAAACGAATAGATATGAATCACTACCTGCTCTAATGTATATTAAGTATGAAGCTTAGGTAGCCTGGTGTTAAGATGTGAGAATACTTTTCAACAGGTGAAAGGGCACCCAGTGACTCTGAAGCTTCCGTAGAGCTGGACAACTCTCATGAAGTTGGGCTGCTGAGCACCGGATGGAAGGAGCAAGGTGATGCAGTCAGGGAGGAGGAAGGAAATGAGGAAAAGCAGCAACGCACCCAAAAACCACAGACCCAACAACCACAGACCCAGACTGTCTTGAAGTTGTCTTTCAGCGAGGATCAGAGTTTTTCCAAAGTACCTTTCAGTGATGACCAGTCAGAGTTGCCTACAAGTGATGAGCAAAGCTCCCTAGAATCGACTCTTGAAGAGGAGTCGGACATGGCGGAAACAGTTGAGGTTTCGATTGTAACTGAAGAGACATTTTCATATGAAGAAAGAGACGGTTCTCCATACAGCGAAGGAGGGGTCGAGCCTTCAACAGATGAGGAGTTACGGTCGTGGAGATATCCTCTAGAGTGTATGGTAGCTGGAGAACAGGAGGTAGGGGACTTGGGCTCATCCAGAGGGGGAAAAGGGAAACCCTCTGACGTCCAGGATAGTGACTGTTATTTCGGGGATGTCTCTGCTGAGACGACTAGCTCTTCTGAAATGCAGGATGATGAGAAACATAGATCCGAGGAGTCACAAAGTGGTTTCGATGACTGTGTGAAACACCGATCTAAACCAAGCGGAGACATCGAGACCAGAGAGTCCTGTGGAGGACTTCATGAGGGAGCCGATGCAGAAGATGTTGATATTTGTGTAATAAAACCAAACCAGAAAGACACAGGAGGATGTAGTGAAAGGGATGATGTGTGTCAACAGTCAAATGCGATCCAGACAGTCGGCATAGAAGAAGACAACATGGATCTCGACTTGGACAGCGAGGAACAAGCGGAGGCGTCTCCTTCTGCTGCAGAAACACAGACGGGATACACAGTGCTCAAAACTAATATTAAACATGCAGCAAAACACCAGGTGGAGTCATCAGACACCGATGGAGCTCAGAGCTCCACAGAGGCCCAGAAGTCCGATCACCTTTTGGAGAACGAGCAACTGGAGCGAGAGCCAGTCGATGGGCTGAGAGAAGGAGCTCGCAAGGCGGAGGGAGGACAGAGCTCAAAGAAAGTCACCTTCATCCTGGAGCCCGAGCTCATCAATGACTCGACCCTGTCCGAGGCTAATACCTCCACGGAGTCCAGGGCCGAGACGAGTATGTCAGGTGAGAGCAGAGAGGAGGTGAGGCAGAGTAGAGCACATGGGTGAGAGTTTGTTGGTAAGACCAAAACCACTGGAAATACTGGGCTGTTCTAAATAAAATCACAGGGTGACTAAAGGTTTGATCGTGCTTTTACAACCTGTGAACATGCACAGATGTTATTTAGAGAGGGGTGTGTCTTTTGCAAATGTAAAATTGCGGTCCTTTCAGATGTGAATGTTTTGTGAATGTTTTTTGTTTTCCCACAGACGGCTCTCACGATGAGACCAACACGGCTGAAATAATCGACCAGATGTTCGAGGAGGTGCTGGAATATGCCGGCAGGATGGAGGAGGAGAGGGCGGCCGACGCAGAGGACCGAGACGGCGGCATCGCCGTCTGCCCCGGGGACAAAGACAAGATGGAGTCGGAGAAGAGCGAAGAAGAGGGCGACGCGAGCAAGAAGCTGGAGAGCAACAGAGACGAGCTGACCTTTCCTCCCAGTGGCATCCTCTCTCCGCTCAGCAAGTCTGTAGAGGCTGTGGTCACCCCGCTGGTAAGATGAGTTCATAACTTGACCTCTCCCTTTACGAGAGCTCTCCGATCGATTCAGAGCCCGGAAACATATTGAATGATCCGTATTCCACCAACAGCGACTGGCAGCGAGCCAGAAGTCCAATCCTCCCTCCCTGCTCTTGACTCCAGAAGAGACCAGCAGCCCTCTGGCAGAGTCTGCTCCTCTATACAGGTAATGACAGCAAAGCCCTTTGTACACGCTGTTTGGAGTTCTCCATCTTCAAGCATCAGTTGCCATAATGTAAAAATATATTTTCTGTTGCTTAAAGGCAGTATTGATTTTTAAACGTGTCATATATCATTATTTTCACTCCTCCTTACATACCGTTAAGTTTTTCTTTTGAAGGAGCAGTAGTGATAATCAATGTGTGGGTATATTGCAGGGTTCTTGCGGTCCTAAAAAAACAACCTGGAAAAGTCAAAGCATTTTAAAGTGTTTATTTCCAAGTCTGGAAAAGTCCTTGAAAAAAATAAAATCCCAAAAGTGTTGTAAAAGTCATGTAAATGTTATATTCATGTGTTCATGTCGTTCATTTACGCTGAGTTTGAAATAATGAATATGCTTTTAAAAGAAAGACGCTCAAAATATAAGCAGGCATACATACAGGCATCTATATAAATGTTTATTCTTTTAATCAAACTATTGTCTCATTCATTTGAGTCATTTAAGGTTTACTGTATGCTTTGTATTCTCATTGTTAGTTTAAATACTACATTTACTCACTTTTTCATGTTTACACCCAGATTTCACTAAATGTTTGCTCATGGACATTTGGTTTAAAGTCACGGAAATCTATTGGTCAGGATGTGTATGAATTCTGATATTGGTAAATTTGCCTCCTAGTTGATTGGTACTGTTGCGGGTCTGTGATTTGATTTATTTTTTATCTGTGATCCACAGCATTGATGCCTACCGCACACAGAGACAGAGTCACCTGCGCACCATCCAGAGCGTCACTCCTGGGGTTCAGAGGCGAGCGCCAGAGTCCCAGCATCAGCCCTCCATCAGCATCAAGGAGAAAATCACGGTGTGAAGCGCTGGGTTCAGAACGACTGACCTATTAATGTTGTTCATCAACTAATCTGGTATCGTGACAACCCTACTGCCATAACAGTTATGGTCTGGATCCTCTGAACGAGGAGAGGACGCAGTGAGCAGAGGGGTATTACATAACATACTGTTAGACGCCACCAGATCCTACACACTGTCCCTTTTTAAAAACATATCATTATTACCAAGAGTACACAATAAATAGTGATATTCTCATACGTGTACTAGAATATTTACATCACAAGTATTTTACATGTGTATAGGTTTCCTAATGCATGACAATATAAATGTATGCATCATTTTGTGTAATCTATTTGCATCTGAATTTAGCATGAGATTATGTTTTATTATTATTATTATTATTGCCTAAAATCCCGTACAGGTGACTAAGTCCCAGTCTTTCTGTTGTGTTGGTCCAGGCCCTCGGTGAAGAAGCAGGGAAGCTGCAGACTGTGATCAACCAGACCCTGCAGGCTCTGAGCTGCTGCACCGACGAGGAGCACGGACGAGGCTCGCTGGAGGAGGCCGAGGCCGAAAAAATACTCTTGGTCTCCTGTAAGATACTTTCTTTTGTTTCATGTCCCATCTGTGTGTGCCACAGATAAGTCAGGGTTTATACGGTCATGGAAAACCTGGAAAAGTCATGGAATTTTCAAATGGTTATTTCCAGGCCTGGAAAAGTCCTTGAAAATAATAAAATCCCAAATGTTTTGTAAAAGTCATGTAAATGTGTTATATTCATGTGTTCATGAGGTTCATTTACGCTGAGTTTGAAATAATGAATATGCTTTTAAAAGAAAGACGCTCAAAATATAAGCAGGCATACATACAGTCATCTATATAAATGTTTATTCTTTTAATCAAACTATTGTCTCATTCATTTGAGTCATTTAAGGTTTACTGTATGCTTTGTATTCTCATTGTTAGTTTAAATACTACATTTACTCACTTTTTACTGTTTACACCCAGATTTCACTAAATGTTTGTAATGGACATTTGGTTTAAAGTCTTGGAAAAGTCATGAAATGCATTGGTCAGAATGTGTCTGAACCCTGATAAGAATCCGTGTTCACAGTGTTCAGGGTTCTTTTAGAAATTGTTACCTCAACAGCAATTGTATTCTTTTGACGTCTCCTTACATCTTATATACAGCTGATGAAATAATATGAATAACAAAACTGCAACTTGACTGTCAAGCGTTCTAGTTGTATTATCTTTCCGTGACTCAGACTTCTTGTGGTCGACAGGTGAGAAACGCTCGGCCCTGCTGGCTGAGGTGGCCCGACTGAGAGAGCAGAGGAGCGCTGACCCGGGAGAGGACGGCGAGTACGAGGCCCAGCAGGCCTGCAGAGGCACCGTCAGCATCACAAAGATCCAGCTGCCGCTCAAGGTGGAATTTGTCTGCTCCTCCCAAAAACGCACAGGTAGCACATTGCCTCGTATATTGCATTTTATTTTGACGCATTTGCATGATTTCAATATGGGTTTTGGGAACTTAAAAATGCCGAGCTTAATCAAATCGATAGTGGTTGACCGCCACTTTGAAATGATTGACTTGTTCATCACAATGCAGGTCGGCCAAGTCACTACTTCTTCGTGCTGATCCGCTACGGGCCCTGCAACATCGTGGCCACCCCGCTGGCCACAGCAGCTGACGCTCAGAACGGAGACACCATCTCCTTCCCGACCGCCGTCACTCTGTAAGCCTCTTCACGGTCACTCCATTAATCCCATGCCGTTCCAGTCATGTCTATCATATCACTGGACTAATCGGTTGTTCTGGTTGTATATTGTTAACAAATGATTCATGAATGGTAACACCCATAATCTAAAGAGTTTTATGTGTGAGTCTAGGTGATAATTTCAGTGAGAAAGCATCGATTAATTCATTTAATATTGTTTTTCGTCTCCTCGTATGTCAGGAAAGATATCCGCTCGTCCTTTGAGATCGATGTGGAGGTCTACAGCCTGGTGAGATAACATTTGACTTGTTTTGACAGTTCTTTGTAATGTATTCATGAAGATATTCATTGAAATAGTACATTAGCAGTCCAGTGGGAAAACACTTTGTTAATGCACATATAGGAGTTTACTATTGTTATTCATAACCTATGTTCCATAACACTGACGCATGGAGCGTATGTCAGTCATAAGATAAGACTGAATAAAAATAAATAAAAAGTATATAAAAGTATTAGATATTGCACCAGGTGAATGAATTAAAGTGTTCAGAAGTGTCCAAGTTCATGACAGCAGGTTAGGTATCATGTTGTTGAGTAATGGTGGTAATGCGTGGTAGGTCAGGCGGCATCTTAGTATGCTAGTTGTCTTAGCATACTAGTTGTCTTAGTATGCTAGTTGTCTTAGCATACTAGTTGTCTTAGCATGCTAGTTGTCTTCAAGTCGTTTGGTGCAAAACTGCACAGTTGGATTTTGTCTCTTTTGAAATGTGTCTGTTTTCCTGTGTTGGTCCTAGTCCCACACCTCGGGGAGTAACAGCAGCGTGGACCGGACCACCACCAAGTCCCGGGTGAGTCAGAGAGCCTACAATGAGCCAGCTGTGTCATTATCAATGCAGTCTAAGTCCTTTGTGTTGTCTTCACATATTCAGGTCACGCCAAGAAAGCTTCTGAAGACCATCGCAGTGAGTGTCCAGTTTATATCGCATGCCTGAATATTATAGCATGTGTTGCTGTTTTCCACATCTCACCGAAGCGTCGTTTGTTTTCAACAGAGATCCAGTAACAGTCTGACATGTAAGTCTTTTTATTCTAGTACAAGGAGGCGCCATTTTTTTTTTCATTCTCTGGAATGGTAGCTAGTCATTTTTGTAGAAAACCTTTTGGAATACAAAGAAAATTGAAAAGCAATTATATTTTAAACTTTAGACCGATTTCCTGTCTGCTACGAGTCTTCATTCTGGTCTTCTTTGTCTTCAGCTGGTGCTCTCCCTGCTCTCAGCACTCGTCGCTCCAGCAACTTCTTTCTGGTCGGCTCCCACCAGATCACCTTGTCCTCGCTGGGACACAGCAAGTTCCCCCTGGATAAGGTAACTGCTGCCAGGATCGTGTTGAAGGGATGCCCTCTGTTTCTGCTAGGGCTGGGCGGTATACCAGTTTCAAATTTCCATACGGTATTCATTTTTCATATACCGTCATACCGGTGGTGCATAGCTGTCTCTGTTCACCAGGCAGCAACATGTATTGTTCACCGCTGAGGGAGCAGCGGGCGGAGCTACTTACTGTCATGGTTGTAACTTTAGTCATGGTTATAACTTTAATTAACAATTAAATGCAGAACACAACTAACTCTCTTTAACAGATAAAACATCACGACACAACAGTTTGTGACACAAACAATTTGTAACACTAATAATTGTACATTTATAAAATGACACCGCCGAACTGCATGCTGGGTAAAGCTCGCCCACGATCACAACAAGAAGAAACTCCGTCGCTACATTTTTAAAAAAAAACGGGGCGGTCTGTCTCTTCTGTTCAGCGTCCGTGTTTATTCGGAAAAAAAATACCGTGAAACCGCCAGAATCTTACAAAATACCGTGATGTGATTTTTTTGCCATACCGCCCAGCCCTAGTTTCTGCCATTCTTTTAGAATGAATTCCAGGTTAATACACGTCCGCCGTACTGCGCCCCAGAAGATGGTGTCTTCTGCTGAAATGTTACCTAGGGTTGTTGGATGGTTTTTAATCAACTGGAGACTTTCACTGATATAACACAAGCCCTCGCCACACTGACTTGGATATCTATGAATGTATAATTTCATGTAGTTGGATGGATTGTTTTGTAAGTGCAGACAGTACATTTTTGTGTGTTTTTTAATTGTTCGTTGAATTGAAGTATTCAGAAGGGAAAGCGTGTCACGCGTCTAGTCACCAGGTTTAGCACCTCTCTGCATTTCATTTCTGACCTCCAGCACAGAGTTGCAGGCATCACTGTGCACCTGTTTGGTGATTTTATTATTCGGTTTCCACACATGGTGGGCTCACTGGTGATGTAACATGTCTGCCCCCTCCTTCTGTCTTTCTTCCTCCACTCAGATGAAGCTTGAGGGCAAAATCAGGAAGCTGCTGGGAGATGAATTTCAGGAAAAGGTTTTCACGACGCTGCCGGCCCTTCACCTCTCACCGTTTCCCTTTGGCTAAAACTAACCCTGTCTCTAACCGTACAAATTAACCGCCGCCTCAGTCTCCATAGCATTTGCTTGTGCATGATTTTCTGTTGAATTCGGTCAAGCTCTTTCCCATTTAATCTAAAAAATCAAACACAATATCTCTTATATTGACTCCAAAGGTCAGTACATTGGTGTGAAATGACACAGCGCTTCAAGGGATGTTTACTTCCTGGTGCACAACCCCTTGATGAGTGTTTGTAGACGTGCTCTCTGTACACATGTCTCTGCTAAAGTCTGGCATCATTTCATTTTGGATCTATAGGAGGAAAAAAGTAGCGTAGAAGCTACACTTCTAACCAATCATCGTTAAATCACTGTCATTTCACTGTGTGTGTGTGTGTGTGTGTGTGTGTGTGTGTGTGTCATGTTGGAATGAAATTCTTCGCAACTTAGTTTTGTGTCTGTCTTCTTTTCCTGTCTTGCACATCGTACCCGTTTAACAGTGTTTATCCGGACCGCAGGTGCCTTTTCTCTCGCCTCTGGAGGGCAACATCTATCTGCGCCTGGACAGCGAAAGTCACTCTAACGTCCAGCACCAAGGCTTCCTGGTCAGTGATATGATGTGGCTGCATTACTATGACATCTTTACATTACATTTGTTTAGCAAATGCTTTCATCCAAAGCTGCTTACAATAAGTGCATTAAAAGATGTGGAGAGTCCACATCAAGTGTTCCATTTCAAGTCAATGGGAGATTTTATTCTAGGTGCCACGGTTCAGTCTGAACAGACGAGTTTTGAGTCTTTTGTAGACGTGGAGTTCGTTCCACCGCAGTGGAGCCAGGACTGCAAACATGTTGTAGAGCGGCATGATGATCTTTAGAGGTCAGGAGCGACGAATTTAGTGTTGCACACTTGCAGTCCGGGTCGGGGAAACCTCAGAGATTGATTCTCTCTCCCGGAAGGACGAGCAGCTCCTTCTTGTGGAGGTTTAGCTTCGGGCGGTGTGCAGACACGAGACGTCAAAGCAGAATGCGTCTCTGCTCGTCTCGTCTGGCGGACGAGTTAGTTAACAATTTAGTGTCACGTTGACCTGAAGGCTCGGGATTCACAAAGGAAACGGAGCGAGATGATTCATAGTTTAAAAAGCAGTGTTGGTATCTGAAAGCAGACGTACACTCAGTGACCGTGAAGCTCCTGTCTTTGCTAAACTCTTGAGTACAACAATTGAACACCGATCAGACCGGACAAGAGGGATGTTTTCCTTAAATGTTAGGAGACTGTTTTAAACACTTTTTGGATCTGTTCCCAGACCATGTTTGGGTTGATCAGTGGATGCGGGGTGTGGCATCGCCAATATTTCACCCTGGTGGGATGCAACATGTACCACTGGAACCACCCCAACGACAAAGAGTCTAAGGTACGGACCGACCCGCCGGACAGACCCGCAGACACGTGTCAACCGGTCCCTCTTCAATGAAGTCTGTTCTGTTTTTACCGTCCTAGGAGGCAGAGGGCAGCATTTCTCTGTCCAGCACCCACAGCCGGTGCGTCCGGCCGGTGAAGAGAGACTCGTGCGCTCGACCTTTCACCTTCGAGCTGGTCAGCAACGCCCCGCAGCAGCAGGACGCCAGCAACAAGTAAGGAACCTGTGTGGGGAGATGTGGATTGTAACCGACGTCTGAGACCAAATAGGTTGACTGGTTGTGATCATCTTTGTCATTTTGAACAATATCGAATGAAACTAATTCATCATGAAAACCTGTTTTTATGTAACTTACACTTTTGTTTAAGGGTGCAGCGTTTCTGGCTGCACACAACTAGTGATGTCACAGTCGGGGTGTTTTACTTTTGACACTTGATGGGGAAACGCCTTCTGTAGCATTGGGTTGTTTCTAGAAATGTATTTTTAAACAGTACGGTGACTATATAAAAAGGACTCTTAATTTGGAGGGGCAAGACGGTAGTCAGGGTTCTTACGGTCATGGAAAAGAGTCATGGCATTTTAAAATGGTTATTTCCAGGCCTGGGAAAAGTCCTTGAAAAAAAGTTTAGTAAAAGTCATGTAAATGTGTTATATTCATGTGTTCATGACGTTCATTTACGCTGAGTTTGAAATATTAATATGCTTTTAAAAGAAAGACGCTCAAAATATAAGCAGGCATACATACAGGCATCTATATAAATGTTTATTCTTTTAATCAAACTATTGTCTCATTCATTTGAGTCATTTAAGGTTTACTGTATGCTTTGTATTCTCATTGTTAGTTTAAATACTACATTTACTCACTTTTTCATGTTTACACCCAGATTTCACTAAATGTTTGCTCATGGACATTTGGTTTAAAGTCATGAAATCCATTGGTCAGCATGTGTCTGAACCCTGAGTAGCTGTCTGTTTCTGTGAGTTTAAGACGATGCGTTTCAACAGACTCAGACGTCTGTAACTCTGTCCGTTCTCACAAAGCTGATGTCTGTGGTTCTCGTTCAGGTGTTGGTTTTCAGCCGACAGCAAACAGGAGAGACTGGACTGGATGGAGAAACTCAATCAGGTGCTGTTGGACTTCAACACGTGGAACCAACCGGAGAGTCGGCCGTCCGGCTCGTCCAGCGGTGCGAGCCTGAGGGAGAGCATCCTGTGACTCCACCGCTGAGCCAGCCCTCTCACACGGGCTCTTCTGATTGGTTCAGCCCTCTCACACGGGCTCTTCTGATTGGTTCAGCCGTTCACGGGGAAGTGGAAGCAGCTTTTATGTGGCAGGTAGACGAGCAGCCATCAGGGCTGAGATTCTTTAACCCAGAGCTTCTTTATCGGCTCGATTTCAGTTGAAATATTCAGCAGCTTAAGCCTTTTGCTGGCGATATAATTTGGTCACTTCCAGAAGCTAAGATGAAACTTCTTGTAGCTTATATATTTTTGAGACCATTTACACGCGTATTTATACTGGTATTGTGTTTTTGTATAATTTAAACTGGAAGGATAAACACATTTATATAGATGCACTAATAAATACTGGAGGAGGGAATCTGTAACTCTACTAAACTAATGTAGGAGGAGAATGTATTTGAAATGGTAGGAAACGCTACGAGTTATTAGCTGAGAAGGAACCCAAGCTCATTGGAACTGTTTCAGTGTCTGTCGGCTGAATAATACGGTTTGGTGGAAGCAGGCTGATGGTTGCTGTTTCTATATAATGTGATAGAACGACACTTGGTGCCTTTTTTTTCTTTTTTTTTACTAAAGAAGTAACCAGTTAAAATGCCAGTATGCGGTGTGCCCTCATATTTCCAGGTACACAATTTGTATTGCTTCACGTACATAAGCCCGTATCATTACATGTCTAAACCATATTATGAGTAATACAGCGGATGAGGTAAACGAATGAATGTAGTCTGTTCTGCCTGATGTCTGTCCTTTTACATGTATTTCCTGTCTGTCACTTTGTCATAAATGTCATTCATGTGAACTCTCATTCTATGCACTAAATGTGAGGTATCTATACAATAAATGGATTTAAATGGCTACAAAACAAGTTGATGGACCAGTCGATCAAGGCAGGGTTTTTTTTTTCATGCAGAAGCTGGTACAAAAGCCTAGTAATTCTAATTTATAATAAAGAAACATTGGCTAATATCACTTTGATAGTTCAGTTTTCTTCCCAACAGAAAACATGTTGACGTTTTTGTATTTCAAACCGGTGTCCCAGAGGTTTAGATCCTCCCCATGCCTGAACATCACACCACACAGGGGAGAGTGGAACTGGACCATAGATGAGCTATACGTACGGCGCCTGCGAGAGGCTGGCAGGAAGGCAGCTCGGGTCAGGAATGTCATACAGGAAGTGGTCTAGAATTAGACTTCCTGTTGGTCCCATAGCTCCTCTGGGTGTGACGGAGCCCAAGGTGATTACAGGGCGCGGTGGTGAGCAGGCCAGCGTGGCTGCTGGCTGCTGGGCGGCGCCTCTATACAGGGAATCAGCTAATCTTTTGTTATTGTCAATTTAAGTTCATTACATAAGGTTAGTGCAAACATGTTTCCGGTCAGATCTGTCCATTTAAAACTCAATCTGATTGCGTTCTTAAACCCGTTAAACTGTGGAGCCCATATGGGCTCTATGGCAGATGTTGCTATAAAAACTGTATAATTCACTTCATTTACTCATACCCAGTAACATATAGACTGATATTTACACATCTGAACACACAACTCACATTATACTCTTTTATTATAACACCAACATTATTCAAATATCCCTAGTGGTTGCAGAGATACACCTTTTTTAGTTTGGGTATGACATTTTCGAGCAGAGGCCTAAAAATAGGATGGTTTAGTGACCAAACAAAGGGTGGCCACCTTGGAAGGAGGCAGGTTAAATAACTGTTTGACAGGCTGGGGAAAACTGAGCAATTGTTATATAAAACTGTAAATCATAGCTTGCTTTATGAAGAAGAAAAAAAGCCCAAAACTGCTGTATTTGGATGTATTTAACACCATAAGTAATATACATGTGAAATATATGGTTTGATACATGAGAAAATTCAAATGTCACAGATGTGCCCCAATGTAAATTTTGGAGTCCTCTCCTGAATGTTCTCTGTTCTAAACCCTCTGATAAAGTGAAGCAGAACAAAGTTACAAAGTCAACCTTTACAGAGAGAATGTTCACATATTGTGCTATGATTTGGGTTAGAGAATGTTCACATATTGTGCTATGATTTGGGTTAGAGAATGTTCACATATTGAGCTATGATTTGGGTTAGAGAATGTTCACATATTGAGCTATGATTTGGGTTAGAGTTGGACCTTACAGCTGCATCATTTCAAAGAAATAATCATCCTGAAAGTAATTTTTTTATAGGCGGACCTGAAACCTTTTCATTTTTTTCTGTGTGTCATCTTCATTTACGCTTAACCAGTAACATATAGACTGATATTTACACATCTGAACAAAATCTCACATGTGTACTTTTTATTATAACCAAAATTATTCAAATATCCCTAGTGGTTGCAGAGATACACCCTTTTTAGTTTGGGTATGACATTTTCGTGGAAAGGGCCTAAAAATAGGTTGGTTTCCAAAAGTCTAATGCTCTTACACACTGACGTATCCCATATTCATATTAGGGGTATACGCCTTCCTATTTTACTTTTTGTTTAAAGCAGCTATGTTTTTATATTTTATAGTAAAAAAGAAAGGAACAAATTAGACGTGGAATGTGTTTTAAAAATGTTGTCACCCAAGTCTGCAGCTGCCCTCGGCTCTGGAGCGTTTTAGCGTCTTTCAGTTCATTGTTTTGGTTCCGTGGCATCGTCTCTCTCTGCACGTCTCAATGCTTCATTACTGATCTAGAGATCAAGTCAAAGGGTGCAAAGGAAATGCAGCATGTGGGAGGGGCTAAGTAAAACACCAAAATACCTTCTCAACAGTCTGAATCTGAGCAGGGGACAAAATAGTCAAAGCACAATTTGTTTTTCCAAATGGTATCTCACACACACACACACTCAGGCTTGCATGAGAGGCCTCTGAAGTGCATCTTGGGAAAGCGTTGGCTCCGGCTCACTTGGCACGCTCCCCGCTGCCTTCTGAAGAGGTCCGGGAAGCCTGGAGGCGTGAGCGGGGCGGCCCGCTTCAGAGGGCTCGTGAACGAGCTTCCTACGGCGGCGCTGGTGCACAGCTGCAGAGGATCAGAGGGTGAGAGACACGAGCGTCTCAGTGAGAACGTTTAGTTCAACAACAGAGTCGACCTCGCTGCCAAAAGAAGCTTCAGGAGATCCTGTAGCTTCTGATGAAGGAACAATAGCCGTGTGCATTAGTTCTTGGCTGCTTTGTGTCTTCTATGCTGGATAATGACCTATGCATTATTCAATGTTCCTTCCTGTAACCGTTTAATTGGTTTCCCTTCACGAGTCAAGACTCCCAGGAGCTCCATGTCCACTTAACCACGTGGTTCTCAGAGCTTGTTCTGTCACGCCCCACTTTGGAGGAAGAAACATGTTCACGCCCCACGTTGGAGGAAGAAACATGTTCACGCCCCACGTTGGAGGAAGAAACATGTTCACGCCCCACGTTGGAGGAAGAAACATGTTCACGCCCACTTTGGAGGAAGAAACATGTTCACGCCCACGTTGGAGGAAGAAACATGTTCACGCCCACTTTGGAGGAAGAAACATGTTCGCGCCCCACGTTGGAGGAAGAAACATGTTCACGCCCCACTTTGGAGGAAGAAACATGTTCGCGCCCCACGTTGGAGGAAGAAACATGTTCACGCCCACTTTGGAGGAAGAAACATGTTCACGCCCACTTTGGAGGAAGAAACATGTTCACGCCCACGTTGGAGGAAGAAACATGTTCACGCCCACTTTGGAGGAAGAAACATGTTCACGCCCACTTTGGAGGAAGAAACATGTTCACGCCCACTTTGGAGGAAGAAACATGTTCACGCCCCACTTTGGAGGAAGAAACATGTTCACGCCCACTTTGGAGGAAGAAACATGTTCACGCCCCACGTTGGAGGAAGAAACATGTTCACGCCCCACTTTGGAGGAAGAAACATGTTCACGCCCCACGTTGGAGGAAGAAACATGTTCACGCCCCACGTTGGAGGAAGAAACATGTTCACGCCCACTTTGGAGGAAGAAACATGTTCACGCCCCACTTTGGAGGAAGAAACATGTTCACGCCCCACTTTGGGGGAAGAAACATGTTCACGCCCCACTTTGGAGGAAGAAACATGTTCGCGCGCGCCCCACCGCCCCAACAAAAAGCCCATCTCCGTGAGATCGGCTTTTCTGCTGTTTTTGTTTTGGCAAAACACCAAGAAGAGTCTTGGCCGTCGTGCAAGAGCTAGCTAACCTGTTAACGGCTAACGTAAACATTTACACAAAAGTACAGGCATGTCTCCATGTATTTATTAATGACGTTTTATGTCCGTGTACTTTTGTACTATGTGAAGTTATCATGTTCATGAGGAGAGGTTGTCCTCTCCATAGTTTGCATGTTGAAGTGTTTGTTGTTTGTTTGTTTTATTCAGTCAATCATTACAACACAATAAGTAAAGCAACAATGTAATATACAAAACAGAAAGACTGAAAATGTATAGGTAGAAGGATAATGCTTATATATTCCTATCCTAAATTATCAATTAAATCAGATAATCCATTTGAAATAAAGAAAAAATGTAATATATATGCATACATACATTTCATTCACACAAGTGTCCTTGAGCAAGACACTGAAAAAAAACAGTTTTTACAGTTGTTCCAATTATACAAAGAAGAAGAAACATGTTCATTTGTGAGCTGAAGAGCTGGTCTTTGTGCTAAGCTAACTGAACGACACGCTGTCGATCTTCTCGTCTCACTTATTTAAACAATAAAAGCGAATTTTGAGTGTTTCCCCAAAATGTCGCTGCATTCCTTTTCAACTCAAACGTGTCCATAGACGAGCATGCGGTTCTTCTTGGACATGAAAAAAACAGAAATGTAGACATTTTTGCAAATTTATTAAAAAAGAAAAACAGACATTTTTTCTGTCAAGATGGGGAGCTGAGTGTACATTAATGAGAAATAAAATTAACTTTTTTGATTTTAGCAAATGGCTGCAATGAAACAAAGAGTGAAAAATGTAAAGGGGTCTGAAGTGTGTATGTATCGGGGTTCTGTAATGGAAGTTTTTCCTATTAGATCTGTTAAGAAGGAATGGAGTCTCTCTTAATCAAAGTTGTCTTAAGTCCGTTTATTCCTGCAGGAAGGAAAAGTCTGTCACTGGTCAGAGCAGCCTGTGACACAAGATTCAAAGAAGCACCGTCATCAGGCCCCTTTTAACACAATCAGGTCTCCGCCCCCAAACCCCCCATGAAAGAAAACAGAGTGGCTTAGTCTGTTCGAGAACCATGAACACCCACGGCTCTCGTCATTGGAGAAGAAAACATTACCCTTCGTCCTGAAAAGTCAACCTCTTATCTGTTTACGACCCCCCCATATACAAGTGAAGGAAGATCAACAGTCCTTTGATCCCAGTACTCATCCCATTTGGTCTTCATCTCTGAGGGTCATTTAAGGTTCGATTCAGGCCTCCAACATGACAACACTATATTTTACCATTACAGTTCTCATGGAAAACCTGGAAAAGTCATTGAAAAATAGAATCCCAAAAGTTTAGTAAAAGTCATGTAAATGTGTTATATTCATGTGTTCATGACGTTCATTTACGCTGAGTTTGAAATAATGAATATGCTTTTAAAAGAAAGACGCTCAAAATATAGCAGGCATACATACAGGCATCTATATAAATGTTTATTCTTTTAATCAAACTATTGTCTCATTCATTTGAGTCATTTAAGGTTTACTGTATGCTTTGTATTCTCATTGTTAGTTTAAATACTACATTTACTCACTTTTTCATGTTTACACCCAGATTTCACTAAATGTTTGCTCATGGACATTTGGTTTAAAGTCATGGAAAAGTCATAAATCCATTGGTCAGAATGTGTATGAACCCTGATATATATTATATTGTTTCCTGCCCGATGAAGATGGCGTGGCTGAAAGCTTTGAAATCACAAAGCTCAGGTGAAGCTCTACAGGCCCCTGAACCTTCCAGCATTATTCTCTTCCTTTCCTCCCTCCTGCTCCCTCCCTTTCCTGCCGGCCTCTCAGCAGAGGATGTGTCTGGGCGAGAGAGAGAGAGAGGGGGGGGGGGGGGGGGGGGGGATTGTGTGTGAGGAGGAAGAGGAAAGCGGTCAGTAGAATGGATGTGTGCCCTCTCTCCTCCTCTTCCTCGTCTCATTTGTGTCCCTCTTCATCCTCCTCTGCCAGCGGTGCACCCTCAGTGCCTCGGGGGAAAGGAGAGCCGACGGGCCGCTGAAAACCAACTCCAATGTCTGCCGGGGATCAGAAGAGTGGAGGGGACAAACCAGAAGGTAACGGGATGCACACACACACACACACACACACACACACACACACACACACACACACACACACACTGGTTGCCAGCTGACAACATTAGGAAAAGGCCAACGCCCACTTCTTCTAAACTCTCAATAGCCGGAGACAAAACAAAGAGCTGCATGACTGCAGTGTTGCCTGTCTTTGAGAAACTGTTGAACATTAAAATAAATCATTAAAATATTACGGTTAGAGTGAAGCATCCATTTGTGGGCGGGGCCTGTAACATTTGCCAGTCGGTGTCAACCCGCTCCTGGGTGTGATGAAGGCTCCTCCGGGTCCGGCTGTCAAATCTCCAGTATGTTTATCACAAGATAGTTTCCTTTTGAGGGCCACTAACACGACATGTTCATCAGTCTGTTTGGTGTCGTCTGACGGCCCGAATGTTGATATGAAACCACTTCGTGCAGGGTTCATACGCTGATGGAAAACCTGGAACAGTCATGGAATTTTAAAATGGTTATTTCCAGGCCTGGAAAAGTCCCAAAAGTTTAGTAAAAGTCATGTATGAGTTTGAAATAATGAATATGCTTCTAAAAGAAAGACGCTCAAAATATAAGCAGGCATACATACAGGCATCTATACGTATATGATAGATGTGTGGGGAATTGGCAAATTGGCGCCCCCTGCAGCTGCAGGCGCCCCTGCTTGCTAAGAAGGTGCCGTCTACAGATCATGTGTGAGAAGGGGGAAAGTTCACCTCGACTTTCTTCCAAATAACGCACATTCATAACATTATAATTACAAGTGTGTTATTCAAATGTTCTTTTGAAGGATTTGTGCAATTGAGAAATTTAAGTTTATAAATTTATAATAAAAATAATTTAAAAAAAAAATAATAATCCCGGTGGGGTGGGGGGCGCTCGGAGGGGGTCTCGCCGGGGCGTAATTACATGTAGAACCGCCACTGTGTGCGTGGTTTTAGAAATGTGGGCGGACCAGGAAGGCTTCAGGAGTCAGAAGAGTCCGCCGGAAAAAGAGCCGTTTTGTGACTTTACAGGTACTAATATGAGGTTTATAAGGATTTTGCTTTGTTAGACTCCCAGAAGCCCGTAGGGTTACGGGGATGTGTCTTTTATTGAAATCCGAAGTTGTAAGGGGTACTTATTAACGTTTTAGTGAAACAACGGCAAGTTACGGCGTTTACGTAATTAATTAAGCGTAACGTTTTTTTAACCATATATCTCTTATCACAAGGGTTACGGTATTGTAGCAATTTAAATTAAGGTAAACAACCATGTGGTTGCGGAGATAATTAAGGAAACATTTTAAAGGAAACTGTTTTCCGAGAATAGGCGCGGGGTGCTTATAATTATACAATCTGTTTTACGAGTTAGGGTTGTCTCCAGACCAAACATGGACCCTTTGCAGTGCGTTACATGTCTGGGTGGTGCAGTTACATATATATTTATAGAAAAAATACGCTTATTCTTCGCCTGTACCATCTATCTTTCTGTCAGACGCGGTGCCGGTGGCTACGGTGTGGCCGGAGGTGGAGAGGGCCGAGTGTCTGGCCCGCGGCGCCGCCCTGAAGTGGGCGTCGGTTGTTTTCTGTCGGCCGGAGCACCTGGAGCGCCTGAGCCAATACAGGAAGAGGGAAAGCCAGAGGACTTCCTCCATACACACCCGACTCAAGGTGACCTTACAGACACACACCGACACGTCATCATGGCACAACGTGGCCTCGGTTTATGAAATGATCTGGGAATTGTTAGACAGGGTTCTTACGGTCATGGAAAACCTGGAAGAGTCATGGAATAAAATGGTTATTTCCAGGCCTGGAAAAGTCCTAATATAAAAATTTGGTCAACAGAAATTTGGTTTAAAGTCATGGAAAAGTCATGGAAACCCATTGGTCAGAATGTGTATGAACCCTGCTTAACGCAGGGTTCATACACATTCTGACCAATGGATTTCCATGACTTTAAACCAAATTTAAAAGTCGTGAAAATTTGGTGAAAAGTCATGGAAATTTGGTGAAAAGTCATGGAAATTTGTATAAAAGTCATGGAAATTTGCATAAAAGTCATGAACATTTTGTGAAAAGTCATGGAAATGTATATAAAAGTCATGAGAATTTGGTGAAAAGTCATGGAAATTTGTATAAAAGTCATGTAAATTTGGTGAAAAGTCATGAAAATTTGGTGAAAAGTCATGGAAATTTGGCAAAGTCATGAAGATTTTGTGAAAAGTCATGTAAATTTTGTGAAAAGTCATGAAAATTTTGTGAAAAGTCATGGAAATTTAGCAAAATCATGAAGATTTTGTGAAAAGTCATGGAAATTTGGTTGAAAGTCATGGAGAAGTCATGGAAATGCATTGGTCAGAATGCATGAACCCTGGTTAGAAGACATTGCTGTAGTCATAGCGGCCACCGTGCTGCTTTCCTTCCAGTCCATGATCCAGTCGTACCTGGAGGGCGTGGGCTGGGGTCTGCAGCAGCTCCGGGAGGCCCGGCTGGAGCTGAGGGAGGTGTCGCACGCTGTGAAGAAGGCGGGGCTTGAGTCCGGTCGCAACGCAGAGGCGGTGAAGTCCCTGGAGAGGCTGAGGGAAGTGTCCGTCAGCCACCGACAGCTCCTCGCCGCCGTCAGCAACCTGCCGCGCCTCTACTCTGGTGAGCCGCTGCAGGCATCCTGATGCCACGTGTTGGTTCGAAGGCTTGAATTTGGGCATTTTGGTCGTCGCCATCTTTGTTTTTGTTTTTTTGCAACCAGAAATGAGACGCAAGGGTGGAGCTACAAACGGAACCCCATCCAGACATTTTTAGGTGACCGAAATGTAACGACTGACTTTCATGAAAGTTAATCTTTACATGTTAAAGCTGTAAGAGAACAATCCAGATGACCTCGTAGCCCCGCCCTAAAGCGTCCCCTGCTTTATGGTCTGTTTGACTCTAAATGACCATAATTTACTAAATGAACATCATGCTGTATTGAAGAAGACTTGAAACTAGAGATTGAGACATAAACTCATGTTTACAATGTTTACTGAGGGAATACATCAAGAGAGAAGTAGAGTCATTTATATAGACTTCTATACAACCAGAGGAGTTGCCCCCTGGTGGTCAGGAGAGAGAATGAAGCTTTAACACATGAAGCATAGGCTTCTATACAACCAGAGGAGTCGCCCCCCTGGTGGTCAGGAGAGAGAATGAAGCTTTAACACATGAACCATATACTTCTATACAACCAGAGGAGTCACCCCCTGGTGGTCAGGAGAGAGAATGTAGCTTTAACACATGAAGCATATACTTCTATACAACCAGAGGAGTCGCCCCCTGGTGGTCAGGAGAGAGAATGTAGCTTTAACACATGAAGCATATACTTCTATACAACCAGAGGAGTCGCCCCCTGGTGGTCAGGAGAGAGAATGTAGCTTTAACACATGAAGCATATACTTCTATACAACCAGAGGAGTCGCCCCCTGGTGGTCAGGAGAGAGAATGCAGGTTTTAAGGTCGCCACCTGCATAGAACAGAACTGGGATCCGTACTGTACATGGAGAAGATATGATAGTGGTAATATGTTATAGATCAGGCTTAATTATAAGGCTGATCTGTAACATATTACCACTATCATATCTTCTCCATGTCTATGTCTCAACTTTCCAGCCAGAATGATTATATATTCAATATTTTCAACATATAAAAAGACAAACGTGGCATGTCTTTTTATATGTTGAAAATATTGAATATATAATCATTCTGGCTGGAAAGTAAAACAACTTCAGTGAAACAACTTCCGTCTTTAACATTCCTCAGTAGCAGCCAGAGGTTGTTGCGTAAGTTGTTGACAGTTGGCAGCGCTCCCTCCCTCCTCCCCTCCCTCCCTTGTGCAGTGCGCAGCATGGTGTTGGAGACGGAGCGTCTGGTGGAGTCCCGCCGGCTCCTGGAGGCCCACGCCCGGCTGATGGATCTGGAGCGCTGGCAGGACGACATCCTGTGGCAGCTCCACGGGGCTGCTGGGACGGCAGGAAGCGCGCTCAGCGCAGAGGACCAGCAGCTCGTGGACCAATACTTCTCTGGTGTCGGGCAGCTGGTGGACTGCCTGGGTGAGGACAGTTTACACAGGATGTCAGTTTAATCAACCCCTTGAACACTGTGGAGCCCATATGGCAGATACTGCTATAAAAACTGTATAATTCACTTCTTCATTTACTCATTACCAGTAACATATAGACTGATATTTACACATCTCACATTATACTCTTTTATTATAACACCAAAATCTGACCTAATCAAAAGCAAGCAAATGTGTTTTTGTAGTTCCGTGCCCTATATTTCTGTATAAATATATAATCTTTCTTGTATCAACAGAATTTATTAGCACTTAATACTCTGCTTATTCTTTGGTTTCGACTTTCCCTTATTCAAATCTGAATTTTGCTCATTTTAGACTAATTTATTACAACCAAGTTTATATACGATATTCAAAGTATTTGACAAGCTTGTCTAATTTGGATAATTATATACAAAGTATTCTTTTATTTCATTAAAGTAAGATAGCATACTAACCCTCACTGAGGGCAAAACGGGACCCGCTGAAAAGATGGTATTGCTTTCACTAATGTACATCATATAACAGTTCCTCTACTTCCCAGCTTGGAGGGAACGTTGGACACAAGAACATGTTGACGTTCTTAGTGAGTGAGATGTCAGAGAGCTGTAAGGGAGCAGCGTAAAGATGCAAACTAACTCAAACAAGGCCTTCCATTACTGCAACAAGAGTCAAAGTCATTTAAGATGTTCATAATTATGTTGTAGGGAATACAATTGAAATGAATGGTGATATCGTTATATGACTATGACTTGATTACCAGAAGGAAACAGAATAATGTCAACCTAAGTGTGATATTGGGTTACCAAACCGACGATTGTTCCGTCTTCTCCTTTAAAATCTAAATCATGAGAGCAAGTTCAGACGGATCACCTGCAAAGAGCTGCTAGCTTAGGGAAAAGTTAACTTTTTGGAAACCCACCTATTCTCGGACAAAAGAAAAAGCACATTTATTTTAAACGTTTCCTTAATTATCTCCGATTAACTTCATTTCAATTTCTAAATGGCCGTAATCCTTGTGAGAAGAAAACTATTGTTAAAAAAAAATTAAAGTAACCGTTAAGTTTAAGTACTTACAGAAACTCCGGAAACTAGCAGCGGTGACCGTAAGGTTTCACTAAACCATCAATAAGTATCCCTTAACAATGTCGGATTTCACTAACAGACACATCCTCATAACCATACGGGCGTGTGGGAATTTATTAAAAAATAATGCTGATAAACCCCCTATTAGTACCTGTAAGGTCACAAAACGGCCGGAGCTTTTTTCTGAAGTCATGAAGCCTTCCTGATCCGCCCACATTTCTAAAACCGCGTCGTACAGGAAGTGCGGAAGCTCCTGGACATTTCAATACCCAGCATGCCCAAATACTACTAGAACACGGGAAGAAAGAGCAGTGGCTTCGTGCTTAAAAGGAGCGTTCTTTCTTTTTGGCCACTTGGGGGCAGCAGAGCGAGCTCATAACCCACCGCTGACATAGTTTCACCTTTTATTAAGTTGTTTGCAAACATGTTAGCAAAAGTTCCCCGTTTGCACAGTGGACTCGCAGTGACATCAGCATGAGTTCGCCAACCCCGGCGTCAGTAGTCGCTCTCATCGTCTGTGTGCTGATTGGTTGTGCACAGGGAACCTATTATTGAGCTAAACCTCGACTACAGGTAGCAGCTATTTGGGGCCCAAACATGAGCTAACCATCGCTGCAGAGCGGAGAGGAACTGAGCATTTGGGTGATAATCCCCTCCTCCCGTCACTGCAGGCAAGGAGCTGTGGGCGGTGGTGAGCAGCGCTCTGGCTCTGGCCCGGCAGAACCCCACGCCGTTCGTGTCAGCGGTGAGGATCGTGGAGCGGGAGGAGGCCCTGGACCGAGCACTCCTGGAGGAGCGAGGGCCGACCGGAGGCCCCGGCAGGCCGCTGCCCCCGGGACGACCTCGCTGCTGGAGGGCCTGCTTCTTCCAGGTCGGACCCCAGCTGATCCGAACACCAAGTCTCTTTTTTTTCCACGTTTAATTGTACGTTTTTTCTCCTTTGTCAGGTCCTGGAGGAGGCGGTCTCGGCGCGGTTTCGCAGCGTTTCCTACCTGCACACGCGCGGCCCGGGTCTAGCGGGCCACCTGTCCGCCCTGCAGCACGGCATCATGGCCGACCTGGCCACCGTGCGCCACCTGCTGGAGCACTGCGTCCCGCCGCACTACCGGCTGACGGCCGCCTACCTGAGGGCCGGCCACCGCTGTTTACACGCTCACCTGGCACAGGTCAGTGACGCCAGAGAAGCCATGTTCAACTCCTCATTATGGGGACGACAAGTCTCCCAATAGTTGTTTCTTGTTTCTACGATTATAGCAGGGTTCTTACGGTCATGGAAAACCTGGAAAAGTCATGGAGTTTTAAAATGGTTATTTCCAGGCCTGGAAAAGTCCTTGGAAAAAATAAAATCCCAAAAGTTTTGTAAAAGTCATGTAAATGTGTTATATTCATGTGTTCATGATGTTCATTTACGCTGAGTTTGAAATAATTAATATGCTTTTAAAAGAAAGACGCTCAAAATATAAGCAGGCATACATACAGGCATCTATATAAATGTTTATTCTTTTAATCAAACTATTGTTCAATTCAATTCAGTTTATTTTATATAGCCCAACATCACAAATACAAGTTTGCCTCGGAGGGCTTTACAATCTGTTCACATAACATCCTGTCCCGGGACCTCACATCGGATCAGGAAAAACTCCCCTAAAAAGATAGTAAAAACCCTTTCACAGATGTCATGTGGCCAGAATGAATAGCGTAGTTACAGCACATTCAATGAATATGACAGAAATTATTCATATAATGAGTAGTAGGCATGGTCCATGATCCAGATAATCCACGATCCATGAAGCAGAAGGAGGTAGAGAGGAGGGGGGGTGGGGGGGGGCCATCAGCAGGGCCATGGCAGCAGGCAGGACCGGTTCCAGGCAGCCATGGATCCATTGAAAAATAAAGTAGAGTTAGTAATGTGCATTGAAGAGACAATAGTTTATCCAGATGGAGAGAAAGAAGAGGAGAGGAGGAGTGAAAGAGGAAGAGAAGAGGAGCTCAGTGTATCCTAAGATGTCCCCCAGCAGTCTAGGCCTATAGCAGCATATCTAGGGGTCTATCTACTGTCTCATTCATTTGTGTCATTTAAGGTTTACTGTATGCTTTGTATTCTCATTGTTAGTTTAAATACTACATTCACTCACTTTTTCATGTTTACACCCAGATTTCACTAAATGTTTGGTCATGGACATTTGGTTTAAAGTCATGGAAAAGTCATGAAACCCATTGGTCACAATGTGTATGAACCCTGTCTTAGTTCACAATGTATTGTAATTATTGTAATTCTGTGTTAGGAGGACCCAGCAAAATAAGCTTTTCGTTGTACAGAATAACTGCCTGTTATCTGTGTATATGACATTAAAAATCTCTTGAATCTCTTGAATCCACTGTGTTTCAAACTGGTGAACATCCCATAATACACGTGTACGTGCTTGTGGCCTATAGGTCAGCAGCTGGGATCTGGAGAGTGGAGAAATCTTTGCTGTGCTGAACTGGGTGCTCCACATCTACAACAGGTGAGGTCACGACCTGCACACTGTGTTATTATCTGTCTTTCTGTCGGTTTGTGAGCTGTTGTGTGTTTTTTGGGGCGGTTTGTGTAATGTTTCGCTAAATTTAAATCATGAATTATGTATATTTGGTTTGAGGTGACTTGAGAGATGGAGGTCTTTGAACACATCCAAGCAAATGAACAGATTTTCGTGGAACTTCCTGTTGTCCAGCGGTTCAACGTGAACCTGAACGTCCCATTGGCTCCGTAGGATAAGACTCTTACTGAACAGATTATTCAATATACACGTTCTCTCCTGTAGCTCCTATCTCCTTCCCTAAATTACCATTTTACTAAACGGAAAATGAAAAATCCAAATATTGTTAAATATCATGTGACGTAATTACTTTTTAATTCAGAACTCATCCAGGTAAAATGCTCGTTTTGGATGCCAGTGAGCCGTGTTGAAGCTCAGAATCTTTGCATCCGAGACAAAACGCTCTCAAAGAACCAAAGAGCACGTAGAGCAGTGCTGCCAAAGCCTTTATTTTATTCCTGGGCTGCCATTTCAAAAGGTCCTGGCTGGTGGAACTCTTCCAAAACTGTCCTTCACTTATTTAAAGGAGGACAGTCCTCCTCTCCCTCCCTCTGACGGCTTGTTGTCCCAAAGACATTGAAGCCCAGTTGTGCTCTCTTCTTTTGGAAACATTTCTCATGTCCATCTGTAATAATCCCTCTCATTCACATTCAGTTTTCACTTTGTGGAAAGAGGGAGGAAGAGAGGGAGGCTTTACTCGTTCCTCAGATTTATACTTTGAGGGCTCATTTGCCACTTTTTCATTTTTCCTGGCGCTTACTCACGCAGTCATGATGTCAATGACGTGATCGCATGTCGTTCTCGGGGCTCGGCCTCCCTTTTTGCCGGGGTCAGGAGTTATTGGGACAAAGAGCTTGATCTTGTTGTGACGGATGAAGTTTAAGTTTCATTCAGTGTGTGGTTCATCTTTACAGAAGCTGGGCTTAGTGGGTTGTTTCCAGGAACACCTGATGCATGATGCATGATGGGTGTGGCTCGTCACTGGCGGGTCATACTCGTATATGTCTTTCTCGTCCAAAATTAGCTGCATTCTGGGCTTTTTCTTCCTTTAACACATCAGACAAAAGCCTTTTCTATTACACTGCCCCTTTAAGCCATCTTTGACATTCCACTTCTGCCAGCCGGTCTCACTGAGGAGTGAAGCTGCTGCCTGGATCCACCGTCTACTACGGCCTGGCTCATTATAAAAAAAAAAAAAGGGATATGGTTCATCTGCCAATTTCAGAAAGATATTGCAGCCTATAATCTCCAATATATAAATACTTCTCTGGACCTCCATTTATTCTCAATGTAAGCAGCTTTAGCATTCTTCTCTTTGCACGCTCTATTTGCATTATCTATTTCATTGTATGTACTTTGTCTGTCTGTTATTCATGTTATTTAGTTTTTGTGTATAACATGTATACATGGAGAGCATTATATTGTTTTAAAGAGTGTGTCCGTGTTGATTTGGCAGCCCAGACATGATGGGTCATCCGGAGCTGGTGACTGAGATGGAGAAAGTGGAGCTCGGGCCGCTCATCTCCACCGAGGGTCTGGAGCAGCTGCACAACAAATACGTGCAGAGTGTTCGGGTGAGCCGACCACAAAAGCTCTTTTCTTTTGTTTCAAAGCCGTGTTTGGGTTATTTTAGTACACCGGTTTGGAAACTGAAGGACGTCGTCTGGAAGTACGTAGGACTACACCTCCCTTATATCTCATCTTCAAAGAATTTGTTGGATATTATCTATTTAGCAATTATCTTTTTTAAATGAAAAATTGGTAACATAGAAAGTTAATGTTGGTAGGCGACATATAAAAGAGCTCGGCCATGTAGAGGAACTAGTGTTGTGGCATTCAGTGTGTGTCCATGTAGAGGAACTAGTGTTGTGGCATTGAGTGTGTGTCCATGTAGAGGAACTAGTGTTGTGGCATTCAGTGTGTGTCCATGTTGTTGCTGCTCCAGAAGAGCGTCTCAGAGTGGATGCACAAAGCCCTACAGGTGGAGCTGCAAGACTGGCAGAGAGACCAGGAACCAGACACCGACCATGAAGGTTTCTACCAGACCAGCCTGCCCACGATCATCACACAGGTAATACCTTTCTATAATAACACTCTGAACCTGATCAACCTCTTTTGACATCAGTACAGGGTTCTTACGCTCATGGAAAACCTGGCAAAGTCCTAGAATTTTCAAATGGTTATTTCCAGGCCTGGAAAAGTCCTTGAAAAAAATAAAATCCCAAAGGTTTAGTAAAAGTCATGTAAATGTGTTATATTCATGTGTTCATGACGTTCATTTACGCTGAGTTTGAAATAATTAATATTCTTTTAACAGAAAGACGCTCAAAATATAAGCAGGCATACATACAGGCATCTATATAAATGTTTATTCTTTTAATCAAACTATTGTCTCATTCATTTGTGTCATTTAAGGTTTACTGTATGCTTTGTATTCTCATTGTTAGTTTAAATACTACATTTACTCACTTTTTCATGTTTACACCCAGATTTCACTAAATGTTTGGTCATGGACATTTGGTTTAAAGTCATGGAAAAGTCATGAAACCCATTGGTCAGAATGTGTATGAACCCTGCTAGTAGGATGAATACAGCTTATCTCTTCCTTCATATGCAGCTGGACCAATGGACACTCTTGTTCTGGTTCTTGTTCTGGTTCTGGTTCTGGTTCTGGTCCTCTCCCACATAAACTGGAGGGTTGTGGAACGCAACTCTTTTGGGCAAAGTGTCTCAACGCCCAGACAAGGTGTGTCCTCTGGTCTATACAACCAGAGGAGTCGCCCCCCTGGTGGTCAGTAGAGAGAATGCAGCTTTAACACATGAAGCATATACTTCTATACAACCAAAGGAGTCGCCCCCTGCTGGTCAGTAGAGAGAATGCAGCTTTAACACATGAAGCATATACTTCTATACAACCAGAGGAGTCGCCCCCTGGTGGTCAGTAGAGAGAATGTACGTTTTAAGACTCTTCTGCTCTGGCTTCACTCGGCAGAACCCAACGTTGCCGCCTGGTTTTAAATGGTTGAATAATATCAAATTGGTTATCATGTTTGGTTCAGTTGCTAAAGGTGACCCCCATGCTAGCTTGTTTTTCCTGTAGTGTTTTTAAGGTTTGTGATTAACTGTGGCTCGGGAAAAATGGGTTCAATTGTGTGTCGAGAGAGTTTTAGAATAATGAATGGGAAGCCAGGGGTCAAAACAATCAACTGGAGCCCGAAACACCGGCTAACGGTAAATTTTTTGCTTTGCTAGCATTGCATTGTTGACGTAAAATGGACCCATTGCATGACAGGAAATGTCTCGGAAAAAAGACAAATATTTCTGGTAAAGGGGCTAATTAATGTATGGTGTGATCAACTGATGGAGAGTCCGTTAATAATCTCTCCACTCAGTCTCTAACTTGGAATACATTTTTCATAATTTCTAATCATGAAAGAGATGTTTTCATGGAGAAGTTATAGCCACAGGCTGCTGGTCTTTTACATCCGACTTCCAAAGAGAGGTACTTATTAGTATCTGTCGTACCAGCTATGATCAGTGGAAATGTCCTGGAAAAGATCTCTAGAAAAGTCCTCCTTTTGGTTGTATTAGATCATGACCTCCAGTTTGCACTTAAGTGCTTTGGAGTTGTCTTTGGTCTCACGCTGTGGTCGTGACCAAAAGAGTGAACTTTGTCTTCCTTCTTCTCCTTTTGCAACCTCCCCGAAGCAATTTCACTACCTTTCAGCGTCATAGTATCGCCTTACCTGCCTCACGTTGGTGCAGCAGCAGTATGGGCCGTATAATACCTACATAACTTACATGTGTTTGATGTGTATCTGCTTTTGTGGAACTGTGGTAGATGCTGGAGGAGAACGCCCGGGTGGCTCGGATGATCGGAGAGTCTCTGCGAGATCAGACAATACAGATGGGACTGTACGAGATGGAGAACCTTCTAAACAGGTGGGCATTGAGGCCTGTCAGCCTTTCCCCCCAGTATACCCAACAGGCATGGGACAGCCTCCACTTTCACCCTTTCATTCACCCCCATTCCTTCACAGGTTTCGAGAAGCTCTGGTGGAATTTGGGAAGGAGCACCGCAGGGATCCGAGCAACATCAAAAACAAGTTCTACCTCCACTATCTGCTGGCCTCCATCAGCAACTGCATCATCCTCAAGTGAGACAACGCTTTCAAAGCTTTGTTACACAAATGTTTGGACAAATTTTGGACACACAGAATAGATTGCTAGGTTAACTTTGATTCCGTGCTCTAGAAGAGGTACTTCATACTGTAAAAAATGGAGGATCAGTTTTTCTGAGGTCAGCAAAGAATATCAAGGCGATATTGTAAAAATTATCATTTACGCCGAGTTTGAAATAATGAATATGCTTTTAAAAGAAAGACGCTCAAAATATAAGCAGGCATACATACAGGCATCTATATAAATGTTTATTCTTTTAATCAAACTATTGTCTCATTCATTTGTGTCATTTAAGGTTTACTGTATGCTTTGTATTCTCATTGTTAGTTTAAATACTACATTTACTCACCTTTTCATGTTTACACCCAGATTTCACTAAATGTTTGGTCATGGAAATTTGGTTTAAAGCCATGGAAAAGTCATGAAACCCATTGGTCAGAATGTGTATGAACCCTGATCACAAGAATTGGCCAAACATAACAACAAATAAAGGCCTGAATCAAATCCTCGCCGTCCCTTGTGTTGATACAGGAAGTCCACAGAGAGTCTGCAGAAGCAGCAGTCGTCCCGCTCGGCAGGACGGTTCTCTCGGACTCCTCCGAACCCCCTGGCAGCTCTGGACCGGGCGGTGAGACGGGCGTGTCGCCTGGTGATGGATCAGCTGCTGCAGGACCTCCAGCCCCTCCTCCCAGGCCTGCTGACCCGACCCTGGCTGGTCCAGGGAGACCCCACCCCCAAACTCTGCCTCGTCCTGGAGCGCCACCTGGAGCTGCACGGCCGCGTGCGGCCGCCCTGCAGACAGGTTGGCGCTCTGCTCTGATGCTGTTTTAGTTGCACTATTTATTGCCCAAAGGTTCTTCTGCGGAAGCAGCTGAAGAACCTTCTTATGTGTGTCTAATGTTAATACATCAGCGGTTCTCAAACTTTTTCTTTTTTTTAAATAGCTTTTTGTGACTCCTCCATCCGTGCTTTAAAAGAAATTAGAATAAAGAAAATTGCAATCACTTTCAAGTAAACCAGATTGCTCCATCAGACAAAAACTAATAAAATGTGAAATCACTTTGTTAGAACAACGCAAATAAAGTTCTATCTGTGCCAAAAATAACTAATATTTTGCAAAAATAATCGCTTATTGTGGGTGTAATTAACCTGTTTTGCACTGAATATCTTTTCAAGATAATAATAACGATCAACCATAAGAGTGCAGATGTGTGAGCCAACAAGTTTTATCAGTATTAGTGGCTGCAATGAGCTGCTTTCCTCTACAAATCTTTCTCAATGTTGAGCTGAGATCTGTATTTTGTTTTAAAGAGACGCAACAGCAGAAAAGCCGACCTCACGGAGATCTACTTTTGGCAAAAAGCCAAGTATCGGCGAGTCGCACATGTGTAATCTGTTAACGGCGTAACGTACAGATTTCTACGAAAGTACAGGCATTTCTCCATGTATTTATTAATGACGTTGTATGTCCGTGTACTTTTGTGAAGTTCTTGAAATAAATAAATTCTGCATTTCCCCCCTGCGCCCCACCTGTAATACCTCCGCGGCCCACTAGAGGGCTGCGCCCCACAGTTTAAGAACCACTGATGTACATTATGTGGTATAAGATTATTTATTTATTGAATACCTAAAAAAAATATATATATGCCCACTACAGTTAAAATGTATGAAAGTTTCTCAAAGTCAAAACTCCTGTGTTAGCTGAAATTATTTTAGAAGGCAAATCAATAGTTCTTGAATTTTCAGCAGCCAATCAAATATTTGTGTTATGGAATCTTTACATTTGACTATTTTCAATATAATAATATATATAGAGTAGGTGGCAACCTCCGGTTCTGAAAAGTTAAGCCAATGCAGAAGTGTCTTAAACCTGCATTCTATCTAATGTCCATCAGGGGGCAACTCCTCTGGTTGTATAGAAGTCTATGGCCCGATCACCAAGGGCTACCTTGTGATGGACAGGTCTCTACCAGAGCCGTACGCTGTGTTTCTACCATGGTGCCACGCAGTCCAAAAATAGTCACTTCCATTCATTGGTTGCAAAAATCCAAGATGGCGACGACCAAAAGAATGAACTATAGGCTTCAAAACCGAAGTGCACCAACCAATGGGTGACGACTACGTCCACCTCTATGATCCGAGGCTGCAAAAGACTTATGCTGCGTTCACATCCGGCTTTTTCTCCTGAGTTTACTCGCTCGACTTCATGTGGTAAATTCGCATCATTCGCTTTTTCGCAGTGGCTTTTCCGTGGCTTTACTCCGTAAAAACAGTTACCTTTTCCGCCATCCACCATTAAAATAACCACTAGTTCTGCTTTATACTTGTTGTGGAAGTCCCACAAACGTCGGAACATCAAACTCCATCATCCAATTTTTCGCGAAGCGCCGTTCGCTTTTTTGCTTCATTCGCGTCTGTGCTTTGACTTAACATGTAATCGACTCGCGCGTCAAATGCGCAACACGTTTGGTGTGAACGCAGCATCAGTGCAGCGTAATGTTCTGTCTTCACTTGAGCTGCTGGACCGTCCTCGCTCTGAACCGCGTGCTCCGTGTGCTCGCCATGCAGCGCCTGCAGGAGGAGGCCCAGTGGTTGATGGTGGTGGAGTACGTCAGGGCTCTGATGCAGAGGAGGCTGGTGTGCCGCAGCGCCGAGGAGAGGAGGCAGCTCGCCCAGCAGATGGTTCAGGACGACCAGCGGTTCAGAGAAATCCTTCACGGCCTGGTGAGCAGGAGCCGCTTCTTTCTGTCGCGATAAAAAGTATAAAGTAGAATACACCGTAGTGGTTTTCTGTGTGAAAAATGCACTTGAACATACACTTTAACATGTGCATAGTATCGGAAGTCATAGCAGCAGCGGACGGACTAGCATCCTGTGTTATTTTTTAAAACAGAATACTATTTTTCACGAAACTAACCAATAACACTGTGCAGGGTTCTTACGGTCATGGAAAACCTGGAAAAGTCATGGAATTTTCAAATGGTTATTTCCAGACCTAGAAAAGTCCTTGAAAAAAATAAAATCCCAAAAGTGTTGTAAAAGTCATGTAAATGTGTTATATTCATGTGTTCATGACGTTCATTCACGCTGAGTTTGAAATAATTAATATGCTTTTAAAAGAAAGACGCTCAAAATATAAGCAGGCATACATACAGGCATCTATATAAATGTTTATTCTTTTAATCAAACTATTGTCTCATTCATTTGTGTCATTTAAGGTTTACTGTATGCTTTGTATTCTCATTGTTAGTTTAAATACTACATTTTATCACTTTTTCATGTTTACACCCAGATTTCACTAAATGTTTGCTCATGGACATTTGGTTTAAAGTCATGGAGAAGTCATGAAATCCATTGGTCAGAATGTGTATGAACCCTGCCTGTATAACGAAGTGTCTGCCGGTACTCTATAAATCAAACTGGTGTGTACCGTCTGCAGGAGGGTGAAGGCTCAGTCCCTGAAGTGAATCCTCTGTCCTTGCTATCCGTCCTTGCTGACTTCATCCGACTGAAAGACCCCGGCATGCTCACTCTGGAGGTTTCTGGACTCGCAGCCAAATACCCCGACATCGGGTAATCTGACCTCCCTGCTTCTCAATGCTAATAGTAAAAAATGACTTCATATTAATGGTGTTCAGCAAAAACACAACGCTATTATCTACCATTTGCTCTTCTACGTCCCCTCAGGGAAGAGCATGTGTCTGTGCTGCTGGACATCCGCGGCGACGTCTCCCGGGAAAACCGGGGCGCGGTGCTGGACCTGCTGGAGCAGAGCGCCCCGCCTCTGCCCGCGGGGTACCGGCCCATCTTCCCCGACATCCTGGTGCCCGCCTCCACCATGGCCTTCTGTCTGCCCACCGCCAAGTGTGCGTGACGGCGACTGAAACCTGCAGCTTACACGCAACCGTTATTACCGGGAGCCGCCCGGCGCCGCCATAGCCATCTTCGTTTGTGTGCCGGGGAGGTAGAGGAAGGAGGCGGGGCCTCGCTAACTTGACCCGCCAGGGGAAGCGGTCATCGGAGAAGCTTGCCAGTTGATCGGTCGAAACATCTGTCAAACACTTCTCCGTGGAGAGAGAGCCTTCAGTGCCGCTCTCTGCTCTTCTTTCAATGAAGAGAAACTCTCCAGTTCTCATGGAACCGCTACAGCATCTGCGCTAACTTCCCCAGGAGCCGCCATCGTCACTGAGAACCAACGGTGGCCTCTGTGTCGTCGTCACAGCCCGACAGCTAGCCACGCCCGCTAGCTGCAGTAGCTAATTGCTAATTGGTCCGGTCGCTGGCTCACCGGACACAAACGCACTGAAGCCTCATGCTGCGTTCACACCAAACGTGGTGCGAATTTGACGTGCGAGTAGATTACATGCAAAGTCAATGCACAGACGCGAATAACGCGACTAATTCGCCTCAAAGTTCGCGTGGCGTCAGCCAATCAGCGTTGAGAAGCTCCGCCCATCATCACCCGTCCTGCCGTTGCTGAACCAAACTGCTGCTGGTCCTGAAGTAGCGGCTTCATTCAGACGCTGTTGTGGGACTACGGATAATATTATGAACCCAGACACCATGGAGTTTGATGTTCCCACGTATGTGGAGTTTACACAACAAGTATAAAGCAGAACTAGTGGTTATTTCCATGGTGGATGGAGGAAACGGTAACTGTTTTTACGGAGATAAGCCACGCCCCCTTTCAGGCACGGGTAATATTCGCAACGCTTTTGGTGTGAACGCAGCTTTACGGGAGGGATTTTTCTCGTGGCACGTGATCCCGCACTTTCCCGCGGGATCACGTGACATCGCTAATCGCTAATTCCAGCAAGGTCGGCGTCCAGCGATATCTTCCACGTGTCTCTGTGACCATCGACTACTTTCTCCTTAGCAAACGCTCCTCTTTCACCTTCGCTGCATTTCAGGAGACAGCATTTCCATCCACATGGCTTTATGTTGCTGCTGAAAGGTTTTTCTGACCCAACAGCACCTATTGGAGATATTTAATCAGGACCGTGTGACACCTTTCTGACCCCTGACCCCAGTGAGGCTCCTGGACTGTAAACCATCCGACCTGAAGAACTTGGGCGGATAATTCATTACTTTAATTACCCTTAAAATCTATTATTCCTGAACTTGTTTTTATGCATTTATTTTTGTACAATTTCAACTTTTATTGCTGTTCATATTGGTATTGTTAATCCGATTTTTCAAAAATATTTATTGTATTTATGTATTTTCTGCCGCTTCCTTATGTCAAAGGATATTTATTTTGTTCTGGTTCAGTGCCAACCTCTATATATCATATTGTAAACGTATGCTTCAATAAAAGCTTTGTCAAGCTAACTTCTGGGACTGTACTGGGACTACGGAAGCCCGTTTCCGTCAATAAATTATGAGATAATGAAGTCATAATTATGAGATAATGAAGTCATAATTATGAGATAAAAATGCGCTTCAGTGACGCTGTAATGGCATTTTTGTCATATACTCTTTGTGACTGAATATTATTTGCCTCCTAGAAAGAACTTAATGAGGTTGTCTTGACGTCAGTCCACAACTCCCCATCACCTCGTGGACGCCCTCGTGTCATCACCCTGTGGACCTGGAGAAGGTTCAGGTCTGCCTGGAAGAGTGTGTGTTCAAGGAGTTTCCATGTGATGAAGAGTGTGTGTTCAAGGAGTTTCCATGTGATGAAGAGTGTGCGTTCAAGGAGTTTCCATGTGATGAAGAGTGTGTGTTCAAGGAGTTTCCATGTGATGAAGAGTGTGTGTTCAAGGAGTTCCCATGTGATGAAGAGTGTGTGTTCAAGGGTTTCCCATGTGATGAAGAGTGTGTGTTCAAGGAGTTCCCATGTGATGAAGAGTGTGTGTTCAAGGAGTTCCCATGTGATGAAGAGTGTGTGTTCAAGGAGTTTCCATGTGATGAAGAGTGTGTGTTCAAGGGTTTCCCATGTGATGAAGAGTGTGTGTTCAAGGAGTTCCCATGTGATGAAGAGTGTGTGTTCAAGGGTTTCCCATGTGATGAAGAGTGTGTGTTCAAGGAGTTTCCATGTGATTATCATGCCTCTCAGACCTCAGACTCCAGCAAATCAACAACCGAACACACACTACTCACATCTGGAATTGTGTGAGGAGGAGTTCCCATGTGATGAAGATGTGTTCCATATCTAATATGGAGTATAATCTGAAATGAACAAATGATGTGTTTGAAACAGTGAACCTGTATATCGATCTCAGACAAAGAACGAGATCTAGATCAGTAACTTTTCTGGTCCTGTGTCTCATTTCATATTTCTGAACGTTTTCTTTGGTTTCCCGTTTCAGTCCAGGAGAGAAATTAAAACTTGACATTATCTACTATCCGTAGATAGCAATTGTCAACATTACAGTTACAGCCTGTGAGGGATGCTAATATAAGTGCAGCTAATAGATGTACACACAAAGTACTTTGTTGTTATGAGGGGCCGTTTAGGCCATAACTACTGAAACGCTCTCACACATACTACTGAAACGCTCTCACACATACTACTGAAACGCTCTCACACATACTACTGAAACGCTCTCACACATACTACTGAAACGCTCTCACACATACTACTGAAACGCTCTCACACTCACTACTGAAACGCTCTCACACATACTACTGAAACGCTCTCACACTCACTACTGAAACGCTCTCACACTCACTACTGAAACGCTCTCACACATACTACTGAAACGCTCTCACACATACTACTGAAACGCTCTCACACTCACTACTGAAACGCTCTCACACTCACTACTGAAACGCTCTCACACATACTACTGAAACGCTCTCACACATACTACTGAAACGCTCTCACACATACTACTGAAACGCTCTCACACATACTACTGAAACGCTCTCACACATACTACTGAAACGCTCTCACACTCACTACTGAAACGCTCTCACACTCACTACTGAAACACTCTCACTCATACTACTGAAATGCTCTCACACATACTACTGAAACGCTCTCACACTCACTACTGAAACGCTCTCACTCATACTACTGAAACGCTCTCACACTCACTACTGAAACGCTCTCACACTCACTACTGAAACGCTCTCACACTCACTACTGAAACGCTCTCACACTCACTACTGAAACGCTCTCACACTCACTACTGAAACGCTCTCACACTCACTACTGAAACGCTCTCACACTCACTACTGAAACGCTCTCACACTCACTACTGAAACGCTCTCACACTCACTACTGAAACGCTCTCACACTCACTACTGAAACGCTCTCACACTCACTACTGAAACGCTCTCACACTCACTACCAGTGGCGGTGCGTCAATAGAGGGCGCTAGGGCGCCGCCCCTCCTAAAGTTTTGCGATGAAAAAAAAAAAAGAAGAAGAAAAAAATATTAATATATACTGTCAAAAAACATTATATATCAAATAATTTAAATAAGAAATATACCGTGTTGACGCGCTAAATGTGTGTGGGAGACCGTAAGCCCCTGTCAACAACCACTTAAGTTAAATATAATATATCGCCATTCATCATTACTGAGAAAAGCCCCTCCCCTCTCGGGGCGCCGGCCAAATGTGTGTCTATGGAAAGCTAACAAACATTTCACCCTCGTGACGGCAAGGACAGCTTCTCATTGGCGGATGAAACGTGAATCTTCGGGCGCACGAATCTGCGCCCTAGCCAATGACATCGTTTCTTATTGCAACGTGGTTGGACTATTCGTCCAATCAGAGACCTTTATCATTCCCTCACACCCCATATAGCTCCCACGTAGCTACGCAAGCAACACAGCTAGCAGAGACTTTGATTATGTTAGTATGGCGACTGAAAACTCTGTGGTATCTCTACGCGAAACACCTTTCAATCCACGATCAGATGTTGACAAGAAGAGGCTGAAAGAGTTGGGACCCGAACGTCCGGATTTAAATATTCAGCAGCAAAGCAGTGAAGCTACATGCACCAAGCTACATGCTAACCGGAGCTGCTAGCTGGAGGCTCCGTGTGCAGTGGCTCTAAGCAGCCGAGGAAGCGCCGGGCTGTGAAGGAAGATGAGCTTGAAGGATTGCTGCAGAGGTGAGTGTCAAAATCAGCAGATGCCTGTGTTAGAGTTTAATGTTTTATCTTTCCCACAGCAGAACACATGTTGGACATTGCTAGATTTGGGTGGATGTCATATCAGGCTATAACTTTATCTAAAAAACAAATTCAACCCCCTGTGTGTGTGTGTGTGTGTGTGTGAGAGATAGCTACAGCCATCAAGGTGGCTCCTGGCCTTTTGTCTATGTTGCTGAGCCATCAAGACACACAAAACATAGTTTTTTGTCTGTAGTATGAAGCCTGTTTGTAGTAGATATTTCCCCACAACTTATCTTACTGTCTCTGTCTCTCTCTCTATATTTATCTGTAGGTTTGTGACACCATACTTGGACACACCAGGGAACGCTTTGCCTTCAAAGACCACCTCACCAGTGCCACCTTACTGCAGGGCCCCCAGTTTGAATGCTACGTCAATGTATTCACTGAAGTTGCTCTGGCCACCACATTGAATGTTTCTTAAACCATTCTGCTCTGAACCTCTCATGCCCAAAGTTAGTTTGTTGATAGTTGTTATTGGACAGTGTTGAGCATTGTGTTTTCTTGAAATAAAGCTTTGTTTTTTAGAATATTCTACTCCAAACCTCTTTTCTTCTCATTGTGGAGTGCTATTTAAACCGCGCCGCCCAACTGCGCCCCCCCACAAAAAAATGTCACCAGCCGCCACTGCTCACTACTGAAACACTCTCACACTCACTACTGAAACGCTCTCACACTCACTACTGAAACGCTCTCACACTCACTACTGAAACGCTCTCACACATACTAATGAAACGCTCTCACACATACTAATGAAACACTCGTACATTCACTACTGAAACGCTCTTACACTCACTACTGAAACACTTACACATACATACATACTCTGTAAACCTATTCACGCTCATATATAAATGTAAATAATAAATGTGTATGTATAAGTTTTTCAGTTATATGTATGTATGCTCTTACATGAGGATGTGCAAGCGTCTCACATGTATTCATACAAGTCATTTCAGTAGTGACCGTGAGAGTGTTTCAATAGTGAATGTACGAGCGTTTCAGTAGTATGTATGAAAGACATCTCACTAGCATACGGAAGGTACTTCGGTTAAACCGGAAGGCGGAAGCAAAGAGTGCATGTTTTGAACAGCGACAACGCGCCAATCTTAGCCCGCAATTAATATATTTTTTTGTGATTGAATATGAAGGTGCAACTTCTATATATTTTGATCAGTCTGCAGGCCTTATTCGTAATTGGCAATCGCGATGACATCGTTGATTTTTTCAATAGGGTGCTGCGCTGTGTTCAATGCCTACAGCAAGACCCAGGAGAAGAGAGATGTTTTAGAGAGCCGGAAGTGGAATTAGTTCATAACAAGAGTCATTTCTTTTCATATCTAATCTGAAAGTAGACATAAATTGCCTCATAAATTGATAGTCAGCTAAAGGAGGGGATTTTGAAGGGCTTTTATTTTGTAATTAAACATCAACATGCCTTGATTGATAGTCTACTATTAACATGAAGTGGAATTATGGTAATTTCCTTTCAACAAGCTTTTATTTTGAAATTGCCTTCATCGGAAGAGTCCTCTTATTTTGAAGTCAGTTTGTACACACTCGTACCGTAATGCCTAGTATAAACGCGTCCCGACAATCTATGTGCGGGCTGGCCCGACTGTGTTTTTCGAAGTGGAGGCTGGCCTGACCGCAGTGACACCAAGACGTTGCCTATGTCTGAACACAGTCCGACGGCTAATTCCAAAAAAAGAAGCAATTCCCTGCCAGTTAAAACCGAGTCCCATGCACTGGTTAAATTGCTCAATTGTTAAATCATATCGTGGGCGACATGGAAGGCCATTTCTGGCTGTAGGTGGAATCGGAGGAAGACAGTTTTCTTGATCTCTTCTTCTAGTTCTAAAGTCACCAAACCTATTAAAACAAAAACATATTGACTCCAAAAAAACAACCGTCTCTCCATCAGGTCCTTCCCTAGAGCGAACCATAGACAACATAGAATTTAGGGTAATGGTGTGGTCATCAAGCTCTCTAAAACATCTATCTTCTCCTGGGTCTTGCTGTAGGCATTGAACGCAGCGCAGCACCCTATTGAAAAAATCAACGATGTCATCGCGATTGCCAATTACGAATAAGGCCTGCAGACTGATCAAAATATATAGAAGTTGCACCTTCATATTCAATCACAAAAAAATATATTAATTGCGGGCTAAGATTGGCGCGTTGTCGCTGTTCAAAACATGCACTCTTTGCTTCCGCCTTCCGGTTTAACCGAAGTACCTTCCGTATGCTAGTGAGATGTCTTTCATACATACTACTGAAACGCTCGTACATTCACTATTGAAACACTCTCACGGTCACTACTGAAATGACTTGTATGAATACATGTGAGACGCTTGCACATCCTCATGTAAGAGCATACATACATTTATTATTTACATTTATATATGAGCGTGAATAGTTTTACAGAGTATGTATGTATGTGTAAGTGTTTCAGTAGTGAGTGTGAGAGCGTTTCAGTAGTGAATGTACGAGCGTTTCAGTAGTATGTGTGAGAGCGTTTCAGTAGTATGTGTGAGAGCGTTTCAGTAGTTATGGCCTAAACGGCCCCTCATATGTTGTCCTTCCATTGACTACGTTTAAGAACCGAGTAAAATGCAAAGTCAACACATTTGTTAACTGAATTATTTATTGAACTTATTCCCCTTCTCTGAAATTCATCCATCCATCTCCATCTGTCTGGAGGGTTTGATGCTTCCTCTCAGACTCGTGAAGATCTATAAAACCTTGTACAAGGCAAAGCACAGATATGTATAATGAGTCATAATTGATAATCTGATCACATAATCATGGACAACATGGAGTCCAACCATTTAGTAACAAACATGGAAACACACATGGCCAAAGACGCTCACCCAAGCCCCGCCCAACCAAAACAACTGCGAGATGTTCCGCGTGACCTAGAGCGTGTGACGTCACGTTCAAAGATGGCGGCCTCCATCGGTGCAACGCTGCATCAGTAGTGTAAACTCAACTTTAGACCCGCGCGCAGTGTTCTGGGGGGCTGTAACGGGGTTAGCAGCCATGAAGACCTTCTGCGGAAGAGCCAACCCGAGCACCGGAGCTCTGGACTGGGTGGAGGAGAGCGAGGAGTACGACTATCACCAGGAGATAGCCAGGTAATGCCAATGCTAACGTTAGCTCCGAGCCGCACAGCGTTATATGCCGTCTATGCACGTGACCAAGACACGTTATGACCGTTACAAGATGAGCATACTGCCATGTACTATCACTACTATATTAAACCTGAAACTAGACTGTATATGTTGATATGTAATGTTGTCTTTCCTCATCATATACTATTCTATATTCACACAGACAACACTAAGTACTATTACTTCATTATAGTACATGTTATACTGGTGTAAACGATGCTATTTGTATTGTTTTAGTTTTGAAACCTCACTGAGGCTGAATTCTCCCACAGACCACAAAGACCCCTGAAGTTTAATAACAATTCACCCATTGTGTAAAAGAAAAGCTAAGCGTCAACAACCTGCTGGAGTTTCATCAGTTTGTGTTTTGTCTTCATCTAACAGTACCGTATAATATTGCTGCTGATGATGATGATGATGATGATGATAATAATAATAAAGTCAGCTGCAAACTAGAGCACGAGTCACAGCAACACTGGTCCATCTGAAGCTGTTGTCCTGTTCATCTTTTAGGTCCTGCTATGCGGATATGCTGCATGACCATGACCGGGTGAGTGAATGACTTCATCCCCGGGGGGGGGGATCCCAAGTCTTCATCCCCTGGGTGCATCCCAAGTCTTCATCCCCTGGGTGCATCTCAAGTCTTCATCCCCGGGGGGGAATCCCAAGTCTTCATCCCCGGGGTGCATCCCAAGTCTCTAAATTGCATCCCCGTTTCCCTCACTAAAACATGTTTTAAGAGCCATGAGACGTCCTTTCCTCTGAAGCGTCACGTGAAGCGACGTCGGTTTCTGATGACTGCAGCCGACTGACAGTCAGTCGCTTTAACAGCTGACGGCGGTTGTGTTCGTAAACGTGTCCAGGGTGTGTGTGTCAAAAGTCGACACAAACCAAACAGATGTAGTTCCCTTTTAGTTTAGAGAGACAGCCCAGAGTGGTCGTCCCGCAACCACAAGGTAGCCGGTTCGATCCCCAGTCCCCCCATATCTCACATGTCGAAGTGTCCCTGAGCAAGACACTTAACCCTCAACTGCGCCTCACAGGGCTGCCCACTGCTCCCTATCCAGGGATGGGTCAAATGCAGAGAAGAATTTCCCCAAGGGGATTAATAAAGTGCATGTTTCTTTTTTTTCTTTTTCTTTTTCTTACTGAGAACGGCACTCGTTTGGCCCCCTGGCATGTTAGTTTACATTTATTTAAATGTATTTTGCCGTTTCTTATCGGCACTTTATGAAACAATGTACAATTGTTGAATAAAGAAAAAAAATCATATTTATAATTTTAGTTAAGTCAGCTGAGCCTCGTTCTCTCTATACATCCTTCAAACAACCTCGTTGTACTTTTTTGTTTCTCATAAATTTTATTTATGTATGATTTTGCTGGTTTTGAAACAAAATATACTACAAAATAATTACTTTATAGTAATTTAAACAATCAGCTAAAATAATGAAAATAAATATATATATCCTATTTATTATAATTTAAAACAATTTATCAAAACGTTTTTTAAATAAAAATAAAAAAGGTTGTTACGTTATACATATTATGTATATAAGTGTAATATATTATGAAGTGAAATGTAGTAGAAGCAAATTAATATTCAGTATCGTACAGCAGTATTGTATATTGTAATTATTAAGTCTACAACAAGGCCCACATTATCCAAAAATCCATACTATGATCATAAAACTGATTTACGGCAGCTGACCTGTCGTAACAACAATATAAATGTGGCTCCGCTTGAAAAAACTACTTTAAAATGACGTCATCGACGACGTCGTGCACGATCACGTGACGAATAGTTCTCTGATTAAAACATCTACACATCTGGCGATCTCACAAAGAACACCTGTCTGTCTGCGGCGCGCTCGTCTTGTGCGTTGACGCCGCTGTCGTCCTTTCTGCCTCCAGAACCAGAAGTACTACCGGGGCATCCGGGCCGCCGTGGCCAGAGTCCAGGCCCGCGGCCAGAGGGTCGTCGTGCTGGACATCGGGACGGGAACCGGCCTCCTGTCCATGATGGCCGTCACGGCTGGAGCCGACTTCTGCTACGCTGTGGAGGTAGAGATGCTCTTCTCTGTGTGCTGGAGGAGGACTGGGCATTGTTACTGTGTGGTATCTGCTCTTCAAAGACGTGCGTCGTCTCTTAAAGTTCTTTTAAAAAGTAACTTGATCACACCAGGTCTAGAAGCAGTGTTTTACACAGAGGAGGTCTGAGACGAGGACGTCTGGAACCGATAAAGTACAGACAGCAGAACCCTTAACTCTGAGTACTCCAGGTTTTTACTCCTTTAGAACGGCTTCCGTTCAGAACCGGGTTTCGTTGGCGACCCTACACATCAGTAATGTCATGGGGTCTTGAAGTAGAAAGGAAAACAGATTTTCAGGGGGTGATCATTTCCTCTTTTATTTATAAGACACAACTCTCGTATTGAAAACCACCACGACAGCAAGTTGTTGGAGAATTCCTTGACGCCTGCAAACAATATTCTGTCAGCGCCATCCATGGTTGTTCTTTTATGACATGAAAGTACACAGCCGCGTTTCCAGACCGCCTCGGCTCTTACCTCCATCTCTTTTGCGTCGCAGGTCTTCAAGCCCATGGCCGAGGCGGCGCAGCGCATCGTGGAGAAGAACGGCTTCTCCGACAAGATCAAGATCATCAACAAACACTCCACCGACGTCACCGTGGGCCCAGGTCACGCGCTGCGCTGCTCTGTGGGAACACGGGCCGCTTTTTTATATCTTTCAAAATGGATGTTTGTCCATTTTGATGAGATCTGTGTCGTGTCTTTGTAACTGACCGCAGACGGAGACATGCAAACGAAGGCCAACGTTCTGATCACGGAGCTGTTCGACACGGAGCTGATAGGTGAAGGAGCGCTGCCCAGCTACGAACACGCCCACCGCCACCTGGTCCAGGTGTGTGTGTGTGTGTGTGTGTGTGTGTGTGCGTGTGTGTGTGAGAAAGTATTGAAACGACACAGCCCGTATTCAGAAACCGTGCCTTTTTTAAATGAGCGCTCAGGATTTCTGTACAGTTGTGATGTCACAACCGTACAATATATATCCTGTAATTTCATTTTTTAAATTATTAACAACTAGGGATTCCTTTGGGGAAATGTTTATAAAACTCTAATATGACATTTCAAAGATAAGGTTGCAGCAATAGAACATTTCGGTTTCAAATTTAAACTAAATGTATCCCAGTTCATTTCCCAGTGCAGGAAGTAAACTTGGACCCAAGCGTTTTCCTAGCAACACGATTCTGTTGAAAATCACTAAAACGAATAAAAGTGTATTCAGGCCGACAGTGTGAAAACAATAAATTAGTTTTTTTAACCTGAAAATGAGCGTCATATTTTAATATTTGTTGAATCCAGTGCTGCATTACACAGCCTGCAGCCGGTGTGGGTGACATGTCTGATCTCTGTTGGTCCGATGTGACCCCGTGTCCCTACAGCAGGCCTGTGAGGCCGTCCCTCACCGGGCCACCGTCTACGCCCAGCTGGTGGAGTCGGAGCTCCTGTGGCGCTGGGCTCAGCTGCAGCCCGTGGAGGTGGACGGCGCCCGCCTGGTGCCGCCGCCGGCCCTGGCTCTCTGCGCCGGAGCCCATTCTGTGTGCGACATCCAGCTGAGCCAGGTGTCTCCTCGCAGCTTCACCGCGCTCGGCCCCCTGGTCACCATGTTCAGGTACGAGAGAATAGGCCTGGGCGCTATGGCCAAAAATTCATATCACAGTAATTTGTAAGATTCTGGAGGTTTCACGGTATATCACGGTATTTTTTTTCGAGTAAACACATTCATTCATTGACGCCGAAAAGGACCGCCGCCGTCGTTGTTCACCGCTCGTAACTGGCCAGCAGCTGTTTGTACGTTGGTAAATAGAGGCTGTTAGGAAGCTAAACATGGAGGGACTTAGGACCCATCATGAAACTACGTCGCACAGGAGACTCTTCTGTCTCTTCCTGTGCAACGGAGTTTCATGATGGTGGGCGAGCTGTACCCAGCATGCAGTTCGGCGGTGTAATTTGATAAATGTACAATTATTAGTGTTACAAATTGTTTATGCGTCACAAACTGTTGTGGTGTTTTACCTTTTTTAAAGAGCATTAGTTGTGGGTTATTAATTGGTGTTATAAAGTTAGAACCATGACACGTAAGTAGCTCAGAACGCTGCGCTGTGAAAAGTTGTTATGGCTATGCTAGTATAACGATATATGAAAAATTCATACCGTATGGAAATTTTAAACTGGTATATCGCCCTAAGACTCACAATGTCTTCCAGACCGCGTTCTCTGCATCAGTTTGTCTCTCTAACCTCTGCACCCCGCCCTCTCAGTGTGGACTTCAGTAAGCCGATGAGCAGCGCGTTCCAGTCCCACACCTCCCAGTTTGTGGCTCGGGCCGGCGGCCGGGCGCAGGTGGTCTTGTCTTGGTGGGACCTGGACATGGACCCCAGTGGCAGTGTGGTGTGCTCCATGGCGCCCAGCTGGACGTACCCACAGCCAGAGACGGCTCCGGTGAGTCATGGGACACGATGGCTGTTTCTAAACCATCTCAACAGATTCAAAACATGCGGGTCTATCTAAACGAAATGGAATCAACAGGACAATTATTATGATTTATTGTAAAACTATTATGGATGTGATGACACTGACCAAGTCTTGATTAAAGGGCTACGTGGAGTCTGTGGTACCGGTAGCCCCTTATGAGAAACACATGCAGCTACAATAATAGCAATGCTAATATTTGTTGAGCTAAAATGTCAACAGTTACGGTGAAGGGATGAAGAGACCTGTGAAGACAGCGCAGAGAACAAGAAGGAAAAAAGACAGCGTCACTGAAGCGCATGCGCACTTACTATCTCATAATTTTGACATTATCTCATAATTATAACTTCTCGTCGTTTTATTTCTTTTTTTACTGCGGAAATGGGCTTCCATAGTTTCTTCACCATCAAAAAAAACAAACAAATAATGAAAAGTTGTGGTTCTTTCCATTTCCAACAACCACATTTGGTTGAAACAAAGTCTGAATTCATAGACGTGAAAATGCGCCTCAGTTCTTCTAATAGCTGTCTGAGTACCGACAGTCAGATCACGTTTTTAAATGAGGCTTTGCAGATGTTATGAGTGAAGATTCAGCAGCATTTCTCACCTCAAACTAGTTTAGAAACAGACTTGTTTCGGTCAGTTGAGATGAGGAAGCGTCGCTCGTAATCCAGCCTGAAGAACCCTTCCTTCACTTTGTTCTGACTCCATCACCCGTTGCTGATCCTCGTGTGTTTCAGTGGCGGGACCACTGGATGCAGAGCGTGTACTTCCTGCCGTCGGAGAGCCGGGTGACCGAAGGAGAGTCTCTCCGCCTCACCGTCTGCCACGACGACTACAGCCTGTGGTACGGCCTGCAGGCGCCCAGGTAACCGCTCACAGGCGTCACTCTGGGGAACCCCGAAACGGCAGCGCTTGTTTCGCAGACCCTCATCTGTCTTTGTTCCAGCCGGCAGGACTCTCCCACCAAGGCTCCGCCCCCTCGGCCCTGCTGCACCTGCCAGGCTCACCTGGTTTGGAGTCGGCCGCGTTTCGGCGAACTCAACGACGGGCGGCGCACGGAGAGCTACGTCAGCGCGCTGCGCAGCGTGAGTGGTGCGCCGACCGGAGGCCGAGCCGCCGCCGGCTGTCGTTGTTGTTGTTGTCTGACCGCCTGCTGTGTTCCTCCAGGTCCTGACGGAGGACAGCGTCTGTCTGGGCGTCAGCGATGGAAGTCTGCTTCCTGTGTTCGCTCACATGATCGGAGCCAAGAAGGTGTCGTACCTTTCTAAACCAAATGCCACACACAGGGTTCTTACGCTCATGGAAAACCTGGAAGAGTCATGGAATTTTAAAATGGTTATTTCCAGGCCTGGAAAAGTCCTTGAAAAAAATAAAATCCCAAAAGTGTTGTAAAAGTCATGTAAATGTGTTATATTCATGTGTTCATGACGTTCATTTACGCTGAGTTTGAAATAATTAATATGGTTTTAAAAGAAAGACTCAAAATATAAGCAGGCATACATACAGGCATCTATATAAATGTTTATTCTTTTAATCAAACTATTGTCTCATTCATTTGAGTCATTTAAGGTTTACTGTATGCTTTGTATTCTCATTGTTAGTTTAAATACTACATTTACTCACTTTTTCATGTTTACACCCAGATTTCACTAAATGTTTGCTCATGGACATTTGGTTTAAAGTCATGGAAAAGTCATGAAACCCATTGGTCAGAATGTGTGTGAACCCTGCTTACCATGTTATTGAGATGTCTTTTCTTTATTCCTCTTCTCAGGTCTTTGGTCTGGAAAACTCCAGAATGTCTAAACAGGTCATTAAGCAGGTAAATGACTCCTGATCTTTGAGAGGTTCTTGTTTTATCCCGACACACCAACTCAACACACGTTTCCCTCTCAGGTGCTGGAAGCCAACGCGATGGAAGGAGGCGTTGAGCTGCTGGAGATGCGGCCGGAGCAGCTGACCAGTAAAGATCTGGGAGGAGAGCAGGTAGCTTCTGGAACACCATCACTGCTTTATCATCTAATAATCGTGCTGGGCAACGATTACAATTTGTAATCCCGATTAATCGCATTGTTATGCGCATAATTCAATAATGAGTTCAAAAGTAGTGTATTGAGCACTTTTATTAAGTACTGCTATATGAACTAAAGTGCAATAACATTTGGTTTGCAAACACTTTAAATAAATAAGGAGCTTTTTACCAGCAGTATTCCCTTCAACAGTACAAGTTAAAATATGTATTGTAAACTCAACTTAAACATTAATGTTATCAAATATGAAAATGTTCATGTAAGAGTTCGGTACCTTTCTCCATTTTCCGCGTCCCGGTTCATGTGAGCTGCAGTCGTCTTGGGCCTCAGAGCCAGTGGGCAACGGACTTTCAAAATATTAATAATAATAATTAAATAGCACGTTAACTTGCCCAGCCCTAATAATAACATGAGTATACGTTTAAGCCATAAAATACAAATGAAAGTAGAGGAAGATATTGCTGCTCGTAATGATGAACCCACTCTGCTTTTCCCCGTCAGCTTCATGGAGCGTTTTTAGCTACTTTTAGCTCCTTGTTTTGGTTTTCAAGCCTCCTTGCATACAGGCTTGTTCTGCTCCTGGAGCGAGGCGCTCAGTGAAAACACTCCAGAGGTTTTTGCAGCTTCATGACAAATAGTTCAGGGAGAAAACCAGTCTGAGGATTTTACAGAAACTAACAACTTGTTTTAGCTCCTAAATATCTACATTCTCCTGCCAAATCAAATTGCTTCCAGGACATTTAACCTCCATTTCATTATAATAACCGCCATACTTGTTTCTTTACAGGGCTTGTATGAAGTCAATAAAGTAGTCCTTGAATATGAGATACGAGTTGACCGTTCATCCTCTGCCTGTTGTCATGGCGTTCTGCCGGTTGCACTTCTTGCTGCGTCACAGAATATTTTGCTCTGGAATTTTGGAGAATAATGCAGCGGAAAGCGCGTTGAGCATGAGCTTCTAATCTAATACATCGAACAAAATGAGTCAACTTTTAAGCCGCAAAATAGAAATGTAGAGGAGTAAACGGTTTCACGTTAATCCTCAAGGCTTTCATGAACATCAGGTTGCTCTACTGCCCCCAAGTGGCCAAGAAGCAGAGTTCATGCTGCTTTAACTCTCAGCTCCTCAGCTGTGCATTTGCTGGAATTCAAACCACCCGATAACGTTCAAAGCCCAAATGTGTTTGGTACCTCTGGGTGACGCAGAGCGTGTCCTGTGAGTCCGGTGGTTTGAGTGCAGCGTTCCCCCTCAGGTGTCCGTCCTGATGGGCGAGCCGTTCTTCAGCTCCAGCCTGCTGCCCTGGCACTCGCTGTTCTTCTGGTACTGCCGCACCGCGCTGGCCGGCCTCCTCCGGCCCGACGCCGTCGTCCTGCCCCGCGCCGCCGCCCTGCACATGGTGGCTGTCGAGTTCCAGGTGGGAGACATGGCAATATCTCACATTTTAAAAACCAAACATGAAGGAATATGCATTATTTTATAAAGAGATTTGGTTTTGCTGAGGTTTGATATTCATCTTCCGGTCTTGCTCATCAACAATTCACATTCAGGGTTTCATTGACTTTTTTTAAAGATCCTTTAATGCTAAATCCTTTAATGGCTAAATTAAAATGTTATGATTATTAAAGGTAAGCCCTTGTTGAATGTGTCGCATCTTTTCCACGTTTCTCAGGACTTGTGGAGGATCAGAGCTCCGTGTGGAACGTGTGAGGGCTTCAACGTGTCGCCCATGGATGAAATGGTGCAGGTAAAAGTTTTATTTCTTAACCTTTGTACATGTTTCACATCTAGAGTAATCTGCAGGTACAGACGGTGTGTTCCCATCATGGAGACGACACATCTTCATCAGGAAACAAGATGCTTTAATCATTTTACTTTTTGTTTGTGTATTTAAGTTTAAAATATAAATGTCTGTGACTCAAACAGAGATACTGATGTAATTAGTGTGATACTATTTGTAGAATGGAAGTCAAACTGTGTTGAAAAAAGATGGAAGTAATCATTTCCAAAAGTCACACCTTGTTTTTAATCTAAAACACATTTGTTGGTGTTTAGAGTTCAAAAGAAACTCTTCATAACGTATGCAGCAAAGCTTCATTTAAAAACCTCAATACAAGCTTCAAATTGTTTATTATATTGTGATCAACAATAGTTGAGGAGGAAAAGGAGCTAAATTAAGTGAATTACATTACATTCGTCTATTAGACTTTTTTAATTAATGTGTTTTAATGAGTGAAATATTGATGAATCCTGGATTTGAGCGTTTAACGTTCATATTTCTGTACCAACTGAACCTATTCTGTTATTCATGGTTTGAACACTGAAGGAGACATGAAGCTGAAGCTGAAGGAGCCTGTTTGGAGTTTGTTAATTAAATCATGTATTGAAAATAATTCTTTAAAAATATAACTCTCCTACAGAAATCTCTGGATTTCCGTGAGTCCCGTGAGGCGGAGCCCCACCCGCTGTGGGAGTACCCGTGTCGCGCTCTGACCCGGCCCACGGAGGTCATGACCTTCGACTTCACGCAGCGTGTCCCTCAACAGCCAATCAGCAGCCGGGGCTCGCTGCCGCTCATCAGGTAGCGTTCTCCCAGGAAGCCGAAAGCCGAGCGCGAAGCCGGCTCTCTGAGGTTCAGTCGAGGTGAACCGACTCTCTGCCGTCTGTTTCAGGACCGGTCGTTGCCATGGTGTCGCGTTGTGGATGGAGTATCACCTCACCGCTGACATCACCGTCAGCGCGGGTCTGACCGGACCCGTCAGTGAGCAGGTAGTGCATCACCTCTCTAACGTAGCTCCACATCCTGGGTCTTTAACCGCAGTCGCTCCGGCGGATTTAATGGAAAAATGCACTTGAACATAGACTTCAACATGTGCTTAGTATCGGACTAGCATCCTGTGTTTTTATCATCCTGTATTATTTTTTTTAAACGGAATACTATTTTTCTGCCATTTTTAAACACGAAAAAACTAACCAATAACACTGTGCAGGGTTCTTACGCTCATGGAAAACCTGGAGAAGTCAAAGAAGTTTAAAATGGTTATTTCCAGGCCTGGAAAAGTCCTTGAAAAAATAAAATCCCAAAAGTTTAGTAAAAGTCATGTAAATGTGTTATATTCATGTGTTCATGACGTTCATTTACGCTGAGTTTGAAATAATGAATATGCTTTTAAAAGAAAGACTCAAAATATAAGCAGGCATACATACAGGCATCTATATAAATGTTTATTCTTTTAATCAAACTATTGTCTCATTCATTTGTGTCATTTAATGTTTACTGTATGCTTTGTATTCTCATTGTTAGTTTAAATACTACATTTACTCACTTTTTCATGTATACACCCAGATTTCACTAAATGTTTGGTCATGGACATTTGGTTTAAAGTCATGGAAACCCATTGGTCAACATGTGTCTGAACCCTGAGTGTTCTCGTCCTCAGGGCGAGTGCGAGTGGAGTCGTCACAGGAAGCAGGGCGTGTACTTCCTGCGGTCGCCGTGGGAGAGCTCGGGCAGCGCCGCCGTGTCTTACAGCTTCACCTTTGAACCCGGATCAGGGGACATCAAGATGGACTTCAGCGTGGAGCCTCAGTGACGCTGAGGAGAAGCTGCTCTTCCCTCATGTCGCGGTCTAGTTTTGGGGCACATGTACCAGCTGTTGGGCTGTTGGGCGTTATCGTTCTGAGCAGAAGGCGGCGCAAGAAGAAAAGGAACCGGTCCTCCGTGTTACAGACATGTTTTATATTGGTGCTCCAGTGTTTAGTCTCGGCCGTGACATCACTGCTGTGAGAATGGCCTCACTAAATAATAAATAAATAAATGGGTTTCCTTTAACAGAACTGTGGCTGCACTTTATTGTGTTGAAATGAAACTCGCAAAACCTTAACATACATAAATAATCATGAAATGGACGGATATGTATTATTATTTTTTACTTTATAATGCAAGTGTGTGAGGTATGAAAACAGATGCATATCAGTGCTTTTTTGCCTTCTTACTTCATGGTAACTCAGCACAATGTACAACAGCAGGAGTCAAACACCGAAGCTCATTTCCAGCCAGACGTTCACGAAGAAGCTCTCGGTTACCGTGACATCAGTGACCGCTTCAGAGGAGAGCGTCTCTGAGCAGTGAAAGATAAAGCAGCTCGCTGCAGAGGAAATGGTGTCATCGAGCGGGGAGAGGAATGTAATATCATGAAGCGAGAGCGGTAGCGTGGCTGAAATCCACAGCTTCAGGCGTCCGTCAGCGTCTTCTTGTCCAGCACGATCTTCTCCCCCGGCTTGAAGGCCGGCGTCCCCATGTACGGGCAGCTGGCACAGCGGAAGGCATCGCCCAGGTAACACTGCCACGAGGAGAAACCGTTGACATCATTGTTTCTTCTCAGTTAGCAGGTGAGGAGACAAAACTAAATATACTCACACTCCCACAGGCTGATTTTGGTAGATTAGTCTTCTGTTTCCCTTGGCTCTCCTGGTCCAGCTCCTCGGCGAGGCCACACGTGCTGCACAGACGTGACGCGTTCAGGTTTAAACGCTTTCAGAAGCGCAGATAAATGTACAACACGTAACATAAAAACATTTGAAAGCCCGGCTCTTGTTGTCGCTGCGACCCAACAGAACGTGCTGCGGTCTAATGGTTTAAACAATGGAGGGACTCACCAGTTCTTGCACGCTTTCTTCTTGGCGGCTCCTTCTCCACACGTGGGAGCTTTAAGAGAAGCCGGGTCTGGCTTCTTCAAGTCATCCTCGTCCAGCAGAGCATCGGAGTCCAGCAGGTCCTAGAGGAGGGAACCCAAGGGACGAGTAGGATTCAGTCATTATAGGAGTACAGTGTCCCAATAAGGACTGTGTGTGAGACTCTTAACGTTCCTGTAAAATTTGCCGAAAAACGCCTATCCAGGTATACCCAAAGTAACTTGGAAGCTGTACTTGAACTATTTGGAGTAAATGCATGCTCTTGGTCTCTTTTGAAAGGTAACAATCTGAAGCTTTTTCCCCTCAATAGTCAGAATCACTTTAAGTGCTGCTGACACTGAGTTATATAAGTTTGAACACACTAAAGTATAAGGTTTTTATTTCCGCCTGAACATTTCTTTGCAAATAGATGCCTGTAGATGACTATAAATGGGACTTATGAACTGGAAAACACAATGGGACAATAGCCTGAAGCCTAAGTAAAAAGCAGATAACAATATCACAGAAAATGTTTTTCTAATGAAATGTCTAGGCGTTTTTCAGTTTTGAGACTGAAAATATTCATGATATATATACACACCTATTAAAAGGGCCAGTGTGTAGCATTTTGTGGATCTATAAAGTATGCATGGATGATGTATTTTTGAAGACCGACCAGGAAGTTAGCATCGCACTGGTTGGAAGAGGAGGAGAGGGCAGAGGAGCCTAAACCCCTCCCACTGTCCATGACACGTGTGACTGCAATGTCTCCCTCCTTTCGGAGCCAACAGGCCAAACTCTGTTTAATGAAGCAGAAGCCACAACTCACCACATCGTCGTCATCCATGTCGTTGGCTGACAGCGTCCACATTTTGACGGCGTTGGGATCCAGAGCCGGTTTCTCTGCTGGAGCCACAGACGGTCGAGTGAATATAAACATGCAGCTCAATGACGATTCAAAACAAAGAATAAAAACACATATACTGATGTTAACAACAGCCAAGAAACTGAGAACACATTTTTTTAGTTATAGAAATGTGAATATTTGTTCAAATCGATGACCTTGAATACTTTTAATACGTTTGAACCTCAACACTGATTTAACTATCAAACGACTCATGTTGTGACTCACTGGTTCGTGATACATAATAAATAAGAGATGATCTCTGCAATCAGTTTCTGCGTCTCGGGGTGTGAAGCTATGGACCTGAAGGCAACAACGTGTGAAATGATGTTCTATAAACCTCAGAGAGCAGAAATAATAATAATACTGTTTTACAAAAGGCGCATATAAAGTATGTGTAAAACAATTAACCATCGGTGTGAGCTTCATGTCCACACGGCAAAAATAACCATTTCCCTTTCAGCTCCATCTCCACAAGGAGATCTCAACTTTACCTACAAACTAAACCTGTGTGTGCACATCTGTAAAGCCAGGTCATCTGATAAGTGTGTGAGATTTGAACGGTAATCATGCTTTTTTTTAAAACTATTTTTGACCTTCACGAGACACATAGTTTGGACAGAATCTGGTTTCAGAGGCGTCACATGAGCTAAACGTTCCAACAGACAGGAGAAACAGGGAAACTGTGCTCACGAACCTACCTGGCTTTTTCCCGAATGAAAGTTTGATCTGGCTGGATGATCCCACCTCAAACGCAGGTTTGGAGGCAGAGATGCGGACTCTAGACAGAGTGTTTCCTTGGTAACCAGTGGCCGACCTGAGGGAGCTCAACGCCTCGGGACTCAGTTCTGCTTTACTGACCTGCACGGAGGAGGAAGAGAGGGTCAAACAGGTGGACATTTGGCAGCGGGACGTCACCACTGGAGCAGATGTTTTCTAGGGCTGCAACAACGAATAGATTATCAAAAGTGTTGGCAACGAATTTCATTATCGAATCGTTGTGTCGCGCGATTATTACGCCATTCAAGTCGCGGAGAAAACAAAAGAGCGGAGCAGAGCAGCTGGCCTGCCAGCGTGTCTGAGATTGGAGTGAGACAGGAGAAAAGCTGAGGTCGTGATCTTCTCAAAAATAGAAGATCTTTGACGAGTCGAGTCTTGGCCAATCAGCGGCTTCATTTCCCTCCAACTTGTTTTTAATGGAAGCTAGTCAGCTTGCTATCACGTTAGCTAACGTGTTTGGGTTGTGTGTTGTCGTTAAAGTTACTTTATGTTCCGTTACAGTTCAGTCTTGCTTGTAAAAACCGTAACGTGATGAAACATGCCGTAACCCCCGGTCTGGTTCAGTTCACCAGTCACTCGTTAACGTTAAACCGGCACACCGGAGGATCTGGCTGCAGGTTGTTTTTTTACTCAAAGTAGAATCAATCACATCACGTAGTTTGGGCTTAGCCAACAACGTGATGTCGTGGTCATAAGAGGCCCAGAATGAAAGAGTTTAAGGAAGAGGACGCTCTATGTGTAGCAGTACAGCTTCCCTCTGTCCCAGTGTTTCATACATATTGATAAAGCAGGGTATGATAAATGCAGCCTCTCGAGGGATCAGTTACAGTAAAAAGGGCTCACATTTGGCAGATGTAAAGCATACATGTGTATGTTTTTAGTGTTAGTCCATTTTATTGTTTTAATTAACAGCTCAGGGATGTTCAAGGAGCAACCTGTTTGTGCTTTCTGAACATGTTTTGCACTGTCACTTCTGTTTTTGAATAAAGGGTTGGAAATTAAAGCTTTTTTGATATATATTTTTATTTATCCGATTCATCGAAAAAATAATCAACCGATTAATCGATTATTAAAATAATCGTTAGTTGCAGCCCTAATGTTTTCATGTCTTCACCTCCGTCACCGACGTGAAGCCGGACAACTTCAGAGCCGACACCAGCTTCTCCGCAGTCCTCACGCTCGGCGCCTCAGCTCCTGGTCCGCGAAAAGAAACGGGTCAAACACGCTGGAACACACCTTGTGGATGCAGACACCTGTCCTCTGTAGATTTCAGTGTTTCCCCTAGCATTATATTAGGGGGGCGCCCCGCCGATCTCTGTGAGGTCGGCTTTTCTGCTGTTGCCTCCCTCAAAACGAAATACAGATATAAGCTCAACATTGAACATGAAAAAGATGTGTAGAGGAAAGCAGCTCATTGCAACCACTAATACTGATAAAACGTGATGACTCACATCTGCACTTTCTGTTTTGTTTTGCTTATTGTTTTCCACAATAAGCTATTTAGTAGCAACTAAATATTAGTTATGTTTTGCACAGATAGAACTTTATTTGCATTGTTCTAACAAAGTGATTTCATATTTTATTTGTTTTTGTCTGATGGAGAAATCTGGTTTACTTGAAAGTGATTGCAATTTTCTTTATTCTATTATTTATAAAAGCACGGATGGAGTCAACAATTTTGTTATTGCAATAAAAATTCAGCATAGACAATTTTGTTACGTGAACATTTTTGAGAACCCCCCCAAAGCTGTAAACCTAGGGGAAACACTGCATTTGTTTCACTTTGATATGTTGAGGGGATTATATCTAGTGTTGCATTTCTACTGTACTCTGCCACGAGACTGGCATCAGGGGACTTCAAAATCCAGCGCAGCACGGTGCACGTCTATCTTCCCCTTCTAATGTGTATATAAAAAAACAAGTTGGCCTTCACCTGTAACTGCTTCATCCAGAACCAGCGTCCCGCCAGGTTTGAGCACTCGGGCCATTTCGGCCAGAGCCTCTGAGCGGTGGACGGAGGAGCTGTCAGCCAGCAGGCAGGACAGCACCCAGTCGAAGGTGGAGGCCGAGTGGGAGGCTGAGGAGAGAGAGGATCGTGTCACTGCTGACTGGGTGCTCATGTGTGCTGAACAGTTTGTGAGGTTCACAAAGTGTGAAATCAGGTGACAAGTCACTCACACAGCAGTAACCTCTCCATGTTCTCCACCGACACTTGGCGGCCAGCACCGACAGCGGCGCCCAGTTCCTCCGCGTACTGCTTCAGGGCCGCTGGTGCCGAGGGCTGAGCCCAGACCAGCAGCACCGCATCTCCGGCTCTGATGCCGAACTCTGCCATGACTTCCTGGAGAGAGAGAGAGAGAGTTACCAAAAGACAGGGTTCATACACATGTTGACCAATGGATTTCCATGACTTTTAAACAAATTTCCATGACCAAACATTTCGTGAAATCTGGGTGTAAACATGAAAAAGTGAGTAAATGTAGTATTTAAACTAACAATGAGAATACAAAGCAGACAGTAAACCTTAAATGACACAAATGAATGAGACAATAGTTTGATTAAAAGAATAAACATTTATATAGATGCCTGTATGGATGCCTGCTTATATTTTGAGCGTCTTTCTTTTAAAAGCATATTCATTATTTCAAACTCAGCGTGAATGAACGTCATGAACACATGAATATAACACATTTACATGACTTGTCCAGGACCGACAGCAGTGACGTCACAACATCATCATTATTATTATAAGAATAAGGTACAGGGTTGTGGCAGGCTGTTATAAATGATGTTATCATAGTTTCAACAGAAAGGAAACGGGGGAATGGTTCAGCAGGTTATCTTATCAGCGAGTCGATCCTCTGTGTTGCCACACAGTGAACTAGTGGTGGTTTAGCATCTTTAGCTGTAGCGTGACGCTAAAGGGCTAACCGGCTAGCTGCTCGTTAGCGTTAGCTTGTTTGTTTGTTGACACACGCCGATCAAACCGCGTGACGCAGAAACACGCCGTGTTTGTTGAGTTCACACGCCGTGTTTTTGAGTCCAGAACACGGCGACCCGCTGACAACGTCTACTCACACGTTTGAATGGCTGTTGTCGAAAGTATTTTGTGGTTAAAGTAGTGAAATAAATGAAAATGTCAACCGAATGTCCTCTGTAACTTACCTAGCCGATAGCTGTGGACGTTTCTGGTTGCGTTTCCGGTTTGTTTTTTTCAAAATACAATTATTGTTAATGCGTTGTAAACGTTTGGCCATTCAAAGTGGTGAAATATAGTATGCTATATTGTAGGAATTATATTAAGTCGTCACAAAATATCGCATTGTTGTTGTTGTTTTTATTAGTTGTTATATAGAGAAAGTATGTTTCATGCGTTTTAATTTGAAGGCGACATCCTGTCCGACACATAAACAACCCGGTTCATAGTATTACTTAATAACAACATAAACAACCTGGTTCATAGTATTACTTTATTATTAACTTAAACAACCTGGTTCATAGTATTACTTTATTAACATAAACAACCTGGTTCATAGTATTACTTTATTAACATAAACAACCTGGTTCATAGTATTACTTTATTAACTTAAACAACCTGGTTCATAGTATTACTTTATTAACATAAACAACATGGTTCATAGTATTATTTTGTTAACGAAGTTGGAATATAAATGAAAGAAGGAGTATTAAAGTGAAACAAGGGATTGTCAGAGTACAAAGCTACTAAACTGTCTCTCTGTTCAGTTTCCAACATGATGAATTAAATACGTTCTCCCTCTAACAATGTCTCATATCCCTTTATGTTGTTATGGTTTATATGCAGATTATAATCTGATCATGCAGACAACAGTTTATGAAACACAACTCAGTGTGACTAGAAGTGTTGACTTCATATGTTTGATTGTGATGGGACTAAATAGTTGACTCAAGAGATGATCATCAGAAACATGCCTGAAGAGCTGGTTTTAACCCTTTCATCAGAGCGTCTGTAGCTGGAGTCAGTGACAGAGTGAGGCTGAGGCTGCAGGACAACATCATGAGGAGATCAGAGATGGTGACATGTTGGAGGAGAGGAAGTCACACAGAACGGAGACCACCTCTTCTCTGTGACTCTCTGTGTCAGATATTCTTTTATTCCCGGCTGCCTTGTGGTTAACGTTGAATAATAGAAAACATAAAACATATTTTGAGTTCAGTAGCCTCTTTAGCGTCTTCATTAACTTCTTGACAATGCATTCATTTGTATACGTGGTGTTTTATAGATATGGACATTCAGTCACCATCAGTGTGATCTACACAGAATATCAACAAGGGGAATTGCATCGTATGTCAAAACTGCCCGACTACCTGGACATGCATGTTTTTTAATTTACATTTCATTTGGTATTTTATTGTTTCCTACATTTGTTACTAAATGATTAGACTCGTAGACAGTGAAGGTCTCCATGTTGTCCATGATTATGTGATCAGATTATCAATGTATGACTCAATATACATATCTGTACAAGGTTTATATATATATATATTATTTATTTAAACCTTTTTTTAACCAGGAGAGTCCCATTGAGATTAAGAATCTCTTTTTGGAGGGAGACCTGGCCAAGACAGGCAGCAGCATAAAAACACATAGTTACAGACAGAAAACACAGAACAAGTTAAAAGAACCTAAAAGCTAAGCGACAGAGACGTTACAGAGTTAATTTAAGAAACATTTACATTTTTGGGAACCTGCCTCTATTTCTTTCATTCTAGATGTAAAAGCAGACAGTGGTATCAGTTCTCTGAGCTTTAAATCATTCTGCAACATATTCCATGATGAGGGGGCAGAGGACACAAAAGCCCTTTTTCACATTTCCGTTCTGGCGTTTGGGTCGGTGAGCATAAAGTCCTGAGGACACAAAGAGTATTGTCCCACACTTCTCTGCATGATGGACACACAGGGAGTTTGGGAGCAGACTGAGGATTGCCTCATAAATAAAGGAGTACCAATGAGAGAGCCTACGGGGCCAAAGCAGGCCATCCTACCCGAGAGTATAACTCAGTGGTGAGTCAGAGCCTTACAGTTTGTAATGACTGTGTCTGGCCTACAGTCGGCTTGCATGCTATCATAGATTATCAAAAATGTGCTCATATGTGTTCACATAGTAACTGATATCCATGTGCTTATCTTTCTAAATATTATGCATAAAATGCTGCTGATCATCAGGGACTTTTACTACTCAAACACGCCTTAAAAAAAAGTGTTTTACTTCCAAATGGCATCAAACTCAAACATATAAGGAGAGAGAGAAAAAAAAGGAGAAAGGCATTATTGCAGTTTAAAAGCTTTTAGTTCAACTTTAAACCATCATTATGAGCAGGCAAGGAGTGTGTTCAAATACCTACTACTATACTATTCAGTGTGCCAGAAACATATTTAGAATGACCCAAACTCTATTCTGACCCACTATCCTCTGTGTGAGCAAGCGGGTCAATGGGTTGGCCAATCAATTTGTCCCAAAGTAACGCATACCGAATACAACAGAGCAACCTGTGTAACTGCAGCTGCATGTTAGCCTAGATGTTAGCTGCATTTCAAATTGCATACTTTCTCATTTTACACACCTTTTATTTAAAAGGTGTGTCAGCTTAGTTGCATTATTAGGCTGGTGATGTCATAACCCTGCAGTTTGTGTTGTCCTCGGTCTGTCAAAAGGAGGAAGAAAATCAACACATTCAGTCCTCATAGGCTGTTTTCACAGCAGACGTTTGAGCTCGTCATAGGAGGAAAAGCGCAGGTGTAGGTGATCACATGAAGCAGCTGTAACGAGTCTGTAAATGCTGGTGAAGGACTCTACTGCAGCAGAGCATGCTACATGAAATGCTGCAGACTACGCTTCCTCTACATGCAAGACTGCCCACAACACTCCTTGTGGTTGCAGCATGGAGGCTGCATCTGCTCAGAGCTGTGGCTATTTTCTGCAATTACTCTGTAGCTGCACTTGAAGCCGTGGTCGTGGTTAGTCAGTGCAATGAAATCCTTCTGAGAATTGCACTTGCTTTCGCCAAGAGTACAGCGTTGTACCTTTCAACCATGCTGAGGCTGAACGCGTTCCTGCGGCTAACTCTGGCAGGTGTGCTTTTCTCACGACTGGACAAACGCAGACGCTCAAACTGCTCAAACTGCAGCACCTGTGCGTCATCAAAGACCTTCAGGAGCAACGGCGCCTCTCCTTTGTGCTGTGGAGGAGGAAGAGTTGTGAGCTGGCTGAAGTCAGCGCCTGCACTCAGCCGATGTTCACGGCCCGTTAGCGTGGCCTTCTCGGCCCTGTCAACGTGGTGCAGTACCTTCAGGTCCACCATGATGACTTTGTGTCGCTGCATCAGACCATTGCTGTCTTCCTTCCACGCTGTGATTGGTTACTCTACACAAGTACTCCACATCGTTTGGGATCTGTCATCACTCATAAGCAAACCCTGGATGTTTTGTGAATCTGTATTTTAATAGAATGTACATAAAACTAACCAGGAATTACACTTTTAATAACCTGTTTTTATTCCAATAAAATAAATGTGAGATTTGCTGACAAGCACAATGTTTGGCCAATTGTCAATTTTTTTTGGGCCCAATCCCAACCTACACCCTGAAGGACTCACAGACTTTGAGGCTCCCGTGAAGTCCTTGAGGGTTTAGTTCTGTCCCACTGTCACATCGTGGAGTGTTTGAGTCTCTCAGACATGTTGACCCCTTTATGAACCCTTTCCCTAAGTCAGCATTAGATGCCGACTTTGCTCAAGGGAATTACCCACAGTTCATAGCAATGTGACGTTAAACACGCAGTTCCCAGTGGAAGCATGGAGACGTAAAAAGAAAGGTAAACAAAGAGACACGTGATAAAATACCTTTACACTACAACATTACGGATTAAAGATGGAACATAAAAACACATGAAATCAGAGGAATGCAAGCAGAAATTATATTTATAATATTTATTTACATTCATCAAACATTTCGTTTTGACAAAAGGAGTAAATAGATAATTTAAAATGACTTCTCATCTCGTGAGGAAGACGTTCAAATCATGAATAAAAAGTATAAAATAAATACACAATCGTACACAATATGTTTTTATGTAGTCACGTGATGTGTTGCAGCAAAGTGCTGTCCCATTCATATTCACACCATCAAGCCCTAAAGCCTCTCACACTCAACCACTTAGAGGTGATCAGTGAGTCCCTGAAGGTTCAGGGTTTAGGGGACGTTGGGATTGGGCCCCTGAACTGTACCCTTCTCATCAAATGGGCTCGGACGATTAAAAGGGAAGTTACTTGACACTTTAATGCACTACTCCAACAGTAACCTAACTGAGGTTGCTAGGATTCAGTGCAGCGAAAAGGTAATGGAAATTACCTTTTCAATCTCCTTTAGAGAAAACAAATGTGATGTGAAACATTTAAATGTCTTTAGGATTTATTAAACTAGGGTGACCAGATTTGAGTTTGTGAAAAAGAGGACACTTCGTCGCGGGGGGGGGTAGCAGTAGTGTGTAGCATGCCGTGAACTTACATTTACGTTGATATCGGTCGACCAATGACAGTTCTCTCTACAGTCAGAGCTTGCGCAAGAAGGTGGAACGTGAGGGAGATACCATTTCCAAAACTTGTAAGGGGGTAATAACTATTTTCCCGGACGTACCATTTCCAAAACTTGTAAAGGGGGTAATAACTATTTTCCCCGACGTAGCAAAATCCCAGACGTTTTTGGAATCCCTGCCGGACGCTTTTTTTAGGTCTCGAAAAGAGGACATGTCCGGGAAAAAGAGGACGTCTGGTCACCCTAATTAAACAGATTCTTGGAATAATTGAATGGACAGAGCTCTTTCACCACAGATGGTTAGGAGGTCTGACCAAGAAAAATTGTTCGACAGAGAATACACTCTGTATACACATACAATTATGTTTGCCCTTCCCCCCTCCTCCCTGCTGCTCCTGGCAGTGCTCAAGGGAGAACAACATTCACTGTTGAGCCCTCCTCTCGCAGATAATAACTAACTAGCTAACTAGCTAAGGGAGGCAACTGACAATCACTGTTGGCCAGTCCTCTAGCTAGCAGATATTAACTAACTAGCTAACTAGCTAAGGGAAGCAACTAACAATCACTGTTGGCCGCTCCTCTAGCTAGCAGATATTAACTAACTAGCTAACTAGCTAAGGGAGGCAACTAACAATCACTGTTGGCCGCTCCTCTAGCTAGCAGATATTAACTAACTAGCTAACTAGCTAAGGGAGGCAACTAACAATCACTGTTGGCCAGTCCTCTAGCTAGCAGATATTAACTAACTAGCTAACTAGCTAAGGGAAGTAACTAACAATCACTGTTGGCCGCTCCTCTAGCTAGCAAATATTAACAAACTAGCTAACTAGCTAAGGGAAGCAACTAACAATCACTGTTGGCCGCTCCTCTAGCTAGCAAATATTAACAAACTAGCTAACTAGCTAAGGGAAGCAACTAACAATCACTGTTGGCCAGTCCTCTAGCTAGAAGATATTAACTAACTAGCTAACTAGCTAAGGGAAGCAACTAACAATCACTGTTGGCCGCTCCTCTAGCTAGCAAATATTAACAAACTAGCTAACTAGCTAAGGGAAGCAACTAACAATCACTGTTGGCCAGTCCTCTAGCTAGAAGATATTAACTAACTAGCTAACTAGCTAAGGGAAGCAACTAACAATCACTGTTGGCCGCTCCTCTAGCTAGCATATATTAACTAACTAGCTAACTAGCTAAGGGAAGCAACTAACAATCACTGTTGGCCGCTCCTCTAGCTAGAAGATATTAACTAACTATCTAACTAGCTAAGGGAAGCAACTAACAATCACTGTTGGCCGCTCCTCTAGCTAGCAGATATTAACTAACTATCTAACTAGCTAAGGGAAGCAACTAACAATCACTGTTGGCCGCTCCTCTAGCTAGCAGATATTAACTAACTATCTAACTAGCTAAGGGAAGCAACTAACAATCACTGTTGGCCAGTCCTCTAGCTAGCATATATTAACTAACTAGCTAAGGGAAGCGACTAACAATCACTGTTGGCCGCTCCTCTAGCTAGCAGCTAAACATTCGCACGAAGTGTTGGTCTTTGTTCAGTCATGAAGATGTTTTTCCGACCCTGTGTGGACTGCACCTGGGAAGACTTCATGGAGATGGATGGGAGAACGATGATCTTCGATTTGCCTCCAGACCTATTATGGATATTTTTGGTTACGGTTGTGTCTGATTTCCTTGACTGGTACTTTTTGGAGATGGGTGGGAGAGCAGTTGGTGTGAGGGTTGGCCTCTTGGTGTCGACCTGGTATCCTCTGGCCTGCTTCTCCAACCCATGGGAGCTGTGGAGGAGCGGGATGTCGGCCAATTTGGTCGCTAAGACCAAAGACAACTCTGTGTGTTCCATTTTTTCCTTCAAGTATAACTTTTTCATGTACACTACCTTGTCAACCAGTGTCTCATTGCAGCGCTTGTACTCTTCATATTTTGATTGGTACATCTTTAACTCGGCCGTTATCGACTTGATCTTGTCTCCTTGCTCCCTGATGACCCACTTGCACTTTGGGATCAACTCCAACATCTCAGGGGCCCCCTGCCTCGACACATCCTGCTTCAGCTCTTCAATTAGCTGGTCCTTTTCTTTTAATAAAAGGTCTTTCTTTTCAAGTTGCTTGGATTTGGTGTTCAGCTTGCCTTTCAGCTTTAAATTGATAGCGGTCGACTCTGTCATGTGACGAGGTGGATCATGGCAGTCTTTGAAATAGTGTTCTGGGTACTTGATTTTGAGCTCCTTTATTGCCGATTCCAGTTGTTTCTCAAGTTCAAAACACTTATTCTTTAAGTAAAGCTCATTTACCTTTTTGGAATGTTCTAGGTCGCAGGTTTTGCTCACCTTTTCGACAAGTGAGTTGTTTTCCAACTGCAGTTCATCTAACTTGAGCTGCAGTTGGCTCATCTGCTTCTTCAGTTTTTGTCTATCCTCCTTAAAGGTGGTTTTCTCCCCCAGGTGCAGGTCAATCTTCTCCTGATTCTCGCCAGCCTTCTTCTGCATTTTTTCCACCTCCAGCTGTAAGATGTGGATTTTCTCCCTCTGCTCTTTCTCCTGCGTGCTCAGGGCCGCTTCCAGGTCTATCTTCTCCTTCCTCAACAGACGGCATTCCGGTTTATACCGGAATGCCTGCTTTCTCTGGACGTCTCTTTCTCTGGAGATTTTCTCCAGTTGCTCCTCCAGTTCCAATATATGTTTACTGTCTCCATAGCATTTTTTTAAATAGTCCTGTGTGTTCTTTTGCGTCTTTTTCATTTCACAGTTCTCTTTTAAGAGAAATGTGCTCTGTTCCCCCTTGAACTTGAGGCTATCAAGTTCACGCTGAAGTTGAATGTTTTCATGGAACAGGAATTCCATGTTCTTCAGTTCTTCCGTGAGACTTTTAACAACCTGTCTCAACTGACCTATATTCATTGTTGAAGCATCGCTCTCCTTCACTGTGACCGCCTGCATTTTTCCTATCTAAGAAAGTATTCTTTAGTTTCACAGAGAAAATTCTAGCTGTCCAAGTCTAACTTCTAGAACCAAGTGTATTTTACAATTCTCAATCAAAGGCATGAGGACGTCATGTGACTGGAATTCCCCTCGTTTAGCCCCGCCCACAAAACAGGGAGGGGGCGGGGCTCTGTGGACATGGTCTGTTTCCACCATAATGCCTTTGTGTCGATGCATCAGACCATTGCTGTCTTCCTTCCACCAATTCCTTCCATTGGTTACTCTACACAAGTACTGCAAATCGTTTGGGATCTGTCGTCACTCATAAGCAAACCCTGGATGTTTTGTGAATCTGGACTTTAATAGATAATGTACATAAAACTAACCAGGAATTACACTTTTAATATTGTTCTTATTTCTACTACCTGTTTTTATTCCAATAAAATAAATGTGAGATTTGCTGACCAGTGTAATCAAGCACAATTATTTGGCAACAGGATTTAGTGGAAGGATTTAGTGCACCGAGAGTGACATAGCTCCCTTTTAATTTAATTTAATGTATTTTATGTTATTTAATTTAATTTAATTTCCTTTAATTTTATAATTCTTTTATTGTTTTATTTTATTTTGATAAAGGATATATAGTTCTGGTCCACCCTCCAATCCAGTAGGTGGCGGTAAAGCACCAACTAAAGGATGCAAACCCCAGAAGAAGAAGAAGAAGAAGAAGAAGAAGAAAGCAAACAGCAGCTGAACATGGCGGCGCTGCTGAGAGGACTGCGGGCTGGAAGGGCACTCCGGGGTCTGAGCAGAGGTGAGCCGGCTGCTGCGCGTCGCTGTCCCGCGGTAACCACGGAGCGAGGAGCGAGGGCAGTTATCCATGGAGCCAACGGCCATTCTGTCCGTCATGTGTTCACATGAGGAGGAAACTAACCCGAGTTAGAGGCCAGCTGTCCGGGCCAAAGTCACTTGTCCCAGGCGGGGATCTTGATGGACAGAACCTGGCAGCGTTATTATATATAAACTACATTATTAGCAGTGCAATTGGTGGTTGGCTGCTACTGAATATTTGAGAGAAACACGTTGAAACTATCTAGTTATGCAAGTCGTTAAAGTCTGCTTCACCTGAATGACGTCTGATGTTCTTTTTGAGTACAACTTCATTACATTACATTATATTACACTTACACTACATCACATTACACTACATCACATTACACTACATCACATTACACTACAATACATTACACTACAATACATTACATTATATTACATTACATTACACTATATTACATTACTAGTACTTGTACTTGTTGCTGGCACTGAGATGCTATTGCACTATATTGCACAATCTCCTCCTGTTAAGGTCATTATTATAATGTATATTTTTTGACACTGGTATTACCAGATTGATTAAATTTGATAAGCAATAATCAGTGTCCACCGGATCCCTGACTGTAATCAGGGTTCTTACCTGGAAATGGTTATTTCCAGGCCTGGAAAAGTCCTTGAAATAAATAAAATCCCCAAAGTTTAGTAAAAGTCATGTAAATGTGTTATATTCATGTGTTCATGACGTTCATTTTACGCTGAGTTTGAAATAATGAATATGCTTTTAAAAGAAAGACGCTCAAAATATAGCAGGCATACATACAGGCATCTATATAAATGTTTATTCTTTTAATCAAACTATTGTCTCATTCATTTGTGTCATTTAAGGTTTACTGTATGCTTTGTATTCTCATTGTTAGTTTAAATACTACATTTACTCACTTTTTCATGTTTACACCCAGATTTCACTAAATGTTTGCTCATGGACATTTGGTGTAAAGTCATGGAAAAGTCATGAAATGCACTGGTCAGTGTGTGTGACCCCTGTGTGTGAGGACCAGGTCCTAGACACAGACTGGTCTTAAAGCTGCTCTCTGCTTTGTCCCCACAGTGGTCGGTGCCCCAGCAGTAGCGACCCCTCAGAGCGGCGGCCTGACGCGAGGCTTCCACCGCGCAGCGCTGAGGCTTCAGGATGAATCCAAGTCTGACAAACCCTCCTCATCCTCATCCTCATCTTCATCCTACCACGAGCACTACCACTCCGAACAGGACCCGGCGGAGGCGCCGACCTCTGACCGCGCGGCTGAGGCCTCCAGGCCAAACACCAGGTGAGTCCATCAAAAACAACCGTCACATCTTGAGTGAAGCGTCATCAACGCAGTGTGAGATGAAATAATCGTGAATATCGTCACATAAGTAACTTGAAAATCTGTCTATCCTGATTTAAGAAAGAACAGAGGCACGCACATTTAATTTTTGTCTGCTTTGCAGAAACTTTAAAGATAAAACAAGTAACATAAAACAAGTAAAAGTGTCATTTTTCTTACTTTCATTATTCTTTTTTCAATTATTAATACATTTTTTTGTTAGTTACTATTATTATCATTAGTATTTTCTATTCATTTATTTATTTAATTTGGGATCTATGAATTTTTTTCTTGGAATAGTAAAATTTAAATCTCTCAATGGAACCAACAAATTAGTGCGGTGAGATTTCTTGAAAGAAGATGGAAATATTTCAACCTTTCCATTAAGGATTTTTAGCTAATTTTTACTTAATTATCCTGTAGTTTTTGTGTCTTTTTTTTTTACTTTAAAAGATATTCAAGATGCATTGTCTCAGAAAACAAAAACAGTCCCTGTATTTCACTGAGAAGTTACTTGTTGGCTTATTTTAAGTGTTTTAATACTTTGACTAGTAATGAGACATATTTGGATCTTGTCTTTTTGCAATGTTTGTTTTTCACAAAAAAATATAAAATTTCTGTATGTTGTAGATGAATTCCAAGCAGAATTTGATGATAATGGGGATAATATTGTGACATCACTATTACTTTAGACACTTTCGCCATGTCCTTTTTTCCCTGCGTGCAGCTACCAGGACCAGGGCGGAGAGCAGGACGAGGAATACGAAACGGAGGAGCAGCTTCAGGCTCGAGTCCTGGCGGCCGCTCTGGAGCTCGTCCCGCTGCACGGCTGGTCCATGGAGGCCATCGCTGCTGCTGCTGAGGTGAGCTGAATATTACCAGTCCTCCCAGTTACCTCTTGTTGGTACCAGCCACTGGGCAGGTGAAGGAAGCCAGTATGTTTTCATCTGGACGTTTTATTTTTATTTTGTTTTTGCGGACACTTTAAAGGTGAGAAAGGTCTGGTAAAAGAAGTAACGTATAACAGGTAAACCTGTCATTTTTACTAAGATATAAATAAGTGTGAAGGGAAAGGAAAAGTTTCCTTCTGATGATAAAGACGATGTCTTGACGATAATGAAGATTCATTTGAAACTAGATGGTTTTTTTACTTGCTTTTTTCTTTCTTTACTATAACAATATTAGAGTTATAGTACAAATACTTATTATTTGAATTTTTATAAATTAAAAGTATTTAACTCATAATAATACAACTAATTATTTAATAAAACATGGAAAAGTGGAGTTAGCTTTAGAACAAACTGTGTGTGTGTGTGTGTGTGTGTGTGTGTGTGTGTGTGTGTGTGTGTGTGTGTGTGTGTGTGTGTGTCTTCAGACACTGGGCCTGTCCTCTGCCTCCACTGGGATGTTCTCTAACGGAGCTGGAGACTTGGTCCTCCACTTCGTCGCCCAGTGCAACTCCCAGCTGACGGACATCCTGGCTGAACAACACAACCAGGTCCAGCTGGGCCAGGCCGAGTAAGCACACACACACACACACACACACACACACACACACACACACGTCTGTTGTTTTTACAAGCTGTAAAATAATTAAGAGGTAGGGTTCCAAGCTGCAGAGTCAAGCCTTTGACCATGACGTCTGCATTTCAGACCCAAGAGGACTGCAGACTTCCTCAGAGACGCTGTTGAGACCAGACTGAGGATGCACATCCCCTACATGGAGTCTTGGCCGCAGGTATGAATTACACTTGGGAACATATTCACTCCCTGTGTTTCTTTCTGTTAAGCTGCCTGGAATAACCTGGTATATATATATATATATATATATATATATATATATATATATATATATATATATTAAATACTTTTTATATACTTTTTTTATTCCGTCTGTATATTTAATATTGCTATTGTATTCTTCTTTACTGTTTTTATTACTGTTTATTTATATTACTTGATTTTTTATTTAGTATGTGTCTCTGTGCACTGGTGCTGTAATCCTGCAATTTCCCCACTGCGGGACTAATAAAGGATTATCTTATTTATATATATATATATATATATATATATATATATATATATATATATATATATATATATATAGTTTTGTGTCAAAATGTACTTTACATTGTTTAAATATATTATATTTGTATTTATTATTATTTTTCTTCACCAATTTTGACACAAAACTATATATATATATATATATATATATATATATAGTTTTGTGTCAAAATTAAAGTTAAATAAAAATATTATATATTTAAAAAATTTGGTTTTCCCCTCTTCGCCTCCTTTTTCAATTTTTGAAAACACATTTTGAAATTTATTTGACTTCACCAATATTGACTACTTTGTGTCAATTTGTGTAAAAAAATTATAATAAAAAAATCCAAATAATAATGCAACACGATAGGAAAAAGAGGGATGAATACTTCTGCGCGTTCGATGTTTTGACTTCCCGTCGCCCTCAGGCGATGAGCATCCTGCTGCTTCCTCACAACATCCCAGACGGCCTGAAGCACCTCTCCAACCTGGTGGACGACATGTGGTACTACGCTGGCGACCGCTCCACAGACGTGAGTGGATCCCATCGCCCTCGAAGCCCTTCTTCTTCTTCTCCTCCTTCTTCTGCTCACACCTTCCTGTCCCCCTTTCATCACCACCCCCACACTGTCAGGCCGGCCACCTCCCAGGTTACTCCCGCCAGCACCGACTCATCATGTTCACATCGTGGCCAATGATGCGACCAAGAATGTTTATCTGTACGTCGTATCGTAGCTCCAGTCAGAAGTTCAATAATCGTTGTTTACTGTATTGCTTTGGAATTCTCATTGTTAGTTTAAATACTACATTTTCTCACCGAGATTTCACAAAATGTTTGGTCATGGAAATCCATTGGTCAGAATGTGTGTGAACCCTGATCTGTACACATACGACATCCCTGTCCCAGGACCTCACATCGGATTAGGAAAAACTCCCCCGAAAAAACCCTTTCACAGGGAGAAAAGGGGAAGAAACCTTCATAGTGTAATGTAAGGCCGTATTGAGGCCTCTTTCAAAGTGTACTTTAACGTTTCTGCACTTCTCTCTGTCGTAGATGAACTGGTACACCAAGCGGGCGGCGCTGACGGGCATCTATAACACCACGGAGCTGGTGATGCTGCAGGACTCCTCCCCAGACTTCCAGGACACCTGGGACTTCCTGGACAACCGCATTCAGGATGTCGTCAACATGGCCGCCACCGCCAAGCAGGTAGAGCGCTCATACGGCGTAAAGTAGGGGCCATTTAAAGGGGCCGTCAGGGTTTCTGTACGGTTGTAAACGCTCTAAATGTATCCCAGTTTATTAATGCCTGCGGTGTATGTGAATGACATCAGCTGACAGGAAGTGAATGCAGGTATATTCAGACACAGTATGAGAAAAATTAAGATTTTATTTGAACATCAAAGCAAGAAAAAGTGTTCTGGAAACCCCAAACACAAGTATGAATCTGAAAATGATCGTATGTGCCCTTTAAGACTCCTTGTGATAGTTACTGTGTGTAGGCATACCCACGTCTCTGTTACCCAACTTACCCACAAGATTGGCCAGAATATGGGACCCAATGCAGAGAAGATGCTTCAATAAATCAATCATATGTTCCTCAATCACACGTGTGTTTCACTTCATTCTGTAGGCGCAGGCGACGGGTGAATCGGTGGTGCAAGGGCTTCTGGGAGCTGCTGTTACAGTAAGTGCTCGCCTCGTGTTCATTACAGTATACGACTTGTTTTCAAAACCTCTTTACCTGCATTAGCCAGTAAACCTCTCCTCCCCTTTGTAAATGTATACACGCAGTCTAGTCCACGCTCTTAATTTGAAATGTTCCTTCATGGCGGCATTAGCAATTGAATCGCGCATTAAGAGTTATACATTTGGTGCTTTACAGGGTTCTTACGGTCATGGACAACCTGGAAAAGTCATGGAGTTTTAAAATGGTTATTTCCAGGCCTGGAAAAGTCCTTGAAATAAATAAAATCCCAAAAGTTTAGTAAAAGTCATGTAAATGTGTTATATTCATGTGTTCATGACGTTCATTTACGCTGAGTTTGAAATAATGAATATGCTTTTAAAAGAAAGACGCTCAAAATATAAGCAGGCATACATACAGGCATCTATATAAATGTTTATTCTTTTAATCAAACTATTGTCTCATTCATTTGAGTCATTTAAGGTTTACTGTATGCTTTGTATTCTCATTGTTAGTTTAAATACTACATTTACTCACTTTTTCATGTTTACACCCAGATTTCACTAAATGTTTGCTCATGGACATTTGGTTTAAAGCAGGGGTGTCCAAACTACGGCCCGCGGGCTCTTTTTTATTGTCCCGCGCCAGATTCTAAAAATATAATGGAGAGCGAGTCAAGCAAACAGCAGCTAGCCTGCTAGCTCAATAATCACATTTTTGCCGTCCGAACAAAACAGGAGAAAATGCCTCATAACAGCTACGAGGTCGCTCCACACTGAAACCTCTCAGACGAGACTTGTCAGCTAACTTAAAGCGAAGCTGAACACAGACCTCCTCTCTCTCTCTGAGGTGATCTTTCTGCATTGAGAAATAAATGAAGTTGTTCTCGACTCCCTTCCTGATGATGCAGAAGAAGTGAAGAGAGTCTGAACTAGAACTGATGGAGATGCAGTGATGATTCTCTGAAGAATCAGCATCAGCTTCTCTCTCTACCGACTTCTACTGGAGCTTGGAAAAGGCCAAGTTTCCTCTAATGTTATTTTTTAAATATAATATATAAGCATAATTGACCTCATTTGATTCATTTTGCGATATACCTCACCTGAGCGGCCCAGACTTTCGTATATTTTTCTGTTTGTGGCCCTCGGTGAAAAAAGTTTGGTCACCCCTGGTTTAAAGTCATGGAAAAGTTATGGAAAAGCATTGGTCAGAACGTGTATGAACCCTGTGTTTGACGAGGGGACATTATGTAAAGACATTTAAATGTTGGCGCATGTTTGTCTTGTGTTTTCCAGCTGAAGAACCTCACAGGACTGAACCAGAGGCGATGATGTGAAAACCTCTCTGACTTCTGCCTGGTGTCAAGAGCTGAAGATCAATTGTCTTTTTGCTTTTACGTCTGAATAACTGCGAGAGTCTGAAAGTATTGGGTTATGGATCGTGTTCAGCGAGAGGAAAGCATTATTTATAACCAGTCATACTGAAGCCTCTTTCTGCTCAGACCAGTGTCTTGTGTTGTTTCACTGTCCCAAGAGTTCATTCTCCTGCTTAGCTTTTTTTTTCTCCCTTCAGACATAATGATCTGTCATTTTTTGTTGGATCAAAACTTCAATAAAGTCATAGTTATATATTGTATATTTAATGTATGCATTTTTTGTTTTTATTGTCTTGTAATATGAATTCAGTCATCCATTAGATCAGCGGTCTGACAATTTTTCATATTTCTTCTGACAATTTGGGGGTTTGCGATTTGGATAATGGAATGTAACACATTTAAATGTCTTTAAATGCAACCAACAATCCAACATATTGTAGCGAATGGACAAATGGAGGCAGAAGATGTTATCTTTCAGTCAGAAATGCACATATTCAGCGACACAAGCTGGGCAGCGGTTCACTCACAGCGCGAGACGAGCCTATCTTTAAAAAAGAAACACGAATCTGTCCATTTTCAGTATTGTAAGTTTATGCATGGCAGTGGCACTAATAGGCCATCCCTCATTTTCGTTTCCACATTTACATTTAAAATAAAAACGTCAATGTGAATGCATGATTATCATGCAATTGACAGACAGTGAATAGCTTAGTATTGAATGCACAATAACAAGGTATGTTTATACATGGCACTAGGCCCAGTTTAATATAAAACAATATTTTATACAAAATATATAGTAGCAGCCCCCAAACTGCTCCATCTCTCTTTCAGTTTGGGGGTCCATGGCCTGAAAAACGTTGAAGACCCCTGGATTAGATGGTTTAAGGAGTAAGATTTTGCAGTTCAGAGTCACTATTATTTTAGTCCATTGCACCAAACTGCTGCATTGTTACTGGGATTGTCTATCTACAAACATAAAAGAATAAAAAAATATAGTACAATTAAATTGTACGCATAGGTAAGGCTTTCTTCATATTCCAGATTTTTTTTTTTTGCGCTTTTATTTTGAAAATGACCTCCAGGCACTGTGTGACCCGGATATGAAATAAGGACCCGCCTTAATATATCATCATGACCAATCAGCATCCGTATTTACATCTCCTGGCCAATCAGCGGGTAGTAAATAGTTCCGCGGAGGCCTTCAACGCGAAGCAGCGGTAGTTGAGTGTGTGGAGGTTTAATAACGTACATTCGTAGGCTTAATTCACTCTAATAATGCCGTATGCTAACCAACCGACGGTGAAAATCACAGAACTGACGGACGAGAATGTCAAATTTATCATTGAGAACACCGACTTGGCGTAAGTAGTCACTTATTGTCCGTTCAAGAAAGCGTGTGTGGCACAGAGCAGCCATTCTTCCTCTCCTTCTCTGAGACATGAACGTTACATTAACATGTTAAATAACGGCGCTACTGCGCTAACGTTAGCTTAAATGCTAACGCTGTCTGTAACGGAGACTCCGCAACCAACGTCTGAGATGCTTGCTAAAAGTAATGCTCCGTTATATCGAATACATTGTGCCGCTTCAATGGAGGGAAACTATGACATTCACTTGCTATTCTGGGTTCCTCTGGGCTTTAGGAAGGATTGGAAGTACTTTAAAGGTCCATTTTGTTGCCGTGTGCTTCCCAGTGAGCCCACATGATAATGCAGTGTCATTTACGTTCTCTATTATAACATTTAACATCTGAAAACATCCGCCTGTCTCCTTTTCAGGGTCGCCAACTCCATCCGCCGTGTCTTCATGTCAGAAGTCGCCACCATAGGTACGGTGACCTTTTGTTGACCCCTGCTCTGTGTGAAAAGTTAGGCTGGGTTACCCGGATGTAAATAGTTATCTGTGACGAAATGACTGAAGTTGAAGAGACTGAAGATGCTGCAACTGTCATCGGCAACATTGGAACGATGGGAAATGTAGTCCGTCTGACAGTCACGCGCCTCAAAAACACTCACTGGAACTTGTGTCGCTTTTATTTGCAGCAATCGACTGGATCCAGATCGACGCCAATTCGTCAGTGCTGCACGACGAGTTTATTGCACACAGAGTCGGTACGTATGCAGTGTGATCGGCTCGGTGGTCATTGATGCTGTGTGACCAGAGAGGTCCGACACCTGTGGAAGCTGCTGTTCAACATGGATGGTTTTCCCTTTGTCCTCAGGTCTCATACCGCTCACGAGCGACGACATCGTGGAGAAGCTGCAGTATTCTCGGGTATGTACGCTGTCGTGTTGGAGATCGTTGACGCTTTAAACGCGGCGCCGTTGTTAAGTGACCGCTGCTGGTGTTTTCCCGCTTTAATTTCCAGACTAAAAATATGATTGGGATTTTGCAAAGAGGTCTTCTAGACGGGAAGAAAGACGCAACAGATCTCAAACCTCCATAGTTCAGGTCGTATCGCAGTTTTGAGTCAATTCAGTTTATTTTTTATAGCCCAAAATCACAAATACAAGTTTGCCTCGGAGGGCTTTACAATCTGTACACATAACATCCCTGTCCCGGGACCTCACATCGGATCAGGAAAAACTCCCCTAAAAAGATAGTAAAAACCCTTTCACAGGGAAAAAAGGGAAGAAACCTGAGGGAGAGCAACAGAGGAGGATCCCTCTCCCCGGATGGACAGAAGCAATAGATGTCATGTGGCCAGAATGAATAATGTAACAGAGTTACAGCACATTACATGAATATGACAGAAATTATTCATATAATGAGTAGTAGGCATGGTCCATGATCCAGATAACCACCATCCATGAAGCAGAGGAGGTAGAGAGGAGTCACTGATCGGATAAGCAGAAGGAAAAAAAGGGAGCCACAAAGTGCTATCAGTAAGAGACATTTACGTGCTACTAAAGTGCTACTAGGTGCTACTTTCCTTATTCAAGGTGTAGATGAAAAAGATGTGTTTTTAGTTTGCGATTGACTAGATTGGACTAGAAAGCATAAATGCTGATCATCAGCCAAGAAAAACCTCTGGTGTCTACCAGAGGGTCTGTCCTATAATGTATCTTGTGAATAATTATGTTTTATTACACATCTTTGTTCAAAGTGTCTGCACGCTTGGAGATGTCATGTATATGTTCTGCTCCTCCTGCAGGACTGTACCTGTGACGATTTCTGTCCAGAGTGTTCTGTGGAGTTGACGCTGGACGTTCGATGTACCGAGGACCAGACGCGCCACGTCACCTCACGCGACCTTTTGTCCAACAACCCCAGAGTCATCCCGGTGAGTCCTCGGTCCTGTTTACGGAAGTCATTCGAGGGCAGCAAGAAGCTGACCGTGTTGTCATTGTGCGTTCCAGGTGACTTCCAGGAGTCGAGACAATGACCCCAACGACTACGTTGAACAAGATGGTAAGCTTAACGCGGTCCTGAGGGTAAACGCGGGCTGTTAAAGGGACCGTACCCTGCTCATTTTCAGGTTCACAACATGTTTACAATGTTCAGAAATCATAATTTTTCTCATACGTCTGTCTGAATATACCTGTATTCGCTCTCTGTCTGAAATGCTCTGTTTTAACTCCTCTTTCTTAAAGAACCCATTCTGATAAAGCTTATGCCGCGTTCACACCAAAAGTATTTTTTCGCCTGAGTTTACTCGCTCGACTTTATTTGGTAAATTTGCGTCATTCGCCTTTTCGCGCCTGAAAGGGGGCGTGGCTTATCTCAGAAAAAACAGTTACCATTTCCTTCATCCACCATGGAAATAACCACTAGTTCTGCTTTATACTTGTTGTGTAAACTCCACATACGTGGGAACATCAAACTCCATGGTGTCTGGGTTCATAATATTATCCGTAGTCCCACAACAGCGTCTGAATGAAGCCGCTACTTCAGGACCAGCAGCAGTTTGGTTCAGCAGCGGCAGGACCAGTGATGACGGGCGGAGCTTCTCAACGCTGATTGGCTGACGCAACTCAGCGTCAAGCAAAAAAGCATTACGACAAATTCGCAAAGCTTTTTCACCGCCCGGGGGAAAATTAGCTTTTTTGCAATCATTCGCGTCTGTGCATTGACTTTGCATGTAATCTACTTGCGCGTATATTTCTCAACGCTTTTGGTGTGAACGCAGCATTAGTCTACTCTGATTGGCTTGCGGGAAAAATTCCATGTCGACACCGACAATGTTTTCTTGGCCAAAATAATAACTCCAAAACATTTTAAATGCTTGTTTTCTGAATGGAGTTTGGATCAATCGGTGCTGAGCTATGCTAACAGTGTAGCTGAACTGTACACCAACACTCAAAATAACGTAATCTCTATTTACGCCGTACCCGGTCTGTGGTTCTTGCACATAGTCACACACAGAGTTTCTACTAGTGCTGTCATATTAGCGCGTTATTAACGGCGTCAATTTTATTAACGGCGTTAACGCATTTTAATTTTTCAAATTTTGTTTTTTCGCAAGCACCACGCCGGATGTAGCTCAACCGGAAGCAAAACAATAGGCACGCCGTTTGGGCTTGGAAGCTAGGCTAACGTTACGGTTTGAAATGAATGAATGGTGAGCGCGATACGGCAAAATGAATGATATTCAGTGAACTGAACAGGTGCGCGTGCCAGAAGGGAGCGCGAGTGAACACATTGAACACAGCAGGAGAGAACGCAACGTTAGCCAGCTAGCTAAAGCTCCGGTGGAACATTATTAGCTAACGCTACCGTTTTTGAGGAGGTAGATTTTGAGGAGAGGGGACTGACAAGGCAGAAGGTAAAGTGGTCCACCGTTCTATCAATAAGCAGACCTGCCAACCTGTACGCAATTTGCGTAGCGGATACGCATTTTGACGTATAGTACGCTAGTAAAAATTAGTCTAAAATTAATTTTAGACTAATTGACCAGCACACATTATATGCAATGCAATATAATGCATGACGAGTATTTAATGACTTATCAATATATAGGTTATATATCAAGGTTGGCAGGTCTGAATAAGGCTAAACTAGAAGTTAACACCAATACAAACATTATTTTTGCAGAATGAGTGTGTTAGGGGAGAAGGATGCAGCCATTGTTAAACAGCTGGATTGAAATGCAGCTGGAACTGGTCGTGGCTAAAACTGGAAGGCAAGGTCTCAATAAAAGGGCAAGAGGTGTCCTTTCATCTAGGAGATGTATTCTCCAAAATCAACAGGCAGGGATTCACCAGATGCATTCTCTGCATCAAAGATATAAATGATGCTAACAAAGGCAGCCATGCTCTCCCTTACCACATTGTGCCTCATATACTGTAAATGTTAGACCAGTGACAGGCTGGCATGAAATGGCTTGCATAATACTTAGTAAGGAGGCCATAATCATTTTTGACTCATGGCTGGAGTTAAGTTTCTCCAGCTCTCCCCAGGTTGGCAAAAAAAGCATCTCAAAATGCATCAGATTGATGCTTTAAAATATGGAATATTTAAATTTTTCTTACGGGGGAGCATGCCCCCGGACCCCCCTAGAGGGGTAATATCCTTCTCACCTTTTTCACCCCTGACCCATTTTCATGCCTGGTGCACTCTATAATTTTATTTTGTAAACCCTTGTTTACCTGAAATGTGCAGTGATTTTATTTTGTACCGCCCTGTTTGGCAGTTGTTTTTCAATAAAATAAAGCAAGCCAATCCACTTTTTCATGTTGTTAAGAGCATTAAAATGCAAAAAAAAATAATTGCGATTAATTGCGATTAATCGCGAGTTAACTATGACATGAATGCGATTAATCGCGATTAAATATTTTAATCGCGATTAAATATTTTAATCGTTTGACAGCACTAGTTTCTACCAAACGTTGGCTTAGCATTTGGTGTGAGCGTCGTTCGTCATAATAATGACGGTCGTCTTGTGTTTCTCCATCCTCTCATCTCACGTTGGAAACATGAACTTTCTCCCTACTCTCCCCACATCTCCTGGCGTAGACATCATACTGGTGAAGCTCCGTAAGGGTCAGGAGCTGCGGCTCAGGGCGTACGCCAAGAAGGGCTTCGGCAAGGAGCACGCCAAGTGGAACCCGACGGCGGGGGTGTCCTTCGAGTACGACCCGGACAACTCGCTGAGGCACACGGTGTTCCCCCGGCCCGAGGAGTGGTACGTTCCCGTCTCAATGCGTTGCTGTTCGAATATTAAACGATGAGTTGACGTCCTGTATCGCTCTGGTTCCCAGGCCAAAGAGCGAATATTCCGAGATTGAGGAGGACGAGGTTCAGGCTCCCTACGACCCCAATGGAAAGCCAGAAAGGTGACATTTTACTTTATTATTCTTATTTATTTATTTAGTATAATTGTCCGACAGCTCACGTGTGACGTTTCCCCACGCAGGTTCTACTACAACGTGGAGTCGTGCGGCTCGCTGCGACCAGAGACCATCGTCATGTCGGCGCTGGCCGTCCTCAAGAAGAAGCTCAGTGACCTGCAGACTCAGCTGAGCCACGAGATCCAGAGCGACGTGCTCACCATCAACTGAAGACGGAACCGGCGGTTCGTTCTGACTCGGCGCTGCTCGGGTCACACGCATCGTTTCTATTCCCCGATACAGGCCTTGGATCTGTATGTGTCTGTTAGTTAAAGAAAATCCTTCTTTATCTGAAACAGACATTGTTGGGGTATACATCCATGTTGTAGCTCCGGCTGTGTGTCCAACGGGAGCTTGTCTCAGAATGATGCAGATCTGGTTTTGTTGGTGCTGGTGGATTTACACTGTTAGATTATTGTTTTGTAAAATGTTACTTTTTAAATAAATCTGTCCTTTGGAACTTTGTAATATGTTTTTTGTGTTTTTTGTTGTAATTTCTCAGTGAGTTTTGTTTTTAGCACAAACGTTCAAATCAGAAAAACACAAACTAGCTCTGCAAAAGAAAATGAAGACGAGAGAAACCAGTTAATATAATGTTTTAAGTGAAAACTACGTGTATTTATTGGTCAGGACTCTTAATTTGATCTGTACTATAGCCAGCACTAAACTGTGTGTGTGTGGTATGTGTGTATATATATATATATATATACACACACACACACATACACATATACACACACAAATAGCTCCCACAGCATGGACATCAGGGTGTGAAGACGCAGCTGCTGGTCATGGTCCCCTGCAAAAAGTACAGGAAAAGGTTATATCAAATAATATCCTTCTGTCTGTGGTCGAAGTCAATATGTTGTTTGGTTGAGACAACATTTTGTGAAGATTATAAACATTCAAACTTTTGCCAACTGCCCCATACAGAATAAGAAAAAGGTAATGATGGGAATTGGATGTAATAATGTAAAAACTATATGCTGTATTGCACAAGGTATTTGGGAACAGAAAATGTGCATGAAGTCGAAGGAAAGAAACCAAACATTGATTAAAGTGTTATGATATCAGTTTTCTCTTTTAAGACTGGCCTAAAAACATGTTTATTCAGGAAGGCATTTTTTACCTTGTGTTAGTTCATTGTCAGCTATTAATTTGTCTTTTTTAAACTTTTTTTATTTGGGGTTGCTTTAACCATGTTTTAACTCTTTTTATTTCTGTTTTACTATATATTGGCTTTGTGGCACTCTGAGTTTCTTCTGAAAGAAAAGTGTGTTTAAAAATTAAATGTATTATTATTATTATTATTATTAAATGAGCAGCTTTAGCCTTTCTCTTAATATTTCATGTCTAGGATCTAGTGAGACGATAAGGATAATGTATCTCACAGCAAAGCAACTCATACGCACATTTCTACTTGTCCTGAAGTGAATTCCTCCCTGTGGACGCCCTGTGTGGAGGAGCCACACAGCTGCCATGAGGAAGAGGTGCTAGATCTGCTAAATAAAATAAATAATAAAATAAAAATAAAATAATAACACAATAATAATCCACAATAGCACTATTATATATACAGACAGAATAAACAAGTATTAAAAAATATATATTTATATATATTTACCAATTAAAATGGATTATTAGCTAAATATACCTAAAGAATATAAATCCAAAGTAATCAATGCCGGAAAATAACCATTGTGAGTGTAATACTTTTATAAGAATATCATCATCACTTGTTAGTGAACGGTTTTAATAAGTTAGTTTGTCACATTTGGACTTGTACAGTGTAAGGAATTGTTTGTGTACATTACAATGCATGAGATATGATAATTAATAAGGGATATTATTATGAAGAATGTAATTGTATGAATATGAGGGTCACTGTGTTTTTTATCACTGTATAATGATGCAGATGTGAAAGGATTTTAAAATAGATTTGAAACAAGTTGAATGATATAGTATTGCTGAGGGTCACACTGTACTGAGAGTGCAGAGGTCATTTGCACACAGTGATCAGGGCTGAGTTTTACAAGGGAGCATTTGGTTTTAAGAACAAAGGGGTCTGGACCACCTGTGGTCTGGGGAATCTCCCCCTGATCTTAGGAACAGGATGGGGATTCGATTGGCATTTCAACCAGCAGAGGTGAAGAGGGTCTGTGGGAGGATGAATGTAAGCTGAAATAAGATTCTCATCAGCTGTAACACATAGAACTGAATAACAATCCCCCAGGTAAAATATGTTAGTAAACACAGGAGGGCGGAGTGAGGACTTCAGGTACCGGAAAACAGGAATGTTATGGAGCCATTTTCAAAACCTGCGCCAAAGAGAGACTCCGCCCCTGTGGGACTTTTAGCCAATCGCATGCCGTAGATTTGAACCAATGAGGCGAATGAGCCCAAAATGCTGGGATGTTAAAACCAGATTGTAGATTCCTGTTCGAGGTCTTTGAGCTGAAGCGAGACAGGAACGGTCTGTGGAGCGGAAGCTCGGAGATCCTCAGCTGAGTATATGTACACTGTATCACCATTTGAACTTTAATTAAACCGTTTGTTATAACTCTTTGATTTCTGTATTTCTTCCCTGCCATGAGCACCCGAGTTCTAAGAATATTCTTTATTAGTTATGTGTAATAACGAGAATAACAAGAATTGAAGATAGGACATTTACTCAAAAAGTGAGTGAGTGTGTGTGTGTGTGTGTGTCTGTGTGTGTGTGTGTGTGTGTGTGTGTGTGTGTGTGTGTGTGTGTGTGTGTGTGTATATATATGTGTATAAGCGGGTAAAATAAGTATTGAACACGTCACCATTTTTCTCAGTAAAATATTTGTAAAAGTGCTATTGATATAAAATGTTCACCAGATGTCGGTAACAACCCAAGTAATCCAGACATGCAAAAACAAACATTCTACAGATAAAAACTAATATTATTGAGCTTACATTTTCTAATTGAATTAAGGTTTCTGAGCCCTTCTAAGCTTCGGCATCGACTTTGTGTTTAACGCTAATTTGCTAATGTTAGCATGCTAGCACGCTACACCAAGATAGTGATCATAGACAAATATCGCACCTGCTTAGCATCAGCATGTTAGCGTTGTCTTTTTGATTATAAAAAAAAATATCCCTTTTTTCCCTGTGAAAGGGTTTTTCCTGATGTGAGGTACCGGGACAGGATGTTATGTGTACAGATTGTAAAGCCCTCCGAGGCAAACTTGTATTTGTGAAGTTGGGCTATATAAAATAAACTGAATTGAATTGAATTTATCAGTTGTTAGCATTTAGCTCACATCATCCAAATGGTGCTAGCATTGCTGTAGACCCTTGTTGCCTCGTATATAAAGACGATTGCAACACGTTTTGCATATCTCTCAGAGGCTGCAGGGATGACACATTTGTGTAGGCTAACCAGGCTAACCAGGAAGTTAGCATCATCCTGGTTGCCTCAAGGAATAAACAATCATTTATGATACACACACGTTACTTACACAGACTTCATACTCGACTTTTCTGGAGCTTTCAACCACATTTCACATTACCAGCAATGGAACTGCATAATTGGAGTTTTACAGTAAAACTCTTCAGGATAAAATATTCTGCATATGAACATGTAAAATATAAAAAAAACTCTTCTTTTTCGATATGTATGATTTGTATTAGATTCTCATCCTTATATTTCCTCTTTCTAACAGACATGGCTTTTTGATAGATGTCAAAAAGGTCTTGGAGCATCTCATTGAGGACAACTGCAACTAGCCGTCTGTCAACCTCATCGTAGGTGAGCAGCAAGAACACCAACAGCAAAAAATACATTAGATAAAGGAAGTAGTAGTGGTAGTAGTAGAAGTAGTTAAAAGAGTACTTCACGGATTTGACTTTGCACTCTTTTAACAGATGCATGTTTAAAACAAATTGGGGCTAAATTGATTCAGTAGAAACAGAGATATCGTCTTTTTAATCCACATTTTCTTCTTTTTTAAATTTTTACTTGATACCTGCATTACCCACAATGCAACTAGAAAACCAACAGTTTGATCAGAGATTTAGATATGTTATGCTAATTGCGGCTAACGTAGATTAGCAGTGAGATACAGAGTTCTTTGTAACTCCACACCCCTAGAAGTAAAAAAAACAATCTTTACTGTACAATATGTGTGTGTGTGTGTTTGTGTTTGTGTGTGTGTGTGTGTGTGTGTGTGTGTGTGTGTGTGTGTGTGTGTGTGTGTGTGTGCGTGTGTGTGTGTGTCCCGCTCAGTGGATTGAGCCAATCTTCCAGAGGTCAGAAAACTCCTTCTCTGTGAGTGAAATATAATCCTCTTTAATTGTGAATATTTAAACAAATGCACACTTGTGGAGTTCACTTTAAATTCCTTTCCACAGAGTATGGACATCACTATGAGGGTGGAGCTCCTGGTGGGACTGGTGGTGAGGGATTTAAAAAATATCTTTTCACATTACATTCTTACATTCGCAATGGTTCCCTCTACAAAATGCCAATGGGATTTTTTTCATTGGATTTTGATTTACTGCAGAAAATAATCTCTGTGGCAAACAAACGTTTATGATATTTCCACGTTTTGTTCAGCAAGGTAATCTTCACAAACGAACAGCACTTTTATGATTACTGAAGAAGCATAAATGAAATCGGCAGAAGTAAAAAACTAACGTTAAACGACCCACACCACGGTCACATGTATAAACACTAGTCTGGGATGATGTGTTGTCGTCTCATTTAACCACTTGTTAGCACTTGTTAAAGACACGTAAAAGCGTTAAAACTAGTGCTGTCAAACGATTAAAATATTTAATCGCGATTAATCGCATTTATGTCATAGTTAACTCGCGATTAATCGCAATTAATCGCAATTTTTTTTTTTTGCATTTTAATGCTCTTAACATGAAAAAGTGGATTGGCTTGCTTTATTTTATTGAAAAACAACTGCCAAACAGGGCGGTACAAAATAAAATCACTGCACATTTCAGGTAAACAAGGGTTTACAAAATAAAATTATAGAGTGCACCAGGCATGAAAACGGGTCAGGGGTGAAAAAGGTGAGAAGGATATTACCCCTCTAGGGGGGTCCGGGGGCATGCATGAGTCAAAAATGATTATGGCCTCCTTACTAAGTATTATGCAAGCCATTTCATGCCAGCCTGTCACTGGGTCTAACATTTACAGTATATGAGGCACAATGTGGTAAGGGAGAGCATGGCTGCCTTTGTTAGCATCATTTATATCTTTGATGCAGAGAATGCATCTGGCGAATCCCTGCCTGTTGATTTTGGAGAATACATCTCCTAGATGAAAGGACACCTCTTGCCCTTTTATTGAGACCTTGCCTTCCAGTTTTAGCCACGACCAGTTCCAGCTGCATTTCAATCCAGCTGTTTAACAATGGCTGCATCCTTCTCCCCTAACACACTCATTCTGCAAAAATAATGTTTGTATTAGTGTTAACTTCTAGTTTAGCCTTATTCAGACCTGCCAACCTTGATATATACCGTACTTTTCGGGTTATAAGCCGCTCCTACGGCTGATCAGTGTCCCCGCTGTAGCAAGCTAGTAGCGCTGCTAGATAGCGCTGCTAGTTAGCGCTGCTAGTAGCGCTGCTAGTAGCGCTGCTAGTAGCGCTGCTAGTAGCGCTGCTAGCTAGCGCTTCTGCTGCTACCGGCCACTGCTGCTGCTACTGCCCGCTGCTGCTGCTACTGCCCGCGTCCCCTCTGCCCAAGTCGGGTGTCGACCTGGTCCCGCTACCTTCGGTGGTTTTCAGGGAGCTAGCGGAAGTTAGCGGGGAAGTGACGGAGCGCTAGCAGGAGCCCCAGCTGGCTACAGCGGGGAGCTGTCGGGGACACTGACCGAAGGCAGTAGCGGCTTATAACCCGAAAAGTACGGTAACCTATATATTGATAAGTCATTAAATACTCGTCATGCATTATATTGCATTGCATATAATGTGTGCTGGTCAATTAGTCTAAAATTAATTTTAGACTAATTTTTACTAGCGTACTATACGTCAAAATGCGTATCCGCTACGCAAATTGCGTACAGGTTGGCAGGTCTGCTTATTGATAGAACGGTGGACCACTTTACCTTCTGCCTTGTCAGTCCCCTCTCCTCAAAATCTACCTCCTCAAAAACGGTAGCGTTATGCCGTGTTCACACCGGACGCGGCGCGTCCGGTGTGAACACGGCATAATCTAATAATTTTCCACCGGAGCTTTAGCTAGCTGGCTAACGTTGCGTTCTCTCCTGCTGTGTTCAATGTGTTCACTCGCGCTCCCTTCTGGCACGCGCACCTGTTCGCAGTTCACTGAATATCATTAATTTTGCCGTATCGCGCTCACCATTCATTCATTTCAAACCGTAACGTTAGCCTAGCTTCCAAGCCCAAACGGCGTGCCTATTGTTTTGCTTACGGTTGAGCTACATCCGGCGTGGTGCTTGCGAAAAAACAAAATTTGAAAAATTAAAATGCGTTAACGCCGTTAATAAAATTGACGGCGTTAAAATTGGTTTGCGTTAACGCCGTTAATAACGCGCCTATATGACAGCACTAGTTAAAACCAACTGGAAGATTAAAATAAATGGGTATTAAGAATGAGAATTACAAAAAAAATACGTATTTTATATGTTAACATCTTGTAATGTTGTTTTAACCACAGACCTTATTTCATGTAACCAAAAACCCATCAACTTCGGGACGAGGGAACCTTAAGTGTAAACATGCTGACTCATTTCCTGGTTTTAGATCTTCTCTGTGAGGAAAGTGGTCCCAGATACAGAGGAGGAGGAGCATGTTTGGGCATGACGATTAGAGACCAAAGTGTGTACACCGTTGTACATGACAACAACAGAGACTCACTTAGCTGTTAAATGGCGTCATGGTATCTCAAACACATTTTCTTGACAGGCGCCGACGCATTTCCTCTGGCTCCTCCTCTTCTTCTTGAGTCACTCCTGAACTTCTGCGCAGGACTGCTGCGCTTTGGTGATCGCCATTTTTATGGAGACTGGTGGTCAGTTGCACAAAAACGACAAAATAAATTCTGCACATTGTGATGTTGCACATTCAGCACTGCCTCATTGAGTCCCGTCTCTCATTCACAGGAACGCTACCACTCTGTTCACTTTCTGGAAGAACTGGAACATTCCCTTTCAGAAATGGTGTCACAGGTATTATTAGAGTCTGACGCTCGGATTACACAAATACCAAATAATGTGCCCTAACGTTTGCTCTCCTCTCTTGCCGTATATGAAGACATGTGCGCGCTCGCCTAGTGGAAAAGAATGTTCCCCCATCACGAGCAGAGCTACTGGTCTTCCTGATGTCGGCCGCTCTGTTTGAGGTACAGTCTGATATCCTGTGAAGCTCATTTTACTGAACATGTGAATCACTGGTTGATTAGTTTGGTAGCAGAGGACATAAGACATTGGAAATCTGGAATAAATTGGGATTTAAAGCTGAATAAAGTGTTGCGGAAGCGCAGTAACTACCCCATAATTTATATTCCTCAGAGTACAAAAGGACGTCCATTTTTTCCTTCTAGCTTGTGGTTGCAGAATTCCTAGGCGGTTACAAGTTATTTTTGCAGTACCTGAATCATACTGTGGAGATTACAGGGCTATTGGCCTAAACAAACAGTGCAATAATAACCTGTTTAATGGTGCTTGTTATCTCTTCTACACAGTATATGATTGCTCTGCCCCTGCACAGCTGTCGTCTGTGGATCTTCCTCATGATGCTGTTTGAGGTGAGGATCAGTAGCAGCTGGTGGTTATTTACCTGGATGGGGCAATGTTGTCATCTGGCGTTGACTGCAACTTGGCTGCTACATTTTTCTCAACAGTTGAATCATAAAAGCAAACACACTCCATCCAACGGCTCAGCTGAGCTTCTTATTCTAACGGTCTCTTTTCTAACTAAATCGAGGCATCCACAAGAAAGCTCCCCTAGGCTTTACGAAGCTTCATAGTGACTTTCAGCTCATTGTTTAGCTGTCCGGCCGCAAATGTACTGGTTTGGTTCATTCCTGTTGGTCTCATAGTATCCACAGACAGCTGTTTTCAAAGAAAAGGCTCTGCTAAACCCACTGTACCTGCTCATCAGCAAGCAGCAGACAGGCAATTAGAGACTAGCTGGTGAACTATTGGAGCATTTCTCAGCTAAAGAGCAAGATATATCCCTAAGGACTTGTTGGAGACCAAAGAAGACGTAAAAGGAGAGTTAATATTCATGGTCATATTACTGGAGAGGTCTACCGGGAACAGGCCCAGGGGCCTAAACATCACTCAAAGAGACGATTACCAACTACGAAGATACTCAAAATGACCACAAAGAAACATAGCAACTTCAAAGAGACTCTGTAGAACTGGTGAGTTCTAGACGAAAGCCTTGGAAGATATTGGCATATATAAAGGTTCTCGGTCATACCCCCTGGGTTGGTTCTGTTAGGACCCTTAGAAGATGGACATTTTCTGGAAAGAACCTGGAAAGAGGGTTCTGGATGGAACCATTACACCATAGAAGGGTTCTCTGTAGAACCTTTCATAGGGGGTTCTGGATGGAAACTTTCACAGATGGTTCTATGGAGAACCCTTTATGTTGTGTTCTAGTCAGAACCCTCTGAAAGAGTTCTACCAGGAAACAAAATGGTTCTTATTGGGACAAGCCAAAGAACCCTCAATGGTTTTAGTTAGCACTTGTATTCCTCAGAGTATAGGCTGGGCAAGAGGACGTCCATTTTTAAATCCCACTGTGTCTTTTCCTTCTAGCGCGTGGTTGCAGTATTCCTAGCCAACTATTTCCAGGGAAACTATGGCAACGGCTTAGTGTGGCTGCGCCTTCTGCTGGGCCCTCTTCTGGCTGTGATCACCTACTTCCACGACCACTACATCAGCTTCCGTCACCCTAATCTTCCGTCATCGCCATCACCACTGACATCAGACCTTCCCAGCGCCGTTTTCCTGCAGCCTCAGTGATCGACTGTCTGAAAGAAATTCTGACCCATTGTATTGTATTTACAAGGAGACCCTGAGGATACCGCTGTGATCCAAAGTTCAGTGAATGCTGCCTACCTCCGTCGAAGGATCCATTTTGATGTCTTGAAAGCATTTCCACAACCTCTACCCAACTCAGTGATAGAGATATGATCTGACTCATAAATGGTCATATTGCATACTGGAAAAGAGCGCTGGCTTGCAACATGTGCTACTATACTTACACTTCTGACAAATGTTAATGCAATAAACAACAGATCATTAACAGATGAGACTAAACAAGAATGAACCATCGTCCAAAGTCCTAAACAAACTCTAGTACATCCAGAAATCTGCTTCTCTGCTCACCCATTCCTGCTCCAGTGATGACATCAAAACTGAACAACTAGCTTTTTGAACTATCATTATTATTATAAGATTATTATGATGACGATAGCATTCATATATATATATATATATATATATATATATATATATATATATATATATATTCAGAAATTGGCAACCAATGCCTGTCCATATATATATATACATATATACAGTCAGGTCCATAAATATTTGGACATTGACACATTGTTCATTATTTTGGAGTTGAAATGAAAAAAAAACACAAATACCACACCTGAAATGAACTCTAGAACTTTTATCTACTCCTTGTAAATGAAATAACGAGGGAATTACTCACATCTGACCTTGGAACAGCTGAGCAGCCAATTGTCCAATTACTTTTGGTCCCTTAAAAAGAGGGTGGCCACGTTTGAATTTGTTGTAGTTCCTACACCGTTCACCTGATTTGAATGTAAATACCCTCAAATTAAAGCTGAAAGTCTGCACTTAAAGCACATCTTGATTTTTTCATTTCAACGCCATTGTTGTGGTGTACAGAGCCAAAATAATGAAACATGTGTCAATGTCCAAATATTTATGGACCTGACTGTGTGTATGTATGTATATATATATATATATATATATATATATATATATACATACATATATATATATATGGACAGGCATTGGTTGCCAATTTCTGAAAATGGCAACCATTACTGTCCCGCCCTGCACTATACATTATTTATAAGAAACAAAAATATTGACAGGTATGATTGTGGTGGCAATTATACCTCCCTCCAACACACATTATCAGTACTTTTATCCATTTAGACTTCCGAAGTTGCACATCGATGCGATTTCGTCAGTGACAAAACTTAAATGATACTGGTCTTTGGTGAGGCCCTTTATGTTTATAACACTAAAACTATATAGTCCAGACAGTCTCAAATAAAATACATGCAAAAATGTGTGCCACATTGGGAACCCTTATACTGCTTCAATGAGCTACCTGTCCATTTACACTATTGTATACTGTATATTTATATGTTTTAAATAGTGTGTTCTGAAGAGCCAGATATTTGTATCAGGAGATGGAGACCAAAACAGAGCTAAGAGGAGAGTGAATTATATTGGACTTTAAAAAGTCGAACAGTCAGCTGTCGCAAGAATCTAAAATAAAATAGAAAATAATTGAATGCAGCTTTAAAGTCAAAATGTGTATATTAAATGTGGGAGCTTATCATTACATCTGTTTCTATTTGGGTTGATCGGAGCTTACTTACCGATTTGTCTCGATATTTTTGGGAATAATATTTGATTTCTCTCTTTTGATACCAATTTATTCTGTTTCATTACTTGCTTTAATATTTATAATGTACTATAATGTACTAAATATCTTTAATAATTGTTGCTATATATTCAATTGTTTTAATCTAAATCAATAGAAGCTTAACATGTTTAATAATTAACGTAATGTTTACCATTGTTTATGACCCACAATCCTTTGTGCAATGAAAAAAAACTACCATTGGTCACGTGATATTGTTACTGAGGCGGAAATGAAAGTTCACTAGCAACAGCAGCGGAGCACAGCTGACAAAGGTACGGGGAAGGTTACATTTAAGCCTAAATTGAGGGTGTTTTAAAATAGATAACGTTTTCTGGCGCAACCCACGTCACTATAAATGCAGTTTTACTTGTTGTCAAGTGGTTAGAACCGGTTTTATCGACATGTCCTTTTGTAAAACCCCACTACGAAGCTCGCTCACTAACAGCTAGCTTCTTCTGGGTGATGCTAACCAGAATTCCACTCACCGGACGGGACATGACGCAACTTCCCCTTCAAAACAAAAGCCACAACGCTGGGAAACATTTGGTTTGTGTGGCAAGCAACACTGGTGTGGGCTGCGTAATGCCATTTCCTCTCCGTAAATACTCTCCTCTGAGTTTAGTGTGTGCGACATGGCTCACAACACCCTGCAACATCGCAATGTTCGCTAGCTGCGCTTTAGTTTGAAAAACGATGACCGGAAGTCAGTGGTTTCGCCGCCGCGCTTGACAGTGATGCATAGAAATGCCTTGATCATCTTCCGTGTTTGTGTTTTGTGCGCAGCAGCCAAGGGTATTTAAATCCGGGGACAATGAAATCTGCGTAGCGGGGATAGTTATATATTTACTTGTCTTCATGACGTTTAGCCAACAACCGCTGAGGAGCGGGTTTAGCTTCAGCTTGTTTCACAAGATGCTGTGCGCTTTTGTTGTGAATGCTGCGATCTGATTGTCTGTGTGGTCATTTGGTGAACACGACACGGTTTATAGTTTATAGGCTTTTTGTTCCGGTCAGGTCACATGTGACCATGCATCTCTGGGGTCTGTCTGCTCTCAGAGATGATGCTGAGATGATCAGCAGTCACCTTGGTGACGCTGATAACAGGATGAGATCCCCCTCCACGAACCAGTGCTAGGGTTAGGGTCGTTTCTTAATATACAAAGCAAAGACCATTATCTACAACAGCTCCACACTACAGTTCAGTGTCGCTGCGTCCTCACATATGCAGTCTTCTTTGAATGCAATCCAGCCAATACATCTCTGACTTTGCTCAAGGTGATGTTGATAGTGTCCGATGAAAGCGGGGAACACATTTATGCCTTCATTGGAATTGATTTGGCCCAGCTGCTAAATCTACCTGTAATATAGGTTGTTTTATTTTCCTATTACAATCCTTTGTAATTGTGTGTGTGTGTGTGTGTGTGTGTGCGTGTGTTTCAGAGCTGTGAGGTCATGGCAGCTGCTGGCGTGAGCAGACCTGGCGGTGCCCAGACCACTGAGAAGTCTCAGCTGATCTTGAAAGGTAATGATATGTTTTTTTTGTCATCTCTATGACTAACTGATATGAATATTGGAGACACCGCTCTGCACACGAGGCAGCAGGATGTCACCGGTCACATTTAAGATATCGCCTCTGTATGGCGTCCCAACTAATGAAACCTTTTTCTCAATTTGAGCTCGTCCTCTTTTAAATATAATGGCTCAACCTGACCCATCATTCTATACTCCTCTTTCAATACTGTTGGTCAGAAGTAGATTGACAGTTTATTCTCAATTCTGATTCCGATACCAGTGACGTCCCGATTAATATTTTCAAGTGTAAAGTGTCAAAAGTTCTAAATGTTCTCCTTTTACTTTGTTATACTCATCTATCGATGTTATTTAAATAAAACGCACAACTCAAATGATTAGGAAACCCATTTTTCTATTTGTATTTACACGTTTACTTTGGAAAAATATATCTTGGCATTAGTAGTTTATTGATGTATTATAAGCTGCTTAGTGCTAGGAAGTAATACTTCATCAATTATAATTAATATCTATGTCGCTGTGAAAACATCTCTTTCAAACTACTGGATTTATTCAAGTTTCTCACCAAAAACCTCAGTTTTACAAGATTATATTATAATTTACTTTCAGTCCAATAATATTTTTTACTGAATGGAGCTTGAATGCATCATAATGTAACTAAATGCAGCCTCCATTAGTGTTAGCTTTTAGCTGTTAGCTCCGTTAGTGTTAGCTGTTAGCTCCGTTAGTGTTAGCTGTTTGCTCCGTTAGTGTTAGCTGTTAGCTCCGTTAGTGTTAGCTGTTAGCTCCGTTAGTGTTAGCTGTTTGCTCCGTTAGTGTTAGCTGTTTGCTCCGTTAGTGTTAGCTGTTTGCTCCGTTAGTGTTAGCTGTTTGCTCTGTTAGTGTTAGCTGTTTGCTCTGTTAGTGTTAGCTGTTTGCTCCGTTAGTGTTAGCTGTTTGCTCCGTTAGTGTTAGCTGTTTGCTCCGTTAGTGTTAGCTGTTAGCTCCGTTAGTGTTAGCTGTTTGCTCCGTTAGTGTTAGCTGTTAGCTCCGTTAGTGTTAGCTGTTAGCTCCGTTCTTGTTAGCTGTTAGCTCCGTTATTGAGCAAAGCAGGACTGTCCTCTCCATCCATAAGAAACACAAAAAATTTCGCAATTTTAGCTATTTCCTTTGAAAATAAAGAGTGGGTCGACCTGACACCTCACATACAGTAATATTCTTGTCAGTTCTGCACTCGTCTCTGATTCTAAGGCCATTTTTGTAACATTGGCAACTACTCATCATCACTAACTCATTCTGCTGTTTTCAAGAATCCTTTGGGTTTGTGGCAGTTTAGGTCGGTAAGTCAGATGGGTCAAAAGACTCAAGCTGTCGATTGTTGTCATACAAAATAATTAAATTAATAATTACATAAGTAAAGCAGCTATAATCAGTATTTTATATTATCGGTGGCTCCCACCTGTCTGTGAAAGGGATCACTTAAAGTTATGAACCCACAGACTTTTATTTTTATGTGACGCTTACCTTCAAATCTGAGGAGCTTTCTGGAGAAATTGGGAAAATCAGTGGCAACCACTTTTTAATATATGTTTATTATTTGTTGCATTAGGGATATTTAGTTATTACTGTTCCAGTCAGAACCAGAACCGGACAACTCTGATCGTGCGTTGACAAGCAGCTGGTTTACAAACAATGGGGAAGCAAATTGCTGTGAGGAGAAAAGTACAACAAATGTGCAAATTGATCTAAAGAACCAGATGAACCGGAACAAAAAAACTGAATTGATCATTTGTGAAGTCTTGGGAGGCGAAGTATCCCGGCATCTTTGAGCTGGACGTAAAATTATACGACAAAGCATTATAATTATCGATATGTGACACATCCACTGACGGGACGGTGACCACCGCCAAGCACAAGACTTTCATCACAACAGACGTGTAACAGCATAGTACCTCTAATACTCAAAATATAACCTGACGAAAAATGGCAACCATACCTACAGTTTCGACAACCAAAACCGATGCCTTGGTTGTCGGCTGGACGACCACCTAAAGTTTAGTGTTTGGTCCTGAAATGATCCTTTTACCGGTGTAATGTCACTCAAGTTAATATAAGTCTTCACATGAAACACTCGAGTTACATTTATCAAAGCTTTGTTTTCATATTTGGCCAAAACAGAACAATGTGACCAGTGTTTCTCATTATTATCTCCACTGTGGCAATCCAGCGGACCCGTCTTGAAACACAGACCCCGTCTCATTTACCAAACTTTGAGATTGGGACTTTTTTTGTTGAGTCATCACCATTCCCATCTATACAACACATGTGTTTGTGATTTTTAAATTGCCCTCATTTAACTTTAAAATGCGCCACAGTTTCTTCAAGTGATGCAAGACCCCCAGACTCACATAGAGGGTCAAAGGTTCACCCACCACCATCTCGCAAAATCCGATTAATTCTCCAGCAGCGTATCTCGACCCCTCGCACCTCCTCTCACTTTCCCAAAACCTACGCTGGGTTCTTCCACTCGTTCACTCCCTCCCCTCTGCTAACATCTCCTCTGCGATAGGAGGTCGTACAGACCGAGGCCTCTCTCTCTGTCGTCATTCATCCATCCTGATCAGACGCACCTCGAGAAACGGTGCCAGGTTGCGTGTTCTTCAGTTGAGGAACAAATCCACTCTCTCTTCTGGACACTTCCCGTATCTAGATTCTCAGCAGGCCTACTAGAATTCAGAGCTGCTAATCTGGCCTAAGCCCAGCTGTAGGCTTTTAGGTTGCAGAGCTTCCAGTAGCGCTGCGATTGAGTGAAATATCACAAAATGCAGAGAGACCTGTGTACTCGGAAAGGGTTGGAGAGGTTCGTCAGTTCTCTGTAAGGAGCCAGGGAGCATGGGGGCGTTTAATGTACAACCTGTTTCATGCATTCATGGTATTCGGTTGTTGCCGTTCAACTGGTATGAACACTGGAAAACCGCATTAGAGGCTCGTTGAGACCATTTCATTATTTCCCCAGACCCCAGTCTCATGGAAATGAATGAAAGTTGCACCACAGATGTTTTTTTCTTTCTTCCACTAGAGGGCGATGTTTATTGTTGGTCTGTTTGCTCGCCTGACCAACAACAACATGCGTTGCGCCCCAGATCCATACAACCTAGTAGTATTGTCACACCATCAGTGACGAGTATGCTTAAAAAACTGTATTTCCCACAAAGGAAAGGAACACAAAGCAAACTGTGAATAGTATAAGTGGCTCAAGAAACACCTCAGAAAGCAAAAAATATAATACAAAAATAATAATGACATTTTTTTTAATAAAGATTGTCTCTTTGTTTAATTGGCATTCTAAAGTTGCACTTTGATATCTGAAGGTAGAAATAATGTATAATTCCCTGTGCAGTATGTTATGGCATGCTGTAGTGTAGTGATGCTGGCAGAAGCTTTAATTCTGAAAACAGCTTACTGTTGTGTGGGGTCCTCTCCATGAACTGTAAAAAAAGACTCGCTGGAGCTGACGATAAACATTTGATCAGTACCTCAAGTACAAAACTATTAGAAAACTGTGAGAAGAAACTATTAGAAGTGGGAAACAATCTCACTTCTAATTATTTGTGTCAACCTGTGAGCTTTCATTCTTACTTTAATGTAGTCCCTTTTAAAAAATAATAATCATTTTATATACAAATCATTTGAATTGTGTATTGATGACGGCAACAAAGTAAAAGGATGACAATTAGAATTTATGACAGTGACTTCAGGACGATTGAAAACAATAACAGTTGCATTTCGACGCATCTCTAAAACTAACAAGAGACCAGATAAAAAAAAAAAAATAGAGGTCCAAACCTAAAAACCCCGCCCCGTGTTGTCAACTCTTCTCCAATGAAAGTAGCTAACAGCGTTAACTCCAAAAGTCGCTAAATGTAGTGAGAAAGTCTGCAGTTGGTCAACACAGAGGCTTCCCTCAGGAGCCACTCCCCCAAAATATACATAATGAACGTAAACAACAAACATGGCTATTATTAGCACTCGCAGCTGTTAAGCTAGCAGCTGAGGGCACGGGCTCTGGTTCCTTTTTATTTGTCAGAGCATTGGATTTATGGATTTATGGATTTCTGTCGGGATGTAAAGAGAATTTAAACAAATATAACAAAAGCTGTTTTTGAAGAAGATTACCTTCCCTGGCTTTAAGCTCTGGAGTACTATGCTTCTCTCTGTGTGAACATGTGAGGGTGGCCGATGCGTTTCTTACTCGTTAGCTACTCAAACAAAAGGCTTTCTGTTTGCAGATGATTTCATTGTGGAGGCCCGGTCTCACCGACTGGCACAGACAGAGGGACAGTATATTATTTAAAAGACATTATGGCTGAGGTGTTGTTGATATGAAGGCGAAACCTTTGACCTGTAATAGAAATACATTTCCTCATTGTGCCACAGTCACAGTCAGTGTTTCTTAAGTCCCTTTCCCACTGGGAAAAACCCACTAACATCTGGCTTTTGTCTTCAGTGGGAAAAGTTACAATCGGCAGTGAAGGAAACGTGACGCCCGGGTAGACGCTGATTTCACGCCCTTTGTCGGTGCGATGCCACACCACGTGTGTTAACAAGGGATTTTGACTGTTGTCATCATTTAATAACTTTAAAAAAAAAAAAAAAAATTAATATGCTCTTTTCAAAATCAGCAGACTCCATTCAGTGTCGTTGTTACTTTTCATTCAACAGAAACAAACAAAAACCTTTGTTAGTCTTTGAATAAGTAACAGATATATAATAAAAAAACAGCATTAACTGCATCTGTCTTAAAATACTCTTGTTCGTTTGTTTATCATATTTAATTGTAATCTTTCATGTTTTCTATTTTCAAATGATGTCATTTACTATGTGATGACGATCTAATACTTTACATTCCCTGTATGTGTATCAAACTGGGTAATAAACCCTTTCTGGTTTCTCTCCGTGCTGATTCTGTAATGAGAAGTGTTTCTGAGGTGTCCCATTTAAGAGAGTAGAACTGTGTTGGTCCTTTCCAATAGGTGAAGCACATGAACAAAAATAACACGTTGTACAATTCTAACATTCCCCTGTTTCCCCTCCATCTGTCAGTGGTGTCGGCGAAGCCTCAGTCTCCCAAGCTGCCAAACCGCCACTCTCGACTCAGCTCCTTTGTGGAGGTGACCGCAGACGGCCTGACCAGCGAAACCAAAAAAACGGGCAAGCGCAGTGGACACCTCGAGCTGCAGTGGAACGAAGACCTCACCCTGTGAGCGAGCACACACACACACACACACACACACACACACACACACACACACACACACACACACACACACACACACACACACACACACACCGTGACTATCACTCCCTCCAGGAAATACACGACACCTCGGTTCTTCTGCTACCGTCATCAATCCACCGTCCAACTGTTTAAATACATTTCAACACACAAAACAAGTTGGCGTTCACGTTACACAATAAACTGTTTATCATAAACGACATGCCTCGCTGGCTGCACACAACCCAGAGGGAGACGGGTCCACTTGGAGAACAATACTCTTCGAAAAATCAACACTTTGTTGTCACTTCTAACTAATATCTTTTAGCGGAGTAAACACTTCTACCTCTGCACATGTTTTCAGGAGCGTCACCACTAAAAGCGTCCCAACACAACATAGGACGTAAAGATGGTTCCTATCAAACAGAATCAATATTCAAGAAACAAGTTGTGCAAATAATAATATGTAAACAAGCCTATTAAATAATGACATAAATCATATTTATGGCATTTAAAATGACTTTGATATAATCTGTTGTTGTGTGTCCTGATGAAGGCAGTAAAATAGTTTAGAAAAAGAAAGTAGTCGGCTCGTTTCAAACGTTTCCTGTGGTCAAGCCGATGAGACAGAGGGTTTCTTGTATGTTGTGTGTGTTGTCGCGCTACAGGCCTCGTACCGTGAGGCGCTCGTGCTCATGTGTTCCTGTGTACCGTGATGTGCTCATGTGTTCCTGTGTACCGTGATGTGCTCATGTGTTCCTGTGTACCGTGATGTGCTCATGTGTTCCTTGTGTTCCTCAGGAATGTGACGCCTCAGAGCCGTCTGGATCTGAAGCTGTGGAGCTGCCACACCCTCAGGAAGGAGCTACTGGGCAGTGCCACCATCGACCTGCTGGACACGCTGCGCACTCACGATGGCAAGAGTAAGGACACACACATAAACATTTCGACAAGATCATGATTTAATCTCCACATTGTTCAATATGGAATAACCGTATAACTCGAGTTGATACCGATAGAAATTCCTCCAGTACAGCCTAAAATGCACCGATCTGATATCACGTTATTGTATAATTTATCAGCTAATTTACGCTACACAGGAACAACAACAACAACACATGTTACAATGTACGGACCCAGTCATCCTTCCTGATCACTACTGCACATGTGCAGACTGGGACTACTACACGCATGTTTAAAAAAAAATAGAGGCTCCACGTGCTTTATATGTTGAATTCTTACCATTTTTACAACCTCTCTGGTCCTCTCCTCTCTGTGTTCAGCTGCCTGCAGTTCAGCTTAAATTTCTGCTGGTCTCAGCCTGGTCCATCATGTCTTCCCTGAATGTAATGTTCTTACAGGATATGGTTTCAGGTCAGATATTATCAGACAGCGTCTAGCAGTGACCACATTCTGCTTTACAGTAATGAAACACCTGGTATTATTCTTCATACAAGACTCTTTTCCTCTGGAAGTCCAGTGTTTCTTTCAAAATGGTGACCAGTAAACTTGGCAATATCCAAACAAGTCATGACTTTGTAAAGTAACTGGCATCACTGGCTTGCTGCCTTTAGGGGTCCATTGCTTAAACAGGCCAAGGTTGACTGTCCCATCATATGCCACCCATATCACATTGTAATAAATGTGCATTACTGGATATTGAAAATAGTTTTGAAGGTCTGCGACCTGTCAATCACAGTAAGCCCCGCCCTAAACCATCCTCTGCTTTATGGTCTGTTTGACTCTAAATGAGCATAATTTACTAAATGAACATCATGCTGTATTGAAGAAGACTTGAAACTAGAGATTGAGACATAAACTCATGTTTACAATGTTTACTGAGGGAATACATCAAGAGAAGTAGAGTCATTTATATAGACTTCTATACAACCAGAGGAGTCGCCCCCTGGTGATCAGGAGAGAGAATGCAGCTTTAACACATGAAGCATAGACTTCTATACAACCAGAGGAGTCACCCCCTGGTGGTCAGGAGAGAGACTGCAGCTTTAACACATGAAGCATATACTTCTATACAACCAGAGGAGTCGCCCCCTGGTGGTCAGGAGAGAGAATGCAGCTTTAACACATGAAGCATATACTTCTATACAACCAGAGGAGTCGCCCCCTGGTGGTCAGGAGAGAGAATGCAGCTTTAACACATGAAGCATATACTTCTATACAACCAGAGGAGTCGCCCCCTGGTGGTCAGGAGAGAGAATGCAGCTTTAACACATGAAGCATATACTTCTATACAACCAGAGGAGTCGCCCCCTGGTGGTCAGGAGAGAGAATGCAGCTTTAACACATGAAGCATATACTTCTATACAACCAGAGGAGTCGCCCCCTGGTGGTCAGGAGAGAGAATGCAGCTTTAACACATGAAGCATATACTTCTATACAACCAAAGGAGTCGCCCCCTGGTGGTCAGTAGAGAGAATGCAGCTTTAACACATGAAGCATATACTTCTATACAACCAGAGGAGTCGCCCCCTGGTGGTCAGGAGAGAGAATGCAGGGTTTAAGACGCTTCCACATCGGCTTCACTCAGCAGAACTGGATGTTGCCGCCCGGCGATAACTAAGGATGTCCGATTTCCTCTCTTCCATCACTCTAACCAAACCGTTCTTTCTCTCCACACCCCCTTTGTCGTCTACCTTTCTCCACCACTCATTCCCCCCCCCCCCCTCCCCCCCCTCTCAGTGGAGAACGTCCAGCTGAGTCTGGTGCTGCAGACGGAGAACAAAGGCTCGGTTGTAGCGGGAGGCGAGCTCAACGTCTGTCTGGACGGCATGGCTGTTGATCTGGGCACGCTGCCCAATGGCACTACGGCAGTCGACAGTGAGTCCCGCCTTTTACCTCACACACACGCACACGCACATAAGTGAAGGTAATAACACAGAGAAACACCTCGAGCAGCAATCACACTGAGGCCATGTGCACATGTGTGTCACTGCTGTCGTATGGAAATCGACACTTTCGCAAGAACGAAAGAGCGGATTGAATTGTGACTTTATTGTATGAACGTTCAGAAAACTTGTCTCAAAGTGATGTCATTCATAACAAATCCAAGAAAAAGCTCACCACCTTTCAGCTTATTAAAGTAAAGTGCAGGAAGCTAAGACTGTTTCTCACTGGGTCAGTGAAGACGTATTAACGGGAACATGCACACACTGTTTTCCTACAGGAGTCCAGACTTATTAACACAGCATACACCACAATATTAAAGCTTTTCTCCTCCCCTCACTCTTTCTCTTCCCCTGGCACCTACACGTCTGTAGATATTGTCAACAACCACATTGTGTAAATCACAACTCTACGAAGTCTTTTCTTCCCCTCATGGTGTTTGTGCACATCCACATTTTGCTCTTTGTTCTGGTGAAATGAGAGAGTGGTAAATGAGTTGTACGATTGTAAAACAGATTATTGTTATTCAACCTCTTAAAGTTATAATATCTATTAAAGTAAAGCTGTTGAATCATCCTGAAGGTGTTCATTTCACAATAATGACTCGCTCGCTCTACATTACACAGCTACTTATTAATGACATCAATAATTAGACACAGAACATTGATTTTAAAATGATTTGATTGCTTCCGCTAAAAACAGTAGTGCTCTCTGTGTTTGCTGGGATCACAACGACATAGCAACGGTCTGTCGTTCATCACAGCCGTCTGTAAAAGGAAATAAAAGGCCGTACGTAGAATGCGTAGGATCTGACCCAAACCGTTTTCACTTTGACATGCCCTTCAATTCATTTCATATTTATTGTACAATACTGATGGGAATCCCATAATATAATTTCATTATACTACACCAATTTCAAACACCAAAACCGTTCGACCACCTGAGTAAAGTTATGTTTTCACAAGAGATATGAAGAATTTCAATAATCGAGATTAAATGTTTCAGCTTTAGGGTCATATTTTCTCCTTACACTTTTTGCCTTATGACAATGGTGCCTCATTATATAGATAGCTGAGATTGTTCTGCAATTTTTGCTGTAACACATGGGTATGTATCTGATATGCAAGTGTCTTTTTTTTAAAAGGTAAATTTAAGAAATTATGTAAAATCGAGAAAATGACCTAAGCAGATGCCTCAGATTAAAAGTTGCTTAGTCTAAATGTTAATATTTTATACATTTATTTATTTATTTATTTATTTATATATATATATATATATACACAAAAATTCAAGAATATTGTTAAATGTAATAATAATAAAATGTTGTGTATTGCTCCATGTCAGCCTGCATTCATTGAACTTGAAGCTGTAAGAGAACACTTGATCTCCCTGTGCATGTGGTACTACTCCCAAACCAATATGAAATGATTTCATCGCCCTTAGAGGAAGGATTTCAAACCCTCCAGACTTATTGACTCTCGGTCAACAGTATTTTTCGCTTCCGGGCGCTAACACTAACATTTTACTTTCCTTTATGGTTTGGCAGCAAAGACGAGGTGTCTTTTTAACAAATAACACGGATATGAAGCTGCAATCATCCATCTCCTCTCTGTGTAACACACACGCACGCACGCACGCACACACACACACACACGCACACACACGCGCACACACACGCACACAAGGCTTTTCATAGAGCGCCACACAGAGCCCACAGTGTATTCTGCTGAATGAACACAGTGCCAGCAGTAAGGGCCGAGGCCTGCCGCAGCATGGGCTGCATAAAGGTGTCTCTTTGTGACTATTTACATGTGGATAGGTTAAGAGGAGGTGCTGTGTGTGTGTGTGTGTGTGCGTGTGCGTACATGTTGTCGTACCACAAGGACAGCCAGATGAGAGAGTTCCTGTAAAGGGAGGACGTTTTGCAAGTCCTCACCTATGAAGGAGGCTCGGATTTGGATGAGGAGAAGATGCACAGATGAGACTTGGTGAAATGATTTTAGGTGCGGGGAACATAGCAGTGATTTTGGTGACTGACTTTGTGCCCATTGCTGGATGCCAGCATCGTAGTACGGTCATCAGTTGTTGGGTCGCACCAACAGCGATTCATTTAATCGGATGTTAGTTCTAATCAGAGTTTAGCAAAGCTTGGTTCAAAGGGAGTACTGTGAAAAATGAATCTCCGGTTAGTAAATCCAAGTTTAAACCAGAATTAAATAGTTTATTCTATATGGAGACGTTTGCTTACCAAAATAAAATGAATAAATGAGCATGTTCAGGACCTAGTATGTAGACTATAAAAGAGGATGTGGGGGATAATTAACATTCAGCTGATATGTATTCCTGAACAAACGTTTACACTGTTTGCTAGCTAGCTAAAAGGTGAGTTAGTTAGCCCAGCGCTTCTCACGATAATTCGGCAGAAAAGCTCCAATTTCTCCTCCTTTGAGACAAACTGTTTATTCTCTAAATTAATGGAACACTATGGCCAAATAGTAGAATATAAATCAATGAACAGCACAGAATGAAAACACTTTTTTTTTCTCAGGACAGAGAGCAAATACACAGATTTCTCCAACTGTGGCACTACTGAGCATCGTAAATGTTTTGTCCTCATGGTGCAGTTACACAAAAGGTCAAAGGTTATCATGCAATGAATAGAGCCCAACTCCCATTTTCTTTACATGGCCTGTTATTTTATGCTGCCCCAAAACTCTGTACACACGCACACGCACACGCACACGCACACGCACACACACGCGCACGCACACGCACACGCACACACACACGCACACACACGCGCACACACACGCACACACACACGCACGCACGCATCAGGCATGCTGCTTTGTCTCTTAGAATTGCGTAATTTTGCCTCATTGCTTCGCAACTCGGTAGTACAATCGCCTCCTGTGATCCTGCAGCAGGGGGGGTTTCCTCCCCTGGCTTGCAGGGGTGTGTGTGTGTGTGTGTGTGTGTTTTGGGGGAGGAGAGGTCGGTGAACAGAGGGCTGAAGTGTGCCCCCTGAATCAGGGATTCAAGCCAAAGTCACTTGTCTTTGTGCGCGTGTGTTTTTACGCTCCCACAGTGCAGATGCAGCCGCGCGTTGTTTGGGCTGGTGCGTTCGTGGGTGTGCGTGCACATGTGTTTCGCATTCTGCACCGTGTGTGTGTGTGTGTGTGTGTGTGTGTGTGTGTGTGTGTGTGTGTGTGTGTGTGTGTGTGAGGGCGGGCGGGCACATGTGGGCTGCATGAATATATAAAGGTGAAGTGTGTTGACTTCTGGTGGCGTTAAGGAGCTCTGTGTTCTCGCTCTGAACGCACCTCTGTTAGTTTGGAAGTTTTACTCATCACACACACACACACACACACACACACACACACACACACACACACACACACACACACACACACACACACACACACAGCTTCATAAACAAACCCTTGTATTGAAAGATGGAAGGAAACAGAAGCCAGAGCAGAAAGATTTATTTTAAATTTCACACACACACACACACACACACATACATTCAACTTCCAATTCTACATAAGCAGAAGCCACATGCACACCGCAGCAGTCAGTGGTTTCTTCTCACCCTTCCCTAATCCCGCCAATGGCAGCCTACATTTTCCACAGCAGCTGCTGATCAGAAATGTGCACATTGTTGTCTTTAGTGTAGTTTTTGTGTCTTAAGATAATTACATTTTGCACACACACACACATGCAGACGGACACACATATGCACGGACACACAGCGATTAGACCTGTGCCATTAAAGCGAGCCGGCTATGACACAATAGTTTCTCCTCAAGACCACTGGTTATTTTTCTGCATGTCCATTGGGTGTGCTCACAAGAAACCCTTTCATTGCTGTGTGTGTGTGTGTGTGTGTGTGTGTGTGTGTGAGAGAGAGAGCGTGAGAGTACCTGTTTGCTTTACTTTAGATAGCTGTGTGTGTATGTATGTATATATGTGTGTGTGTGTGTGTGTGTGTGTGTGTGTGTCAATGAGAGATTACCTGTTTGCTTTACTTTAGATAGCAGGATGTATGTATGTGTGTGTATATGTATATATATATATATATATATATATATATATATATATATATATATATATATATATATATATATATATATATATATGTGTGTGTGAATAAGGAGACTGTCTGAGCGTCTCACAGAGAGGACGGTGCTGTGTGTGTGTGTGTGTAAAGGAGAAAGTGAGTGTTAATGAAAAGCATGTTACAGGTTTGTGGTTTCCAGTCACAGTCGGGACTGAGCACACACACACACACACACACACACACACACACACACACACACACACACACACACACACACACACACACACACACACACACACACACACACACACACACACACAGAAGGATGAATGCTCTCTATTAAACCTCCAACTGTACACATGCCACATGTTTCAGTCTACATAGATTTAATTATTCAGGAAAAGAGCCTGGCTCTGAGGCCTCTCTCACCGCTCTGGAGCGGCCCGGTGACTGCAGTGTTCACAGAGCGGTAATGTGACGGTAGATGGAGCCTCTAACGCCGCTGTTAGTGAAACCCAATGTGTCGCAGAGGGAGCTTTAGTGTTGAATTATTCTAAGTGATGCTGCGGGTCATGGTTGTCCATGAAGAGACGCCGTTCTATCAAAGTGTTTTTAAATGGTTGTGTTTGCTGGAAAAGAGCTACATTACACAAGTTGAACAAAGCTTTATAAAATATATTGATGAACGTCATGCTGTCACACATCACTCAGACGCACAAAAGAAACGCACAAAACATTCAAACAGCCTTAAGGAACGGCTTGTTCAGGTGTGAAGCATTAATGAACCGTCTCTGCCTGCTTGTTTGTGTATATGTGCATTTATCTTGTTTAGTGTTGATGTATTTTATGTGCCTCCAGTGTTTTATACATGCATCTACTCTAGGTACACTTTTATTTTGCTTTGATGTGAATTAGTTTTATGAATCTTAGTTGCATTATGTTATTGAACTGTTGTGATTTCAGGCCAGGGACAGCAGATGGAAATAAGCCTCTCTGACTCACTTACAGTGTTACTGTTGATTAGTGTGCATTGTCCCTGCAAAATAAACTAATAAATAAAATTAAAAAACTAAAATATTCTCTACATCAGAGGAGTGGTGGACATTAGAGAGAATGCAGCTTTAAGACGTGAAGGCCTCACTTTTCAGACCAGTTGCATTGTGGGTAATGTGGGCCCCTTTACCTGCCCATTGTGAGTCCTGAGACCTGCTGTCTGAGTCCTGTTCAGTTACTGCTGTTGATAATTTACAGATTTTGCTAAAAGCTTTAAAAAAAAAATATAATGATGTGGGGACTTTTATTTTGAAGACGCGTCTGATCACTAAAGTGGCGAGTGTAACCGTGGTTGAATTTCATATACTGTATATTTATACGACTATATAGCTGTGTTTAGCATTCCTTTAGATACCTTTCACTCAAATATATTTTTGGAAACAGTTTTCCCCTGGATATTTTTTGGAGCGTCAACACACTCCATTTCAAGCTTTCTGGTGCATTTTTAGTCCCCAATTTATGGTGTAAATGTGTTTATTTGTGTAAAAGAAAACTCTAAACTCTGCTGACAAATCCAAATATAATAGAATATAATGCAGTCAGGCTCTCTGGCATTCTGCATCGCTTTCAAATATTAGTAGTAACGATAATTTGAATTAATCTATAAATTGGAGGTGTTTCAGAAAGATTTTCTAAACGTTTTCAAAACCTTCTGCACATTGAAAACATGTCCTCTGTTTACGAATACTACGAATAGGATAAAGTCCCGGTGTAAATAATATTCAAAGTACATGCACATCTGTTGCACAACATGTCTGTTGTGGTTGACGGCGAGTCATCAGCTGGTTGTCTGTGTCTTTGCAGAACTGCTGCAGGCAGACAGACCCAACCTGAGGAGGACGCAGAGTGAGGAGACTCCCGGTACAACTGGATCTCACGGCAGGTCAGGACACACGCACACGCACACGCACACACACACACACACACACACACGCACACAGCTTCATAAACAAACCCTTGTATTGAAAGATGGAAGGAAACAGAAGCCAGAGCAGAAAGATTTCTTTTAAATTAATGTTAGACACACACACACACACACACACACACACACACACACACACACACACACACACACACACACACACACACACGGGTGAACACCAAGGTTGTTATTTTTTATTTGGTGAAAGAACATCTGTGCAAGGAGAAGATGAGCTCATAACATCTTCACCGAGAAGGTGAATCAGATGCCATTTTGGACAATGCCGTTGCATGTACGGTGGCTCTGATGGGTCAAACGCAGAAAATCCAACCTGTTCCGAAAACGTAGACGGACGAATGTTTCGGTGTCAGAACATTAACGTGATTGACACAACGTGAGGTCGTATTGTGCGTCCTTTACTCTCTTCTTTTCTTGAGCTGCATGTTGTCATTATTTTCTTTCTTTTTTTTTAAAATAAAGATGAATCACTTCCTGTATGTATTCATTTGAAAATATTTTGGAAATGAATGCAAAGCTGAAACTAGAGATTTCCTGGCAAGAGGGCTCTCTTTTATGAAAATGTGTGCAAGTCTGGATTGGAATCACTTGTATTAAACAGCGATACTTAACATTGAGCCGAGCACAGAGCATGTGTTTAGTGGAGCCACTGTCCATCATGTATTCAGTTTATTTTTATTTTTTTATTATTGAGAAGAGTAGAGATAAAGGGGTGAATTAGACAGAAAAAGTCCCCACAGCTTCTTCATGGTTTTAGAACCACTGGTTTGGAGCTCATTGAATAGCTGTAAGTTTACGCGTGTGCGTCTCCCTGTCTGCTGCTGTGTGAAATCTGCAGAGGATCATGGGATTTACTAGGTTTTCATATATATATTTTTTTATTGTCAGTAACCAGCACACGTTTTGTATATTATTTTTGTCACGTTAGGTGTTTGTGTCGTTGTTCTGCACCAGCCTCACAGCCGGCTGCGTGCCGGCTACAGACATGTCATGGTTTAATTTCCGCACTGTTTACACTTTTTTTATTTGGCACATGAGTTGAGGATGGAGTTCAATCTTTATATTCTTCTGTCACATTTCCACTATTGACTGCGTAGGTTCTTAAAGACTCCAAATACACGGTGGGCGTTAGTGTTGAGTGCTGCTGGCGATGACGTGGAACTAAATCAAAAAACTGCTCACATTTCTGCAGATGTTGTGGCATATATAATTATGATAATGCATCACTTTTTTTATTTTTGAAAACACTGTTTGCAAAGAACTTAAGTGAAAAAACATGAACCCAGAAGCATGATTCAAATCAAAATAACTGAAAGGAGGAGAGAAAAGAAACGGGAAGCCTGTGCCAGTGTGGTCGACTTAAGCACTTACGCAGAGTGCCAGCATGTTATCCCCCCACTGCGGTTTGAGACGCTGCTCTCAGTGGCTACAATGGTCATGGGATAATAAATAGTGGAGCAGGCCGCATTTATTTCAAAGCTCGCTGCGGCGGGGGTCGGATGGTATTTCTCTGTAAACATTGCGGGGGGCTTTAAGCGCAGTTCAGCCAAAAGGCCCGACCGCCGCTGTCACGGAGACGCAGCCGACGTCTCCATCCAGTTCACGTCCCAACAGAAGAAGAGGGGAGGACATGTCAGAGGAGCTCGGCACCATGTCACTGGATAACAAAACACCGCCTCCCCAAAAAAATCTATATGATATCTAGAGGGCGAGGGATGAGTTGAGGAGTCGGGTGTATCTCTCCAGACGGTTCTTACGCTCATGGGAAACCTGGAACAGTCAGGGAAGTTTAAAATGGTTATTTCCAGGTCTGGAAAAGTCCTTGAAAATAATAAAATCCCAAAAGTTTACTAAAAGTCATGTATATGTGTTCATTCATTTACGCTGAGTTTGAAATAATGAATATGCTTTTAAAAGAAAGACGCTCAAAATATAAGCAGGCATCCATACAGGCATCTATATACATGTTTATTCTTTTAATCAAACTATTGTCTCATTCATTTGGTTTAAAGTCATGGAAAAGTCATGAAATCCATTGGTCAACATGTGTATGAACCCTGCCTCCTGACAGCTGTTCACATCCCACAGCTCTTCTCAGGCTCCTCACCAACATCACTGATGCTCAGTAGACCAATGATGTCCTGGTTGCACATCCCATGCTAGTCTGTAATAATAAGGATGTTTTCTGTCGCTCCTCTGTTAAAAGTTGACAAGAACTAGGTCCGGGAATTTAGCCGCTCTGCATCCTCCTCCTCCTCATTGTGGCGAACAAACGCGGCGCACCACCTCGGCCTCAGCATTCCTCGTTCGGGGGGGAAAATAAATAAGTTATATTTAGTGTCTGGGAAACACGAGGCCGCTCGGAGAACGAAAGTAGCCAATACCGACGCCTCGGGTTTTGTCGTTGCTGAGTCGGCAACAACTATGAGTCTAATCCTGTTGTCCACGCCAAACCGTAAGGTCTAATGTCTCACCTCCTCTCATCCTCTCTCTCTCTTTCTCTTCTCTCTCTCCTAAGGAGTAACAGGCACTCAGTGGGGGGTCCGCAGGGCGGCTCCCCGGGGGGCTCCCTGACTAACGGGGATCTGACTGAGGAGCAGATTCCCGGGTCGGTCTCGTCCGGTCGCCAGCGCTCCTCCAAGAGTCACGTCAGCCCCGCGAGCAGCGCAGGTAGGGGAGGGGCAATCACTCTGTGGGATTCATATGTTCATGCACGATATCTAGAGCCTTGTAGTACATGCTGATAGTACTTTATGAGGGTAGTCTGTATCTATACACACACAAGTGTCCAGTTATTATACTGCTTTATTCTGAGCGATCACTGTAACAATAAGTCATTTTTTGTGTGTCTTCCTTCCCTCAGACAAAGTGGAGCTGACGTCTAACGGGCTGGCGGGCGGTCGTGGGGTCGCGGCCCCGTCGGGCCGGTCCCCGGCCGCCAGCAACAGCAGCGGCAGCCCCTCCCCGGGTCAGGACGCCCTGGCTCCGGCCGCGCCGGCGGAGCCCGGCCCCAACGGAGCCGCTGTCGCCGAGCAGGCCGACAACAGCGCCACAGAGCCCACCACAGAATCGCTCCCGGCGGGGTGAGAACCAGAGGGTTTATTAAATACCTGCTATGTCACACGAAAGGGTTGTTATCAGCTGAATGAACTCTGCAGGAGATGACAACATCCTTCACAATAAAAGGTTTGAATAGATTGGTGCAGGCAGAGGAGCAGCTAGCAGCTTCCCTCCTGAACCAGAGCAGCATCTCAGGGAAAGTGTTGAGAACTAAAAGCTCTGAATGAACTCAAGTTCCCTCTTTGAAACAGTATAGGTTATTCACCGTATTGTCCATGTCATGGGTTTTATTGTGAAAGGGAAGAACAGGAGTGGATCTGGTCCCGCCACACAAGGTCGAAAGGATTAAGGCATCAACCAATCACGTACTGCAGGACGGACATCTTCAGAACATACATTACAGTGTAGAGCAACACGGAGGCTCGAGTCCAGAACCAAGACAACTAACTTTGTCACAAGGCAGCATGGACCAGATCCATTCTTACCTTTCACAATAAAAGCCCAAGACATATGTACTTGAGGTTACAGTTGACCTCAGACAGACTGACTGTGGGTCAGTAGAATCCTACTAGTTGGTCAATGCTTGCCAGAATCTATTTACACCTTTCTTTGAAAAGTCTTGCAGATGTTGCATTTTTTTAATGAATATCTTTATATATATTTTTGTGACACAATTTTATTCATTTTCAAGAAGCAATCTACACAATTTATAAAAATAGAAAAGGAAAAATATACAAAATATGTATCTATCTATATTTTGCAGAATTGTTACTGGGAGAAAAGTTACTATAAACAGCTGTGTGTAGTAAGTGTTATCTGTCAGGGTATTAACGGCATTAAACAATTTAGTTAGTGAACGATCGCAGGTGATTAAAACATACTCAGAGAGCTGCTGCCTCTTCTGGGTTCATGCCAGTATTTTTATTTGAATTGTCTCCTCTCTGCAGCTGGGAGCAGAGGGTGCTGCCTCACGGCCGGGTCTACTACGTGGACCACAACACCAAAACCACCACCTGGGAGAGACCGCTGCCTCCGGGGTACGTCTTTCTCCGTCCGTTCTGTGTCCATGCATTGAGTGTTTGGGGCAGACAAGATGAGGCCCTCACCGATATATCGGGTCCACATCAGGCTTTAGAAATCCCACCTCAACCAGTCATGTCTTCCACTGCCGAGATTTAGTCGATTTGCGGTGTTTCAAAGCCCTCAAAGAGAAGTTTGTTATTTCCTTTTGGCATGAAAACACAGAGGCGAGGATCTTCGGTCTGATTCATTCACATGCGGAACATGCGGCTCTCCGTGCCCGCCGATTATGGCACGACCCGCTGCCAGATCGGGCCGCTTTTAGCTGGTTTTAGATGGGCTATTTCTGATTCAGTTGTGCTGGGAAAATAAGCGTTGGGCTGGTAGGCGAAGTCTGGGCCGCTCCTGTCAACATATCTTGAAAATATTGTAAAAACATAATTATACAATAATAGAATATCCGTTGTTATCCACTCACTCAGTTTCCAGCCCAAAATAAATGAGTCAAAAAACAGTCAATCTGATTTGGCAACACGGCAACAACACTGCAAAAAACTAGTCTTAACAGTTCATTTCAAAGCAGTTTTTTGTACCACAAATCTCTTATTGTCTGCAGACAATTTCTCTTTTTTAGTTGATGCTCAGACAGAGGAGTTTAAATGTAAGTGGATGGTGCTAACAAAGCTAGTAGGCGACACATTTGTGTGTGAAAATGTCTTAAAAGTTGAGCTAAATGAATTGAATTTGCCTCCAAATGAAGACCGTTTAAAGGCTGTAGTGATGAGGCCTTCAGGTGTTCACATTGTTAGACAGATGTTCACGTTCACAAGCCTCCTTGTTTGTTTGAAGAGTGTACAGAGGTCTGCAGGGAGGACATGTAGTCTGCGTCCACAAAAAGCCAACAGGATTCTTCCATTGAATTCTGGATTATTGCAGAAAATAATCTCTTTGATGAAACAAATTATGATGCTGATATGTTCAGTTCATCAAGAGAATCTTCACAAATGAACACCACTTTAATGTTTGAAGCGTGAACACAATCAGCAGAAGTAAAAAAGCTAACGTTAGGCTAACATTAGAACTCCTCCACGGTCACATGACCTCACGTCTCCACCACTGAGCTAGAGGAGGACTGGTGTTCTAGTGAGGACTGTAGTCGTCTCATTTTGACCCGTAAAAGCTTCTAAATTCACCAGAGGGGTATTTACTGACCTATTTGATATGGTGGAACAAAAGTTTTAAATCTCTTGTGTTAAACACAGACTTTATTTCAGGCATCTCACCATTTAAAAACTAAACACCAGAGAGCAGAGCACCTCTGCCAGAGTCCAGCCCTGTTATGACATTTTTACTTGCAGTGTGTGTGAATGCAGTGTGTGTGAATGGATGACAGAAGGAAAGAGTTTTTAGGAAAAGGTCACCCCCCTTCTCCTCAAACCTCCAACCCCCCATCTCAGTTTTTCCATACAAGGAACGAGAGCCTGGAGAACAAAAGTCCTTTCTTAGAGAGCCACATGTACGTCCATCCAGCGCTGTGTTGGCCCGTCAGAGGAACAATTAGCAAGCTAATGCCACGCGAGTGCTCCAGATGCACACACCAGGAAGTGTTTACAGCCTGGGAGGGGAGTGAGGCAATCAAGGTTTGGAGGCTGAAATAATGAAAGCCATCCCGAAGCTTCTGAGTCCCACCGCTGTTCATCAAACACGCCGTGGAGTTTGTAACGAGGGACGCTTCAGCTCGACCGCTCGGCTGAGCCGCTGGGCCTCGTCACGCTGGACGTGTGATGCCGGTGTTTGTTTTGAGAGTTAAACAATAGAAAACTATATACAATATATACGATATATAATAATAATATTGGATATCATTTGACAGGGTTCTTACGGTCATGGAAAACCTGGAAAAGTCATGGAGTTTTAAAATGGTTATTTCCAGGCCTGGAAAAGTCCTTGGGGAAAAAAATAAAATTCCCAAAGTTTAGTAAAAGTCATGTAAATGTGTTATATTCATGTGTTCATGACGTTCATTTTACGCTGAGTTTGAAATAATGAATATGCTTTTAAAAGAAAGACTCAAAATATAAGCAGGCATACATACAGGCATCTATATAAATGTTTATTCTTTTAATCAAACTATTGTCTCATTCATGTGTCATTTAAGGTTTACTGTATGCTTTGTGTTCTCATTGTTAGTTTAAATACTACATTTACTCTTTCATGTTTACACCCAGAGTTCACTAAATGTTTGCTCATGGACATTTGGTTTAAAGTCATGGAAAAGTCCTGGATCCACTGGTCAACATGTGTATGAACCCTGTTTTACATGTTGCATTTTAAAACATCAAATGGTTACATTTTGACTCAACTGTTTCGTAAATGTAGCAGTAAGCTCTTTCCTATGTACAACTGTATGTACAATCTAAGCAGTACTAGGACCGTGGTGTCTTCTACCCTGTCTGGTTGCTGGTGACTGTCTAGTGTTGTTAGTGTGGCTGTGCACATCAGGAGCGTGACAAATAAACAACAAGAGCACTACTCTCCTGCGAATATTGTATGTCCAGGGCTTTTATTTTGAAAGGTAACAACAGAAGAAGTGGATCTGGTCCGCGCTGCCTTTGTTAAGGTTGAATGTAATGAGTAATACAGCTTGTGGTCTTGGTTTGGAGCACGAAAGCTCAGAAAAATTGACCGTATAAAAAATTGAAATTGCTTTTTTTTTGCAGCATAATATTGACATTTACAACAACAATAGTTGTTGGTCTGTGAAGGCCGTGGCTGTGCCTTGATAATTTTTTTGTGCTTGATACTAACGCTGCGATGTTTAGCAATCCCATTGTTGGTTTAATTTCTGTGTATAGCGCGTGTCTGATTAAGATTTCATCAGCCAAGTTATCAAAAGCGATATGCCAACAGACGGCAATAACAAGCAGCACAACGAGTTTCCTTCCAATGTTGTCTGAACATTTTCTCTGAAAAAATAATGTGATGTTTCCGATACCATTTATCCTTCTAAAGTTTCAGTCTCAATGTGTCACATGTGTTACATATTTCTGCATTGGTTATTTGTCCCACCACTAAATTGATCAGCATGATGTCTTGGAGCTGCCCCAGACAAAATGTGGGCTCTGGCTCCGTCCTCCAGTTACAGCTTTCCTTTTGTGGAGCGATCCTGTGCCGAGGCGCTACTTGACTTTAAAGTCTCGCAAGCGGGAGTTTCGTTCAGTCGATGCGCGTCAAACATCCCAGTGAGTTAACCTTTTTAGCCCATTATCGGACAAGGAAAGAGGAACATAAGTCAAGTGACGTTTCCTAAAGGATATCCAGAACCACAACGTTGATTAACTTCATTTAAATTGCTGAAATACAGTAAAGCCTTGTGGGAATGGTGTTTAGACATAAAGGTTAACTTTTACATTTTTGAACCGAACGACACCGTTTTTTGACTAAAACGCCATGTAATTCTCCAAGGCTTTGTTTTATTGTGATTTTTCCGATTATTTAGGTCATTATCTTTACAAAGAGGGGTGGGTTGTTGTTTAGGCCTTGAACCATGGAGTTGGAAAAACTCAGGGGCGGCTCGAGAAGGCATTTTTGGGAAATCTTGCTCATATCATGCTGGATGTTCATAGTTATGATAAACATTTTATAAAAGTGATTTTTTTCTTTTTTTTTTTAAATATACATTTCCCCCCCAAATAAATTCTATTAGAATTAGTATTGGAACTCATTTGGGGTTCATACGACTACTTTAACAGACCTCACTAAGAACTCTAGAAGGGCTTCTAGGGGGGAATCGGGGCATGATGCGACCGGTACGAATAGTTAAAACACAGATAGCAGAACTAAGTAGAGACTCGCTGCGGCTTCTCTGGCTCCAGTAAATAACTAGCTAGTCCTAATATCAGAGAGGGAACTGTATTTTTATCGCCCCTTCTTTTTAAAAGAAGCTCGGCGGCACGGTGGTCAGAGAGACTATCCCTCAACCAAACGACTCCCCGTGTCTGCAATCATCTCCGCTGCCCGAGGGTCCTCGAGCGAGATCTTAGAGACGCCGTTGCCAAGTCTGTCGGCGCTGTGTTGGAGAGGCCGTGCATCACGGGGCAGGGGAGTTCTGGCCCCCAGAAAAGCCATTAAAAGTACATTGATACGCACGCGGTTCTCAGGAACACGGACGTTTCTGTGGCCGGGTCGTGTTGATCAGAGTTCACCGCTGAAGTGATCCGTCTGGGTCACACAGAGCTGTCATGATAAAGAGCTGCTGGAGGTTGCTTTTGGAGTCTCTTGTGAGAAAGTACCGCATTTGGTTAACATAATCATTGGTGGGTGCCAGAAGAGATGGTTCACTTAATTTGGCCGGTATCAACGATGTCATTGCCCGACCTTGTTTACGCCGTTGCCTCTTGATGCCGCTTCAATCCAAAAGATTTCACTTCTTGAAATGGATTTGGAGACAGAAATCAAACAGAAGTGGGGGTGCTTTAAAGGATCATTCTGTAGATATTCTATGTGTTTCTTGATGACAACGAATCACATGATTAGAGCCAAACAAGCAATGAATTGATTCTACTAGCGGAGTATTAAAGCCACATGAGGGCGTGTGAATGTTCGTGCTGTTAATATGAAAAGCCTTGTGTACATTCTGTTTGTTGAACTAATGAGAGGAAGTTTAAAGGAACCAGATTGCTAACTAGCAAATAAATACATTTTAAAGTATTTAAGGTGTGTATATGTTTTCAATAACATGCATAAAACAAAGTTGTGATTTTTTTTCAAACTTATATCTCTTCTGAATGGCTGGTTCACCTATTCAAGACAATGAAACGTTAGTTTACGCACAAATCGTTATACAACTAATTAAGGCCTATTGGAAATATTCAAATAACAATATTTCAATATCCAAAATCTAAGACGATCTCTCGTCTCATATCACGATACTGATATAACAATGAGCCTTCATTGTATGTCTGTATTTACACTTGGCTCTGTGTGTTGTTGATTCCCACCAGTCATGAAATCTCTTTTCTAGTTTTCAAGTGTTTTCCAAACCGGTAAAGTCAAGGAATTTAGAATATCTACTTCTTGACTGAATACAGTTCACTGTTGATTGCATCCATTGCGTTAGCTATTTAGTTTTATTATCCTGAGACCAGACGACAAGGCCACTTTAGAGCCCTGAACAAACCAGAGAGGAAGAAGCTCACAGTGATGCAGTCCTCCAGCTAGTTATGAGAGGCTTCCCAAGCCCGTTGCTATCTGCACGGCATGTTTTTGTTAGCATACGGAAGTTGGTGCTGTTTTCTCTTCCAAATTCTGTAGCGCTGAAGTCAGAGATGTGAGAATAGCAAGCGCAGCAGCAGCAGTCAGTCCTGCCGAGCCCACGGGACCGGCCTGTGTGTGTGTCTGTGTGTGTGTGTTCGTTTGTGTGTCTTTTTGTGGACCGTCGACCTCTCTAGTTCACGTCTAGACCTCCCATCTCAGGGGAAGAACAGGTTACACAGACGTCTGAATAACGCCGCTGGCACTCCCATTGTCACCCCTCATCATTGTACTGTCTTTATCGTGAATACACAGTTTGACCTCTGAGGTTGCGTCATAAAACAAACTTCTCCGTCCAGACGAGCGTTTACCGCCTTTTCAAAAACAATCTGCTCCCACACCACCGGGCCTTAAACGCACATCACATAACGCCGCTGGACACGGGAGTTGTCCCAAAGCGCTCGAATAATAGCTTCCCTCCTGGCATCTAGGCGCTAGTAGAATTTACCTGTGCAGCAGATGCTAGCAGCAGATGCTAACAGCAGATGCTAACATAGACAGCGAGGGAGTTGAGGCCGATTTTTTTTAGTTTTCTTTCCGCCGGCGCGTGTATCCTCTCTTCACTCCCTTTTATTCTTTCCTCTTTTCCTCGTCCTCCCTCCTCACTGTTTTCTTTCCTTTGTGTTTTCTTTCCTTCTCTCTTTAAATCCGTGCTGTTGCTATCAGCAGCCTACATTTTGATAAAAGTGCTAAATAAAGGTGACGTTGAAAGCCTCAACCCTTTCTCTGTTCCCCATTCTATAGCTGGGAGAAGCGAGTGGACCAGCGGGGCCGGTTCTACTACGTGGACCACAACACCAGAACCACCACATGGCAGAGGCCCACGGCCGAGTCCGTGCGCAACTACCAGCAGTGGCAGAGTCAACGCAGCCAGCTGCAGGGCGCCATGCACCAGTTCAGCCAGCGCTTCCTCTACCAGGTACATGGGCTTCCTCTACCAGGTACATGGGCTTCCTCTACCAGGTACATGGGCTTCCTCTACCAGGTACATGAGCTTCCTCTACCAGGTACATGAGCTTCCTCTACCAGGTACATGAGCTTCCTCTACCAGATACATGGGCTTCCTCTACCAGATACATGGGCTTCCTCTACCAGGTACATGGGCTTCCTCTACCAGATACATGGGCTTCCTCTACTAGATACATGGGCTTCCTCTACCAGATACATGGGCTTCCTCTACTAGATACATGGGCTTCCTCTACCAGGTACATGGGCTTCCTCTACCAGGTACATGGGCTTCCTCTACCAGATACATGGGCTTCCTCTACTAGATACATGGGCTTCCTCTACCAGATACATGGGCTTCCTCTACTAGATACATGGGCTTCCTCTACCAGGTACATGGGCTTCCTCTACCAGGTACATGGGCTTCCTCTACCAGGTACATGGGCTTCCTCTACTAGATACATGGGCTTCCTCTACCAGGTACATGAGCTTCCTCTACCAGATACATGGGCTTCCTCTACCAGATACATGGGCTTCCTCTACCAGATACATGGGCTTCCTCTACCAGGTACATGGGCTTCCTCTACCAGGTACATGGGCTTCCTCTACCAGATACATGGGCTTCCTCTACCAGATACATGGGCTTCCTCTACCAGGTACATGGGCTTCCTCTACCAGGTACATGGGCTTCCTCTACTAGGTACATGGGCTTCCTCTACTAGATACATGGGCTTCCTCTACCAGGTACATGAGCTTCCTCTACCAGGTACATGAGCTTCCTCTACCAGGTACATGAGCTTCCTCTACCAGATACATGGGCTTCCTCTACTAGATACATGGGCTTCCTCTACCAGGTACATGGGCTTCCTCTACCAGATACATGAGCTTCCTCTACTAGATACATGGGCTTCCTCTACCAGGTACATGGGCTTCCTCTACCAGGTACATGGGCTTCCTCTACTAGATACATGGGCTTCCTCTACCAGGTACATGGGCTTCCTCTACCAGATACATGGGCTTCCTCTACCAGATACATGGGCTTCCTCTACTAGATACATGGGCTTCCTCTACCAGGTACATGGGCTTCCTCTACCAGGTACATGGGCTTCCTCTACCAGATACATGGGCTTCCTCTACCAGATACATGGGCTTCCCCTACCAGATACATGGGCTTCCTCTACCAGATACATGGGCTTCCTCTACCAGGTACATGGGCTTCCTCTACTAGGTACATGGGCTTCCTCTACCAGATACATGGGCTTCCTCTACCAGATACATGGGCTTCCTCTACTAGATACATGGGCTTCCTCTACTAGATACATGGGCTTCCTCTACCAGGTACATGGGCTTCCTCTACCAGGTACATGGGCTTCCTCTACTAGATACATGGGCTTCCTCTACCAGGTACATGGGCTTCCTCTACCAGGTACATGGGCTTCCTCTACTAGATACATGGGCTTCCTCTACTAGATACATGGGCTTCCTCTACTAGATACATGGGCTTCCTCTACCAGGTACATGAGCTTCCTCTACAGATACATGAGCTTCCTCTACCAGGTACATGAGCTTCCTCTACCAGGTACATGGGCTTCCTCTACCAGATACATGGGCTTCCTCTACTAGTTACATGGGCTTCCTCTACTAGATACATGGGCTTCCTCTACTAGATACATGGGCTTCCTCTACCAGATACATGGTAGAGTTTGTCCTCCAGGAACGGCAATATGTAAACTTAGCAATAGATCAACCACCCCATGGACTCATTACACTCAATGGAACACGTGGTTTCTTTTTTTTCAACAAACCAAACATCCGGCTGCAAAATTAACTCTGCTATTATGTTTTTCTGGTTGTCTGTTCTAACATGTGGTCCATTCTCGTAAAGTCCAATGATGAAGTGATGACATTTTGGACAGACGTGGTCTTTTTCCCACAAATCCTCTCCACCCGTGCACCACTTTTGCAATGAGTAGCTCCTCTTCTTCAGTCTTTGTCTTTATCGGTCATGTGTTTTCACATCAAAGAAGCTTTACACACACAACTTTATCAGAACAGAATATTGTTTGATGTATTGTCATACGTCTTGATTTGGGTCATTTGCATTCAAAGGGGCTGTGAATCTAGTCATCTAACAGTCATCTTTTATCAGATAAAACATAATTTCCCAACAACAAAATTGTGGCTGGCGAAAATAACGTAGTGGCTAATAACGTTGGCGAACCACTAGCCACAGTGGCTGGTGAGCAAAGCCATCTTTTTCAAGTCATCTTTTCCCGACAGACAAAGTTTGTCCTTAATCTTTGTTGAGATATACTATCGTACGTTTCTCCGTGAATCTTTATTCCTATTTTTTCATGTATACACGGGCGTCACGAAAAGTAGCCTCGAAGTCCTGGACACGTATTGGTAAAAATGCGTGACAAATAGATCTTTGTTAAGTTTGAAATATCAACCACGCGATGCGCCTCAGACTGAACACGATCAGCACGTTCTGAGTAAGATTGGCGGCGCGGTTCACTTGTTGGCTAACGGTCCGAAGACGTCGGCTGCAGGGGGGATTCAGATGTTATTGGAGACTTGTTTATGGTGTTTTTCCAGCGGAGGCTCGGCCGCGCCTCTGACAGCGAAGCAGCCAAGGTCAGACTGCAGCCAGACAGTAAAGACTTATGGGACTAAAACAACAGAGCCTTCTTCAATGGACCATGAGTAAAAGCAGCCTTACAGGCTTCTATAAAAACTCCCCACCCTGCACTCTACGTGTGTGTGTTAGTGTGTGTGTCCGTCTTCATGAAAGTCTTCTACAGATCTCACTTCAGCTGTCTGTGTGTTTTCATGTGATTCTGAATGTTTAGTTCTCTTGTTTCATGTTCGATATAACCTTCTGTTCTTCTCCATCCCTCCGTCTAACTCTCCCATCATCTGGCCGTCCCGTTCTTTTAACTTTTTGTTCCGTTCATTGACGATGTCGCACTCAAAGATCCCTCCTTTTACACTCTCACTTATCGCCGTCTGCCTGTGGCTCCTGTTCGCTGTAGACATTTCCAACAAAGGTTTCAAATGGTTTATTACTCGGTTTAACCAGAATACTCGGTCTCCTCTTCTCCGGGCCTCCTCACACGGCTTGAGCGTTAACCCTGATCCAACATCCTGGCTGTTAAACATACAAGCAAGCGGAGAAACAGCTTCTTTTTGTGAACGGTTCAACACAAAGACTTCTGTTAATGCTGCCCTTTAGCAGGGAAAGCACTGCTCACATGAAGGTGAATGCATCAGTAGGAATAGGATGTACAGGGCCGGGCATCAAACCTCAATACTTTGGGAGTGCCGATCAAAATGTGTAAGAAAGTATTGATACATAATCATATCGCGATGTAAAGTGCTGCAGGCCACGGTCAACCTGAAAGTTAGCATTGCACATTACAGGTTTTGTTCAGCATGATATTCCTCTCAAGTGAACACCACTTTTAAGATTTTTTTGAAGCGCAGAGGTAGAAATCACACACCACCACGGTCACGTGAGCTAAAAGAGAGAAAACTAGTGTTCTCGTAATGACGTTTAGTCGTCTTATTTAGACCCTCGTTTGCAACCGCCTTTTTTTTAAGACGCGTAAAAGCTTCTAAATTCACCAGAGGGGTGTTTACTGACATACTTCATATCGTGAAACAAAACGCTAAACACAGGGCTTTGTTTAGGTATCTAATTAAAAAAACACATTCAAATTGCCCATTGACTGGGCTAAAACACAAACTCATGCCCTCAGCACTCTGTTATGTTTTGTGAGAATGAATAGTTCACATGGTCAGTACTTTATTTCATTTGCAAAGGTATGTGCCTGTCAAAAAAGTGGTTTGTTCTTCATACTATGACAGTTTTTCTAAAATTAGATAAAAAAAATTAAAATAGCAATACATAACCTTTGGTTTCAGTATCGGAATGTATTAACTTGTATTATGATACTTATTGTAAAATGAAAAAAGATTCAATGTTAACCTCTCTTTACACGTCAGTTTACTTCTTACTCTAAACCTAGATTACATGTAATTAGCTTTAATGTGACCCAGTATTAACTTTAATGTGAGCCCGTATTAACTTTAAATACACTTGACTTTTAAAATGGCTGCCTTTTTGAGAGCGATAGAGCACAAATAATCAAGTTGCTTAAAGAAAGTTAAGGCACAGACTCGACCAATTGAGTTTTATTACGCTGCTGCTGAATTTCTCTCAATGATGCTGATTTAAATTCATCCTTGTTGTTGCAACCCAGCCTGAGTCATTTCCCTTATTGTTCAACTTTATTTCTTCAGACACATTAGTCCATACAACAACAAAAATAAATAAATATAATGATTGCAGTTCAAAAGTCACTCGTGGTTTAAGTACCTTATATCACTTTGTGTTGACTCGGTTAAGCCTTTATGATCACACGTTTTGATGCAGTCAATCAACATCTAAATTTGTACATAAAATGACTCGACACAGCATGAAAGGTGGGAACATTACTCGTCACACCCAAATATGACTTGCAGCTTGAGCAAGACTCTAAAAGCATTATTAAAGCCGAGTACGGTGAGCAGATACACTAAAGAGAGCTGTTTAACTTCAACTGTGCACCTTCCGCCTGGAAAAATTCCTTGTTTGTGTAAACATTCCTGGCAAATAAACGGTTTCTGATTCTGACATGTGAAATGTACGTGCCTGCATATTGGCTCGTGCATACAGTTCTCAACACCGTCATCATCACGTCGGTCATTCGTGATGATGTGACCCAGATATCTCACTTTTTTCCCCACATTTTGCTCTTGGCCTGCCATAAACAACGAAGGACCCTTCTTGTTTTTAGCTAACATGCTAACACTCTTTTTAGAGACCATAACGTGAGCAGATGCTGTAAGGAGACCGGACCACTAAGTCATCAGCGTACATCAGATGGTTAATAAGACTTTCCCTCCTCTCTTACACTCCTTAACTTTTTAGAGAGATCATCCGTATATAGGTTGAAAAGAGCAGGTGACCGTATTCCACCTGGTCGCACCCCATTGGTCACTCAGAAGGGAGCAGATACACTCCTACCCCATCTAGCTCGCATGGTAGGATGCCAATAATAAAAAGTTTAAAATCCTTATCAAATTGGCAGTTTGGCCAACAATTTACCATGATTTATTCGGGCAAAAGCTTTAGATGCATCCAGTTTCTTTTTAACGTTTAAACATTTAAATCATAGCTTTTCTCATTTTAAACATTCTTTGAATTGAATGTTCTGTCACCTGTATTAATGTGTAGCTGTTGGAGCTCCTGGATCTAAGTGCTTAGGAAGGAATATGAAATGCCAGTTCTGGTTACATTCAGTGGACTTAGCAGTGTTTCCGGATGAATTACGGTTTCCATGTCACCAAAAAGTTGACAACACACGCGCTCCTTCCACGACGGGACAAAGACGTTCAGGTTGGGTGTGCTTCCTCCCTCCCTCCTCTTCCTCAGTGCGTGTGAGAAAAGCTAACATGCGGCTCTGCCCACCGTGTTGATAGTACACTGCTCTGTCTTGGAATGCCCACACTGCTGATAGCGGCTACTATTTATGGCCCCAGTGTGTGTGAACAAGGACACACACACACACACACACACACACACACACACACACACACACACACACACACACACACACACACACACACACACACAGAGCTTAACTGTGAACACAGCCACATGTTCTGCTGATGCTCTCACTGTGTGGACGCACTATAAAAAATAATTACTCAAAAATAGCTAGATGATTCATCGTTCTCTCTTTCCATCATAAATCAGAACATGTCAGTTTACTTTTCTGTGGCAGAACAGGATTCTGTATTGGTGTTTGTGTTGCGTAGATGCTGATGTTGTGTTGGTCCCTATTGTGAGATCATGTGTGTGCAGAGCTGCAATGTCGAGGTCAGGTGCCACATTTCTTCTCTGTAGCACATGACAACCAAAGAGGGTCAAGGGGCCAGTCGTCCTCTTAAATGGACTGTGGTGCTGTAACGGACACACACACACACACACACACATCAGAATTTGGCCTCTCCATTGACTTGAAATTTAAGTCGCGCCTTCGTTTTTAATTTTTTTAGAGTCTAGCTCTATGAAGAACTTTGTGCTCTTGTAAGCGATTGAATCATGGACACATTGTTTACATAGATATGAATGGTGATGACGTGGCAAAAAAACTAAACACAAAGCGTGACAGACGAGACGGGGGCCGTGTTGCAGGACGGGTCTGGTGGGTCGCCGACAGTGAGTGTGATCTCCTCAGTTGAAAGCCGAGAGCTCCGTTCCCCGGGAAGAGTCGACGACCTTCGTCCTGGAATCTATCTTTGAATTGAAAAGCCAAATCCCATTCCGATGAAAGAAATTTGGATTCCGGTAGAGCTCTAATATATAATACACACTTGTGTATAGTTGTGTCTGTGCAAACTTAGATAAACTCACAAGCGTGTGTGTGTGTGTGTGTGTGTGTGTGTGTGTGTGTGTGTGTGTGTGCTCAGAGTAATTGCAGCTCGTTAGGACCCCCAGAGAGCGCAGCCTCGGAGTCATTAACTGCTGTTTCCGGCTTCTCCCTGCTCTCTCTTTTTTCACCTTAACCAGTCTTTCTTTCCTTGACCTCGATGCTTTCCTTCAACCCACCCCCTCCAATCAGTCTGTCGTCTCGCCAACCCCCCACACACACTCTCCATTTCCCTCAAAATCACCCTTTTCTGCATCGCACAGAGATATCTTCATTATCTTCTCATATCGATAAAATCTCCCGCTTTTTTAATTTTCAGTTTTTTATACACTCACATCGTCTTTTGCTCCCTCCCCTTAGCTCGAACACACACACACACACACACACACACACACACACACACACACACACACACACACACACACACACACACCCCCACCCCCCCACCCCCCCTCTCTGGCTCTCTGTCCATTCTCGCTGGAACAAGGCCCCCTAACAGCAGCACCTGAATCAGCCCTGTGTTTTATCACCTGCACACTGGACAGAAAACTCATACATGACCGAGCGTTCACTAATGTTTACACACAACCCGTCAGCGCTCACGTTTCCATAAAGCGCTCTTGTAAGTGCTGTATCCCATGAAAGGACAATGAACAGGAGTTTAAACTGCAGCGATGCGGGTTTTCTTAACTTATGTCATGACTAAAAGAAAGAAAACAACCTTTCATCCTGCCAGATTTGCTTCTCTAGTTCAAATTGAAGGACTATATGTTATATTTCAAATGTGTGCATTCATATTCACACGTATTAAAGGTGCATACTGCCATTTTCCAACTTGTCGGGCAATTTCTGAAACTCTGTAGCGTCTTTTCACTGATTCCTGAGCCGGTTTATAGTCAATTATTTGCATCAGAGATAATGCTTTCCTCAGGAAACTACTCTGAATCTAATTCTCCTGTCCACTTCTGAAATGGAGAAGGAGTACAAATCATAAAGTCAATTTGACAATCAGGCACTGAAGGGTTTTAAAGTACCTTATTATTAGTGATGGCGAGATGAAGCTTCCTGAAGCTTTGAAGCTTTCCATCCAATCGGTTGGCTCATGGGCCGAAGCTTCATGATGCTTCCTTTGCTCTACTGCTAAGTGGACAATACATGTAAAACAGGCAGAGTGATCATAACGACACCATGGCTTTGGTGTGTGAAGCTTTGAATTAAAACAATGATGTTTGTGACGCCAATACATCAGTTATTAACTTATCAATATTGTGTCTATCTTTATGATATAATGGCGGGGTCAAAAGTGAAATCGGAAAACAAATTGGGGAGAGGGTTGTGATGTGACTGTGGGTCAGTGGTTAGATTACCCGTCCTTCAGTCCGGGGCTCCGTGGTTCGAGCCTCAGCGCTGCTAGTTCATGTCTCCATTTTATTCATTTTTATAAAAATAAGAACTTTTCCACAGTGCTGGGCTTTTTGAGACTATTTGGCCTGCTTTATAAAACACCCTTTCACAGGCACAGATGAAGCTGGGTACAGAGAGGAAGGGGGAAATCTTCGAGCGTCACCACATACGTCATCGACACAAGCCTCGATACGCGCTTCACCAAAATCTACCTGATTACTCGACACGCGCGTCGAAGCCTCGACACGAAAGGACACATCACTACTTATTATAGAAGCATAAAAGTGTCCCTTCTACTTCGGGCACCATCTTTGCCTCATGTCTGTGGAGGTGCGGCTCACAGTTAGAAATGTCAGATTTATGCTGCATTCACATGGAATCGAGCCGGCGGCAAACCGGAAATCATTTCAGTGGCCGAGAGCAGGACGGTGAGATGAGGTGAGATGAGGTAATAGAAGACTGCACCGCCGTCCAAAGTTGACGTATTTTAACTTTTTGCCGCACGCAACGAAATTTAACACCGGATGTTACGTGGCTTAAAGTTTTCAGTCGCGCATTCAGAGAAAGCTGCATGCATTAATAATAATAATTACTAAGAATGATTCTGTAGTGCAGCTGTAGACGCAGTATTCTCTGTCCAGCTGTGTAAAATTATTAAATTAAAGTAAATGATGCTGAGGAATACTAACTCATGGTCATTCATAGGAGAGTTGGGAGAAGTTGAGCATTGAAGTCCAATCTTTACTTTGTGACACAAGATTTCAACTCAACAAGGTCCACTTTTTAAACTACCAACTATAGATATAGACGGACCTTTAAATTGAGATATTCTGTTGCACGATTTAAAAAAACTGCCCGTCTGCAACCGGTTATAATTTAAGTTCTACATCTCAAAAGAAGTGTCAGTGTGACAAAAACCTTTTACAATAGTTTTGCTAACAGGTTTGCGTATCTTCTAAAGCCACATCAGCGGTAAAAGTGCAACCATGAATCCACATTTTCATCTGCCTTCATGGCGTTTTTCATTCTTCCAGACCCATAACACCCAGCCATTAATTCACACGTTTCCTCCAGCATGCTGCTTTCCCCCTCTCTCTTCCTTCTCCCTCCCTTGTTTTCTCAGCCTCTCTTTCTTTTCCTCCAGCCTCGCTCTGTCTGGAAGCTGCCGAGGAGCTGAATGGTCAGAGCCAGGATGAAGTCATCATGTCTTTATATCATTATATTCTCCTTTTACCTTTTTTAGGCACAGAAAAACCCATCAGGGTGGGGCGGCGGGGCTCAGATTGGCTGTCGATGGGAGCCACACACACACACACACACACACACACACACACACACACATACACACACACACACACACACACACACACACACACCCTTTAACCCTGTTATGTGCCCGCTCTCACTCTTCCAGCAGGCCCCTTCCTTTCCATCCCCGACTCCCTCACAGTTTCCATGACAGGGTCACTTTAAATGGGCACAGTCACATTTCTTTTTGGGAAGCGCTGCGTAAAGTGACGTTGACGTTTGGTGCATAATACTGTACTTTATGGCTTTCTCAGGGAAATAATCATCACTTTTGTGGTGCAACATGTCTCAGTGAAAATAAAAAAAATAAAAACCTTTAAAGGTCCACCAGCTTTCATTTGGAAAATGGGGGTTTTAATGTTTTTTTCACCACAGTATAACTAATAAAGGACAACAAGCACTACCTGTGCTCCCAAAACCAGCCATTCAATAGAAGGTGAATCCACCGAAACTAACTTTCGCCCACGTTTTTGGATGATTTTCTAAATGTGTAATTTTGTGCATATTGAGGGGTTGTTTGTCTTCTTACGATCACCAAATAGCAGGGATGACTGATTTCTGAAAGTTAGCATCTGGTCTACAATGGGATTTAGGATGATGGCAGTTAGGCTACAAACTAACTACGTGGCGGTCACATGACTTCCCAGCACCACCACTAAGCTAAAGGAGGGCTAGTGTTCCAGTGAGGACCGTTAGTCGTCTCATTTAGCCTCTTGTTAGCAACCGCCTTTTCTAAGACACGTAACGGCTTCTGAATTCACTAGAGGTGTATTTACTGACCTATTTTATACCGTAGAACAAAACGTTAAACTGTCTTCAGCTCGTGTTAACCACAGACTTTATTTCAGGCATCTCACCAAATAAACCATTCAGTAAAAACATGGACTTTGAGACGAGGAAACAGGAAGTGTAAAAATGCTGAGTCATTTCCTTGTTCTAGGACTCTTTCCTGCAGCGCTCTAGCTAGCTAGCTGGTCCACGTTACTTTGTTCTTGAATTATTGGTCTCAATTATCTTGCGCTCCTCGCTAGCATGCTGACTATTGTTATGATTATGATAGGTAGGAGTGCTGTAAAGGGTCTTTTTTATGATGATAAATTATAGTTGTATTTACAATGCTAACGTGTTGTACAGCTGGTGGTAGAGCAGTCGTTTGCAGTACACACCTCGAGCAGATAAACATTCTAAGCAGTGTAGCATGAAACTCCCCTTTGGCGGCCACAAATTCCTAACAAGCGTCTTTTTCAGCTACTTTTCCACTCGAGCTAATATATTCATGCAAGTTTGTGTGTATTCTGACATGAGGACATACACATTGACTCACTGTTTGCCACAGACAAACTTTCCACACCGTGGAACACACACATACACACACTTTTTTTTCGTGTGTGTGTGTGTGTGTGTGTGTGTGTGTGAGTGTGAGTGCAGGCTGAGTAAACCCCACAGTGGTTTCCAGGCCCAGGGTGAATAAAGGTGCCTTTTGTCAGGCCTGGGGTGGGTTGGGGAGGTGGAGGGTGTCCCGTCTGGAACAAGCATGAATGTTCCCCTCAGTTCCCTCAGACATCGCACCTCCCTGCCTACTTTCACAGCAGCACTAGAAGAGAGCCAGAGAGGAGGAGGACGTCAGGGTGGAGCAGGGAGGGGTGTCAGGGTGTATTCCAGGAGGTGAGCGGGAAGCCGGGGGATGGGCGGGGCTTGCATCCAGCCAGTGAGCTCATTGGAACAGCGTTGTTGTTTCATCCTCCTACCGAGCGTGTCGGGGTTTTTTTGGGAGGCATACGAGCCGCCCGCCGGTCAGCTCCCTCAGTTGCCCCTCACCGCTGCTGCAGAGAGGAGCCACCGACACACACACACACACACACACACACACACACACACACACACACACACAAACACACACACACAGCATGCCGGACTTACACACAGGTAGCGCGCCCGGTGTCGAGAGTCAGCGCGGTCGAGCGTTGACTTGATTGCACAAGTTTGGGACGTCTTTACTGAGTGAGTTTTGCTGCTTTTTTTTATTTTACTCATCTGAGCTTGGGGTTGTTATATTTTTTTCTCCCCCCCAAATCTTTTTTCCTCCTCTTCATCCTCATGCGTCGGTGAGGAACAAGAGTGGACCGATTCATCGTGATGTACAGCGAGGACAAAACACAGAGTGGGAGAGAGAGACATTTTAAATTTTTTTTTAAAACTCCGCGCAGAGAGGTGGAAGAGGAGACAGCAAAAAAGAAGTGTTCCTAACCGGAGTTGTTTTGTCTCTCTGTGTTTCTCCCTCAGCCGTCCGGAGCTCCGGTGGAAAATGACCCTCTGGGCTCGCTGCCTCCTGGATGGGGTAAGTTTGCTGAAAACACACACACACACACAGTCGCCCTCAGCGAGGAGCGCGAGCCGCTTACCCGAAGGCTTCGATCCGAATTTGGGTCGGTGCTCTGAACCTGCCGGAGGACGCGCATCTGATCAGTTGCGGCTGGATTCTCATCACTGAGCTGCTTCAAACCAAAACCTGAACCACCGTTTGTGTTGTTGTTGTTTTGGCGAGTCTCGCCTGCAGTCTCAATGTAGTCCGTTTAACTGAATCAAATGGCGGTTTGCGTTCCTGCATTGTCTCTTCTCCGCAGAACTCTGAGCGCATTCTTTATGTTTCTAAACCTTCACGCTGAACCAGAAACAACGGCCGCTTCTGTGGATTTTACTATTTGCTTGAGCTTCTTCCTCGTTGTCCCCGGTTAGCAGATCAGATTTTAGATTTTCTCTGCGTCGTTGAAGATCTGGTTTCTTTGCAATGCTCTGACGTTCTAACAATTCATCCACAAATTACAGAGGCCGCGTTATTGACGGCATCCATATACTTTCCCCTCATGATTAATGCAATCGGATCCGCGCGGACTCACACACACACACACACACACACACACACATATATATTCATTCATTCATTCATTCATACAGGAACGCCGCTGGCGGCTCCCACCAACGTTTTCACCCACTTCCATCACGTTTCAATCCACACCAAAAAAAAAAAAAGATGAAGAAAAACACACAACTCTCTGCCCATGATGCCTTTTCAGCATGTTGCGGTACAAAAACCTCAATTATATCTCTGGCTCCGATTCGCTCCTCTGGCGCGCTCGGGTTTTTCAGTTGTTTTTTTCCTGCGGTCGCTTCCCTCGTTTTTTCTTCTTCTTCGGGCTTAAGATTGAAAAAGAGAAAGATGGAAGAGCAGCGCAAGAGACGGCAGCGAATGAAAGAAACTAGAAGAGAGAAGCGGGGGAAGGGGGGTGGAGTGAGATGCAATGTGAGCACTACTGTTTCTGTCCCTCCACACACTCCTGTTAATGAGAAAAAGATGTCGGGGGCGATGGAGGGAGGAGGATGGGGCACCAGCTCCTCTCATGAGACCGCACACACACACACACACACACACACACATACACACAAACACACACACACACAAACACACAAACTTTACACACGCACACATTCATGAATCGTTATTCCGTGTTTAAGCTTCTTCAATCTAAACTATTTCTTACATAAAAAAAGAAACCTCAGCTTTTTATATTTGCTCCCAACAATGTGGTCACTCTGACTTCCAGACACACACACACACACACACACACACACACACACACACACACACACTTGGGTTTACCCCGGGAAGGTATTTGAATCAAGCCTCGGTGAAATATCACACAGACTTGCTGGTTTTCTATCGTGGTGGTGAGATTTTTCTTTTTCTTGTGTCCATCCCAAGAGCGAGAGAGAGAGAGAGAGGGTGAACCCAGTTGTTGATCAGTTTTCCCAGAATCCTCTCTGATTTTGGGTCCCTCACGCAATAAGTTGATCGTCAGAAACGATCGTGAATATCGTCGCGTGAGACGCCATCATAATAGAGAAGAGGGGGTGAATCTTTACTGGATATAAGATTGTTTTTTTCTCCACTTAACAAAGACGTGTGTCCTCTCTGTGACGCAATACAAATATTAACGACGCATAAGATGAAGCGATTCCAGTTTGTTTGAGTGCCTATTTCTGCGACTACCGGGACATTATCGCGACCGTTTCAGCCGGGACGGATCGTGACAGCGGTTTCTTTTTTCTCACGAGGCTCTGTGTCTGTGTCCACAGAGAAGCGGCAGGACAATGGCAGGATCTACTTCGTCAACCACAACACGCGGACGACGCAGTGGGACGACCCTCGGACCCAAGGGTGAGACTCTCTGAGTGCTAGCGTGTGCGTGTGTGCATGCGTTCGCCTGCTTGTTCGGTGGTGTGCCGCTTTGGGTGTTTGCTGCTACTGAAGAAGACTGAACACACAGAGGGAGCGGTTTCTCACTGATCGGGGCTTGTCCTGGAATATTCTGGAATTCTAAGAGTTCCACAATAAACTGGCACATTCTCTGGGAACTTTAAAATGTGTGAGTTTAAACTAAATTTGGGGTTGGGTGGCTCTTGGCCGTCCGTTTGATCATTTCTTTTCTGGCATCCCCTCCCACCTTCTAGTTCCTTTGACACTTCCTGAGCTGAGCTGTTTTCCCCCTCACCTCCCTCACTGGATAGCCCAAATGTTTTACAGACGTTGCGGATTATAAATCCTGCGGTCCGTTCCTGAAGCTGCAGGGCGTCGTCTCGTCTGTGACGTCACGCGGGTCGCGCCTCTCATCCGGTAGCGTTGCGTTCAGTGTCGCCACTCACGCCGACCGCTGCTCACACGCTATTCACACAATCGGCAAAAACCTTTCTCATCAAAAAACTTTGCCATGAATCAGTAATATTATTGCCTTATTTCAACTAAATGTTGATGTTTTGTTATCGGTTCACCATATTGATATTCATGAAAATATCACCGTAACCCAAGCCCTGTTTTCCGAAAATCCGAATGGTTAATATACCCGTACTAAATTCTGATTATCTCCTCAACCACAAGGCCTATTTGAATAATTTAAAAAGGTATAATATACAGAAAACCCGTGGGAACATAGATAATAAGTACATATATGTGTTACTGGTATATTGGTTTATGATGGTGCACAGAAAAGGAAAAACATATATTTTGCAAAAAAAATGTATACTATAAATATTTGAATTTAATATATAACATAGCTATGTATCCGTGCGAAGTTTGGCTTTGAGTGAAGTTAAGTATTTTTAATAATTAATGTTTTTCTTGCGTCATACAAAATAATCTTTACCGTGCTAATTTTTTTTAAAGGATTTTTTTTCTTATTTCTTTAGAACAGCGTTACGTTTTGTTAAATGACGACCCGTGTTTGTTTTGCGTTGTTCGAATTTTTCAATTTCTTTTATTTTGAAGGTCGCTTGCTTTTGCTTTTTCCGACAAACTTGAGTTTTTAGCTCCGTGATTCAAACTGTAGGGTTATTGATGGTAACTATGGAACTATGGGTGAGAGAAAATAGTTCCTCCTATAAAAGTGCTCACAACAAGCTGTGTGGATTATTCAGAGTCGTGATTTCTGGAGATAGACGTCGCTGTTGTCATTTTCGGGCCGTTTTTTTTTAGCAGCACACGCCGAGTGTCATCTAGTCCCACTGTATGAGAGAAAAGGCTCAATAGCTCCAACACTCCGTAACAATTCAGTTTCAATTCAGTTTACCCTAAAAGTCGGGTTACAAGCCGCTACTACCTACGGTCCGTGTCCCCGTTAGCACCCCGCTGTAGCCAGCTAGCGCTCCGCTAGCTCCCCGACAACCACCGAAGGTAGTGGGACCAGCCCCGGCTCGACACCCGACTCGGGCAGCAGCAGCGGGGAGCTAGCAGCAGCAGCGCGGGGACACCCACTGTAGGTAGAAGCGGCTTGTAACCCGACTTTTACGGTAGTTTGTTTAGCCCAAAATCACAAATTTGCCTCAGAGGGCTTTACAATCTGTACACATAACATCCTGTCCCGGGACCTCACATCGGATCAGGAAAAACTCCCCAAATAAAGATAGTAAAAATAATCTACTGATAAACAGCTCTACAGGTCAGAGGGCAGCTTGTGCTTTTTATTTTTGGGTTGAACGGTCCCTTTAAGTCACTCGTCTGTAGTACGGGGGTTTCTGCCGGGGCTTCAGGCCCCCCGGGTGGCGGGAGGTGTGTCGCCCTCCTTTTGGGCTGGGACCGTGCTCACTGCCCCCTCTCCCTGTTGCAGGATGATCAAGGAGCACCCCCTGCCCCCGGGCTGGGAGATGAAGTACACCGCCGAGGGAGTCCGATATTTTGTGGACCACACCTCGCGCAACACCACCTTTAAAGACCCCCGGCCCGGGTTTGAGTCAGGGTAAATATTCTCTCAGCCCTTCCTCCCCGAAACCTGCTTCTAGTGTGTCACAGGCCGAAGAAGCGATCTGTCACTCCACTTCTTTTTTTACTTAAAAAATTATTGCACAGTGATTTTAGTATCAGTTCAAACAATCCCGTCTCTGTGTGAAAACCTTCAAAAAATCATGAAGAAAGATCAAAACTGTGACTTATTCTAAACTGCTTTTCATTTTGAGCTGCATCCTTACTGAGCCCATGTTTTATCCATCGCCTTTTTGTTTCTTATTTCTAAATATTTCTTTGGGCCAGACGGAATCCACTTAAAACCTCACAGAAACATGTTCTCTCACTCACACACACACACACACACACACACACACACACACACACACACACACACACACACACACACACACACACACACACACACACACACACACACACACCTCTTATCCCCTCAGCTTGTGGATGTTTGCCTTGAAGCGGTCTCAGATCCCACCGCAGAAGGCAGGAGAATGTGCAGATGTGCGACAGCAGATCCACTGCAGACTGCGTGTGTGTGTGTGTGTGTGTGTGTGTGTGTGTGTGTGTGTGTGTGTGTGTGTGTGTGCATGTGCAAGCTGCTTTCCATGCTGATATCCGAACGTATTTCTAGCGCTGGTTTCTGAGGGCTTCACTGTTCCTCCTCTGGATCCTGCAGCGCTCCGTCTCCATTTCCTCCTCAGACAAGACCAGTAGAGGTCTCTCTCTCTCTCTCTCTCTCTCTCTCTCGTCTCAGCCTCTCCGGTGCTGACAAAGCACATATCCTGTGTGTGTGTGTGCAGTGGGTTGGTGGAGCTTATACTAACACAGCTGCAGGCCCAGACTCAGCTCTGTGTTTGAGACCCAGACACACAGTCATGACTGAGAACAGATAACCACCTGAAGCTGAGGCGTTCAGTTTCAGGTGGTTTTGTTGTTTTTTTAAACGTCACATTTGTCGTCCTGCAGCCTCGTTTTTCAGCTCTATGGAAACGGCTAAGATAGAGAACTAAACATGTCTTTAGTGCAGTGTAACACCGTTCTAATGCCGTGTATCATTTAGATTGTAAAACAATGGAATCTATACATCTAACAGTTTGCCCACAAGTGTTTTCAATGTTGGAAAAACAAAGAGGCTCCACCTGCTCTATATACATTGAATATTTACATTTTATAACTCTCCTCTCCGCCTGCAGCTCAGGCAAAGCTTCACAGATTCTTTTGGTCTCAGCCAAGTCCATCATGGCTCCACAGTTACGCTGAGGAGAGCAGAACTCAATCTTTATTACAGGATTTGGTTTATTTTGGGCAACGTTTTAAATGAGACACGCAGAGGAAAGTGGTTTTGATGAAATAACACATTTTTGAGCTTAGATTTGGTTGCTTTTACTGACGAAAGTGTTCATTGCCCACGGTGCTTTCAAGGACCATCAGAAAGATGACAATCCGCTGATGATGTCTGTTTTCACAGCTTGTAGTTTTAGTGTTTTTTTTTTGGGGGGGGTCTACAGTGGGTTTAAAGCAGACCAATAAAGAGGTGACACCATAAGACATCAATGCCAGCAGTTAGTTATTAACTCTGGAATTATTCAATCAAGATTCTCCATGGACCGTGTAAAAAATGACCAAGTCCCTTTCTTTTCTGTGTGTGTGTGTGTGTGTGTGTGCAGGTCGCGGCAGGGCGGTTCACCCGGCGCGTACGACCGCAGCTTCAGGTGGAAGTACCACCAGTTCCGTTTCCTGTGCCATGTAAGTGTTAAAGTTAGCGGATCATAACCCTTTTTCCATCGCATCCCTTAGATTTGTGTTAACCAGCATCTGTTTATCTAAAAAGAGGCTTCAGAAGGTCCCACCTGTCCAACATACCGTTGTTCCTCACACACGGAGCTCTTTCTGACTCCTCCATGCATGTGTTGTTCCCTCCAGTCCAACGCCCTGCCCAGCCACGTCAAGATCTCCGTGTCCAGGCAGACGCTGTTTGAGGACTCGTTCCAGCAGGTCAGAGGCTCCGCGCTCACTTACATCTACACCGCGTGTCTAGTTTCAACGCTTCACCCTCAAAGCACTGTGTAACGTGTTCACATTAGTGGCTTATTCTGGAGTCTGAACTCATTATGAGATTTCACCACAGACGTGTTTCCATCGTTCACCTGTACCTAAAACATTTCGTAGATTTCTGACAGTGTTTGGATTGTGCGTCAAATACAGACAAATATAACGAGTCACGCGCCAAACAACAGGGAATGTGTCGTTTTCAACCAGTGATGCTGCAAGAACGTGTTTCTAGAGCGGAGAGGACATGTTTCATAGAACGTTCATCCTCACGACCAACGTGGACAACAGTTTACTGGCGTGGCCACGCATTGCCAAACTGGTTCCGTGTGTCTGCTGCTTTTTAAACATTAATTCAATACTTGTAAACTAATAAAGTGCATGTCCTAAGTGAGCATTTAAAAAAGATCCGATGTCATGTGTAAAAACTGACGGAAATAGACAGAAATAGCCAAATATTGGTTTCTGTTTGTGGCAGAAACGTAAGATGTGTATAATATGTATCAAGTGGTAAAGCATTGGTTGAGATATACTAGATCATTGATATTGAGATAAATCCACTAACTTTAGTTGACATCTAGTAGCCACAGTTTGGACAAAAGTATCCGTACATTTGAATTAAAGGTGAAAATAAACATTTATCGCAGGTTTATTCTTTCCTATCATTCTCAGATGTTGCCCGTTCAGAATGATTTCCCACATAACGCCTCTGTCTTGTCTCCAGATCATGAACGTGAAGCCGTACGACCTGCGCCGCCGACTCTACATCATAATGAGAGGCGAGGAGGGTCTGGACTACGGCGGCATCGCCAGGTGAGGGCAGCGACGAAACAAACGCGCCTTCCTTCTTCTTTCCCTCCACGCTTCATGTTGTTCTCTCTGCTCATTAAGCTACATTTAACCCGTTGGTGTTTCCTGTCGGTGACGGCGGTGCGTATTTCCTGTCCCTGCCTCTTCTCCATCTCTCCACCAGCGTCCTCCTCCACTGGAAGCAGCGTTTAAGACTATTGAGGCTGGGTTGAGACTCTGTGAGAGATCATGAAGAGGCAGTGGGCATAAGGGGTTCCTGGATAGAGGTGTTGGGAATGCTGGCTTTCAAAAACAATCCTTCATTGTTGCATAACTGGTTTTCATTCTGTCCTCCCTCCCTCATCCACCCATCACATGTAACCCTCCACCCAGGGCCTCCTCTCTTTATATGTTGTTGTTTTTGTGTTGGCGGCGTCCTCATCAATTTATTTCCTCCTTTTTATTTTCCATTGTCTCTGTCTCTGGTGTCACGTCAGTGGTTTTACCCTATGGTAGGTGACATCATGCTGTTCTACCACAGGGTAGAACCACGGACGGGATGTTGTGAGGTGTCTGCGTCCGTCAGTCCATCTCCCCGTCCCATAAACCCTGAGGCGGGAGTGCAGGGGCCCCTGGGAGCGCTAGGTTCTGGTGCTAAAGGTGGTGGCGGGCCTCATTCTGTCTAACATGCATCCTTCCACACTCTGTTGTATTTATCCTTCATGTTACAGTCAGGTCCATAAATATTTTGACATTGACACATTTTTCATTATTTTGGCTCTGTGCACCACAACAATGGAGTTGAAATGAAACACCGTTCACCTGATTTGGATGTAAATACCCTCAAATTAAAGCTGAAAGTCTGCACTTGAAGCACATCTTGATTTTTTTCATTTCAACTCCATTGTTGTGGTGTACAGAGCCAAAATAATGAAAAATGTGTCAATGTCAAAATATTTATGGACCTGACTGTAGATGTGTTGTCTCCATGTAATGTATGTGTCAAGTCTGTGGATGTATTCTAATTTATACCACTATCCAGTGATATGACTCTTCTTTTTGACATCTGGTCTACACAAGATTAACATAAGAAATAGCCGAGGTCAGGAGTCTTATTCTCATTTAAGTTCTCATGATACATTTTGTGTATTCCCTTCGTTGAATAAATGGTTTCTATTGATTCATTCAGAAGCTGTGGACTTAATCTATTTGCCTGATTGTAGTTCAAGATTTATTATTCATTCAGAATTTAATTTGATTCAGGATTTATTCATTCAGAATTACATTTTGGGAAACTTTATTTATTTATTTTCATAATTATATTTAAAGTAACCTCAAACCTGGTTTCATTTGACTCAGTCAGAGGTCAGTCTTGACGCTGTCTGCTTTACTGGGACCGTCACAGTTACAGGGTTCCCGTGTGTCCTGAAAAACCTTTTTTAACGTCAAACGGTAGTTTATGGACTTCAGTGTTTTAGTTATGTTGTGGAAACGCTGTGAACACACCCCAAAGTCTCCACACAAGCTAGCTTATTCAGGTTGCAACTCAAGTGGCCAAAACTCACAACTTGCTGCACCCTTTAAATGTAAACGTATAGTCGGTGCTGGCTGGTGTTTTTATTATTATGTTAATTAAACCACCAATTTTTCATGATTTCATAGAGAAGTTATAGCCACAGACTGCCCATCTTTTAAATCACACTTCTACATAGAGAAACGCGTGTGTGTGTGTGTGTGTGTGTGTGTGTGTGTGTGTGTGTGTGTGTGTGTGTGTGTGTGTGTGTGTGTGTGTGTGTGTGTGTGTGTGTGTCATACCAGTAAGATCATAACTGAAAATTAACCCTGATTTAGAAATACTTTATTATATACCCAACAGTAACGAAGAAAGAAAGTCAAACTGCGCATTAGGTGATGGCAACACTGGAGAAAAATACATAAACAAACTCTAACCTCACTGGACTTAAAGTTCGACCTCAAACGTAGACGCAGTGTCTTCTGCTCTTTATCTAGAAATGAGATTCATCTTAAAATCAGCTGTGCTTAAGCTACAATTGATTTACTGCCATTTTCAGACATGTGTCATTCCTCTGAAGAGGTTCAATTACTGAGTTGTATTGTGACTTGTTATTTATCATTGTTATCCTTTTCTTTGAACTGTGCTGGTTGATCATGTTCTGTCCTGAGACGTCTTCTTTTCTCCATGTGATCTGTTCTTGTTCACAAACCTCAAAATGTGTTTTTTGTCTCACCTGTGATGAAACAAACTCCTCCACTTCCTCCTCCGAACTAGTCTTTGTTGAAAATTGATAGTTCTGAATCATCGTACACTGTACCCTTGTATTTCTAAAAAGAAGGAAGTAACAGTGGCTCCCTGCTGTCGTCTCTCAGCCTCATGTCTCCTGTGATGTCCTCTTGCTCTGCAGGGAATGGTTCTTCCTGCTGTCCCACGAGGTGCTGAACCCCATGTACTGTCTGTTCGAATACGCCGGCAAGAACAACTACTGTCTGCAGATCAACCCCGCCTCCTCCATCAACCCCGACCACCTCACATACTTCCGCTTCATCGGCCGCTTCATTGCCATGGTGAGCTTCACTTTGGAATAGTTACATTAAAATCATGCGAAAAATTAAATAACTGGCTCAAGGCGTGAAAAATGTATCAACATGGTGGCTAGCTAGTTAGCTAGCTACCGTAAAAGTCAGGTTACAAGCCGCTCCTACCTCCGGTGGGTGTCCCCGCTGTAGCAAGCTAGCTGCAGCGCTGCTGCTAGCTCCCCGCTGCTGCTGCTACTGCCCGCGTCCCCTCTGCCCGAGTCGGGTGTCGAGCAGGGGCTGGTCCCACTACCTTCGGTGGTTGTCGGGGAGCTAGCGGAGCGCTAGCTGGCTACAGCGGGGAGCTAACGGGGACACTGACCGACGGTAGTAGTGGCTTGTAACCCGACTTTTACGGTAGTTAGCTAGCCACTAAAGTATCCCCCATGCTTTCATGCTACAGGTACAGAACATAAACAGCACCACATGAACGGCCTCGCTAGATCTTTGTTACTTTAACATTTAGCTGACTTAAATGTTTTAAGATTATTGTTAATTTAGCTTATGCTAATGTTTTATGCTAATCACTAGCATGCTGACTATTGTTATGATTGGTCATAGTAAGAATGCTGTAACAGTTCTGTTACGGTGACAATATATAAACGAGTATAAACATTTATAAACACTTGTTAATTTTAGTTTACCCGCAAAGGCTGGGATATGTGTCTGGTAGCGCTAGCTAGGTGTATGCTAGTGATTTAGCATTAGCGTTTCATGGACTTATTGAAAGCTGCATCTCTGCTGCAGGTTACCAGCTCAGGCCTACGTTGGCCGCTACTAGCGTAACACAGCTGTCTCTACAACTGAACTGTCGGCGGTTGAGTAGCATTGTGGGTAATGTAGGCACCAGGTTTTGACAAGAAAGAAGAAGGCGTGGAATTAAAAAAATAGATATCTCTGGTTCTGCTGCATCGATACAATACGATGCCAACATAACTTTAAACAGTGAGGGCAAAGCAAGACAAACTAAGTTCAAATGTTTTATTTAAACAAAGATTAAACAGTACAATATATATAACAATAAAACATATCAATACAATAAATACAAAGGAAAAACCAGGTGTGTCTGTAACGGCCACTGCTTTATTGTGTGATTGGCTAACCCCCCTCTAGATACTAATGGGGGCTTCATTGAAACCCCAAAACGAGCAGCGATGTATGCAGTCAGTCTGTTTAAATTCCTTGTGTAAGACCCTTTAAAATTCAACTCCCCAAGCTGTCTGCCTGCGTAGCAGCTGCTGAGTGGTGGACATGTACAGCAGTGTGTGTACTGGTAGTAGTTCTGTTAGCTGTTTGCCTGCTGACTCCGCTGTGTTTGGCTTTCATTATAAAACGGGTTTTGAGAAAGTGTTATTCACCACAAACACAAAAAGGTCCATGAGCATGCAGCCATTACTGGCACCCACAATATTATGCAGTCTGCAAGATTAGCCGTGGACAGACACAGAGGTGCACACTTACTCACAGACACACACGCAACAGATTGCACAAACCTCCTGGCGAATATAACAATAAAAGCAATAAAAGCCATGAACAGAGGACATCACATGAAAGCAAGTCGGTAAAAATGGGCTTCAAGAAGGGATTTAGAAAGAGATTACTGATTCTGCGAGCATTATCTCCTCAGACGGGCCATTTCAAGGAGTATAAACCATGAAACCAGATGTGTATGTTTATTTCCCGGATGTCTTGCCTTTATGTGCGAGCAACAAAAGTATACAATTCATTACACAACCTTCAGTGCCTCCAGTGTCTACACACAATGGACAGTATGTACCATAATGTCTCTTGAGTCGACTCCAGGAAGCTGTGGGTCCCAAATACGACACCCCTCACCCACACTATGACATCACCGCCGCACCCAGCCCACGACCGCCAGCGGCTGCCTATATTTAGTCCCAAAGAAACGCACTCTGCTGACTTCCCTTATAAAAATGGTCTCGACCAAACCCTCTTTTCTTTACCTTTTACGCATCACTTTCCACTGACACTCTGTCTATGAATCTTTGTGTGTGTGTGTGTGTGTGTGTGTGTGTGTGTGTGTGTGTGTGTGTGTTAGTCAGAATACAGTAGGACAGAGCAGAACAGAGTCAGTCATTCAGTGGGCGTCTGTATTGTTCTTGGCTCATCACAGCGCTGATCCCCTCTGTGGGTTTTTACATTAAACAGCTCCATCTGGCTGAGTCTGCTCACTGAACACACACACACACACACACACACACACACACACACACACACACACACACACACACACACACACACCGCAAGGATTATGACTTGGTTTGAAGCCGACTCCTCGTAGTTCTCACCATGGAAATGAGGATAAAAGGTACAGAATCACACATGGCAGCGGTTTACGATGTCCGTTCCCCTCTGGACCAATCACACGGATTCTCAGTTAGTAAATGATGTCACAGGGACAGAAATGAACGACGCATTCATGTTCCCTGTAAAGGTGACTGGCTGTTAAGACATTCCAACACCTGATTCACGGTACTTTAACACTGCAATGTCACAAAATGGCCGCACTGCTCTCCTCTGTTAGTTGTGGTGAGTTCAGGGAACACGCGCTGTGATGTATATTACTGCGTTCCTTGTTGTGGTTCCTAATGTTCCGCGTCCTCCCCTGCAGGCGTTGTACCACGGGAAGTTCATCGACACCGGCTTCACGCTGCCGTTCTACAAGCGAATGCTGGACAAGAAACCCACGCTCAAGGACCTGGAGTCCATAGACCCCGAGTTCTTTAACTCCATCATGTGGGTCAAGTAAGTACCGCAGGACGGGGAGTGTGTGTTGTCGTGGTTTTGTGCTCACGAGGGGAGAAATAATCTTGCCTTTTCTCGCAGCTGGGGAAAGAAATGAGGGCCGTAGATGTAAAATCGTTTTAAATGGAATACTTTTTAGGTTTATATTCTCATTCAGATTAGCATTTAAAAGAATGATGCTTCTTATATTGAAGTTGTGTGTGTGTGTGTGTGTGTGTGTGTCCAGAGACAACAATCTGGAGGAGTGCGGCGTGGAGCTGTACTTCGCACAGGACATGGAGATCCTCGGGAAGGTTTCCACCCACCAGCTGAAGGACGAGGGCGAGAACGAGCTGGTCACCGAGGAGAACAAGGAGGAGTACATCAGGTGAGTTGGCGTCTGCAGAGAACCCGACGTCCGCGGCGGAGAGATAACTTATCGAGACCTGCCGCTCTTCCTCAGCCTGCTGACGGACTGGAGGTTCACCCGCGGCGTGGAGGAGCAGACCAAAGCCTTCCTGGACGGCTTCAACGAAGTGGTTCCCCTGGAGTGGCTGCGCTACTTTGACGAGAAGGAGCTGGAGGTGAGGAGCAGCGAGAGCTGGAGGGAGAAGCTGCTTGGAGTCTAGTCCAGAGTCATGGTTTTATCAGCCAGAAGCTGTAAAAACACACATTATCATCAGATTTTTTTACTTTCTGACGGTCCTGGAACGCATCATGTGTGGCGAGCGCTTCAGTCAGGAAGAGCAACAAGAGAGAAGATTAAAAATGTGATATTTCATCACAATCTTAATAATGAATAAAATAAAGTTCTACATTTTGGTTTGTGGGTGAACAGTAATACTGAACATGTGTTCCTGCAGCTGGGGCCTGTCCCAGCACAAACTGGGAATTACATTATTCTGGAGTAGAGTAGTCCTGTGCCGCGTTGTCTTCTTCCCTCTGAGGCTCAAACGTACTAAAGGACTCGGTCTGTTTCAGCTCATGCTGTGTGGGATGCAGGAGATCGACATGGCCGACTGGCAGAAGAACACCATTTACAGACACTACACCAAGAACAGCAAGCAGATCCACTGGTTCTGGCAGGTACGGACGGACACACACACACACACACACAGACACACAGACACACACACAGTCCAGTGAATGACGGAGTCGTGTTCCTGCAGGTGGTGAAAGAGATGGACAACGAGAAGAGAATCCGTCTGCTTCAGTTTGTGACGGGAACCTGTCGGCTGCCTGTCGGAGGCTTCGCTGAGCTCATAGGTACACCGGATATTTGTTATGATTACATTCTTCCATTGGATAGTTGTTGTTTTTTTTCCATCGTGGTGTCATACTCTGCTGCTCTCAGTTTCTCCGCTCTAACAGAAATGACGCTTCTAGTCCTTTCACTTTTCAGTTTTTTTGACTAATAGTTGTTGATCTGCCGTGAATAAAGTCTGTCCGTCTGCTCACTTCACGGAGGGTATCCCAGCTTTGCATTATTGGCACTGAAAGCTTTTGACGTGAACAATCGCCATGACGCTTCATTTGCATTGATCAGAGATGTGAACAACAGGAATAAACGGGTGTATGAAACAAGTATTTCTGTTTAAAAAGAGAAACTCTGAGCAGCAAATGTGTAAATGTACAGGTTTTTTTTACCCATTATTTGAATCCCAGCTTTTATATGATAATGTATCCTATTTAAATGTATGGTTAAATAAAGTAAAAGAATGTTTTATTTGATGAAATAACTTCTTTTCCCTGTGCAGGAAGTAACGGTCCCCAGAAGTTCTGCATAGACAAGGTGGGGAAGGAGACTTGGCTTCCAAGAAGCCACACATGGTGAGCTGCTGCCTCTCTGTCGCTTAGCAACAATAACCTGAGCTCAAAGGTCTCATCACCTTCCTCCCAGCAGCTGAGACCGTCTGACTTCCTGCTGATGAAACACCAAAGCTTTTAGATAACAAAATAACCAAAAAATAAGTCTTTTATTGTGAAGAATTTACAGGAAAATGTGTTCATCAATGAATTAGCAAATTCGAATCTGCCAATTCTGCAGGGAGAAAGAGGAATGGCTAAACCAATGGGACTTTTATTGTGAAAAGTTAGGAAATGAAATCCGATCACAATCCGACCTGGCAGGTCGCCTTCAAGTGTCAACTGTGGACATGATTTTACGCATTTGTGCATTGAAAAGACTCCAAAAAGCGAGCAAGTGCACCTTTTTAATAATAGATCCTTTTTACTGGAGTACATCATTCTGTTGAATCCCTTGTGTGTAGGTAGGTCACAATGAAAAGTACTCTACAGGGAGGTGATTGTAGGATTTAAACACACCGAAAGGCCATAAATGGAACCAAACACCGGTTTGATTTCATGAAAATGTTAAAGATACTACCTTTAAACACGTGGTAATTAAAATGCATTCATACACTACACTTGGGTGGAGTTGATGATGAGTACGGTCATTTGGTGAGGAAGATCGTGAGACCAGAGACGGTCATAGTTTCAAACAGTGGTTCTCAAATGGGGGTACGTGAAGGCACATATGTAAAGGTTTATACCTATTCAATAAAATATAAGTGTAAGTTCATAAACTGAATTGTTTATATTATATATGAAATCAAACACTGATTGTACAGTGCTGTGTATTAAGAATGTATCCCCTGTAAAGTATTTTTCCTACCAGTACATCACTGAAAAAAGGTTGAGACCCTCTGGTTCAGAGAGGATCAAACTGTGTTGTTGTTGTTGTTGTAGTAAGTGGTCACGTCTGCTCATTCAAAGCAACCCGTGCTGACGCGACGCTCTCGTCCTCACAGCTTCAACCGTCTGGACCTGCCGCCCTACCGCAGCCTGGAGCAGCTCAGAGAGAAGCTGCTGTTCGCCATCGAGGAGACGGAGGGCTTCGGACAGGAGTGACGGGCCGAAGGGCGAGGAAGAGGAGAACCCTTCTTTTGTTCTTCATATTATTATTACTTTTTGCATTTGTTAATCACAGGGCTGAGAAATCATTTGCATCTGCGCCCCCCCCACCCCCCTCACACCCCTCACACCTGGAGGGGGATGACGTCATGGGAGGAAGTGTGTGTGTGTGTGTGTGTGTGTGTGTGTGTGTGTGTGTGTGTGTGTGTGTGTGTGTGTGTGTGTGTGTGTGTGTGTGTGTGTGTGTGTGTGTGTGTGTGTGTGTGTGTGTGTGTGTGTTGCTCACACTGTGAATGTCTATGTGGGTTGGACAGGAAGGCACATGCAGAGAGTTATAGTTCACACACACACACACACACACACACACACACACACACACACACTTCTACTCACCGCTTGGAAACGCACCAAAAACCAGAAGCCGGGTAGTTTTAACGTCAGCAGCGACTCACGGCGGCAGCACAGCTAACATGCAGTATAACATATCTACCAGAGAGAGAGAGAGAGAGACGCTATCATGAGAACTGAACCTCTGTTTCAGAGGGGAGAGAGATGAGATGTGATTTTATTTTTCTGTTACTTGTGAAATTCTGCATTTTTTTTTCCCTCTGTACATAACTAAAATAAATGAGATTTCAATCTGCTCTGTTTTTATTTTTGGAGAGACACTTGTATATTCAGGGTTCTCATTATGAATAGGACTAAAGACGAGGGGGTTATGCTCACAGTGACAATGCTAGCATGAACATGTGGAACCTGTAGCATCAGGTCCTTAGCGTTCACTCTGCAAGTAAAAACGCTTAAAAAAAAATCTTCAGCATTTCTCTAAATGTGCATGAATCACAATCAAATGGTTATGATTGTGAGGAATTGTTGATGTTTCATTAATACGACACAACTTTACTTTGTTTCCCACAGATTGTATTTAAAGTGTAAGGCGCCTGCTGAATGTTGATGGCATTAGCAAAATAACTATCAAAGAGGAGAAAATAGTCCCTCTAGTTATCTAAATATAGTCAATGTGAGAAATCAGAACAGATCTGAGTATGGACTCAATGAACTGGAGGTGACTGAAGACATTGAGATTAAATACTCATGTTCACCACTTCTCCCTTCAATGCTAATGAATATTAAAATATTATAATATTTGCATTTTCTTTTTGAAAAATGCAAATTGAAAAAGTGATGACAATTCTCTGGAAAGTCATAACATTTTGAGATAAAGTTGATTTTATAATTCCCCAGTTAAATAATAAAGTGGAACAATACTTTATAAATTACCAATTTGTCATAACAATTGCAACTTAATTCTCCTGAGGAGTCCAGCAGTTTTTTGTTTTGTTTGTTTATTCTGTCTTCTACTATAACTTACTCAAGCCACTAATACATAAGAAAACCGATAAAACTAAGATAAATATACACATGTGTATATATACATAGTAGCTTAGCATTGTGGGGTAGTGGATAAGGCGGGAGTTCCTGGTTCGGATCAGGGCTGTGCAGCTAAGTGTGAACCTCTCAGCTTGAACAGGCTGGGTTAAGTAAGAAGGTGTACAGTGTCAGGGGTTAGTGCCCTGTCCAGTATCGTTAAGCGTTGGTTTTATTCCTCAATATTATTTATTTAGAAATTAACTAATTTAATTTAACTTTAAACATGGATAAATAGTTGTGTGTAAAATGTATATTATTATAAATAGCAATATATATCTAACAAATTAATAGAACTGTAAGCGTTTCAGTTCTCCATAAATGAAGGGCTTTTATTGTGAAGGTCGAGCCCTCCTTGGCTCGGCCCGGAAGTAGCCTCTTCCGTGGTCTCGAGACTCCTCCGAGCAGCCTGAAACTAACGTGTCGGTCACGTGTTGCTACCGCGACACCGCGACTGTTTACAATAGCGGGGACGTTTTATTTTGTAATGCATGTGCACGCGCCTGTCCGGTTCAACATGGTGCACGCGGATGAAATCGCCAAGTTGTGCTACGAGCGTTTCCGCCAGCTTCCCCGGAGAGGGAAGCCCGAGCCGGGCAGAGAGTGGACCCTGCTGGCCGCCGTAGTGCAGCTCACCGGGCGCGCTCACTCGGACTCAGGTCGGACATGACGTCACGTCTCATGTTCACGTCAACTTTGTTTTACAACGGGACAGAAATTAGCCTTTTTTTTCTTCTTCAAAACTATTCATTATCGTCCACCATGTCTTGGGACTTTGAATAATGTTCCAATAAGCTAAACCCAGTAAATGTACCTGGAGCAGAGTACCCGGATGACGGTGCAACGCTAATTAGGATCTGAAAATGTGTAGAAGAAGAAAGTCAATGTATGAATATGTGATGCATTGAATTCTAATTCTAAAGTGTTTCTTTCACAGTTGAGAAGCAGGTCGTGTCCCTGGGAACTGGGACCAAGTGTATTGGACAGACAGCGATGAGTCCCAAAGGTGTGTGTGCTGTGGATCAATAGTCGCGCGCACACACACACACACACACAAGCACACACACACACACACACACACACACACACACACACACACAGCTCATTGCTGCAGCTCAACTTGAGGAAGATGTTTAAACCTCCAGAGAAATTGTGCATTTATATGTTGTATTGGAATATAAATAAATATATATATGTGTGTATGTGTGTATATATATATATATATATATATATATATATATATATATATATATATATATATATATATACACATACATACATACAGACATGCAAAAGGCCCCGCCACGACTCCTACAGAGGAGAGAGACACAGACTTTGTAGGTATTTAGACTCTTTTTGTTGCTGTTTGTCGTCTCCTGTAGTTGTTGCGCATGTCTCAGTGGTGTTGTGTCTCTGTCGTCATTTTGTGTCTCATTAGTTATTTTGTGTCTCTTTTCATCTTGTAGTTGTTTTGGTTTACTTGTAGCCTCTTTGTGGTTGTTTTGCCCCTTTTGAGTCTTTCTGCAGCTGTTTGGCATCTCTTTTTAGTCAGTTGTGTCTCTTTGTAGTCGTGTTGTGTCTCTTTGTAGTCTGTTGTGTCTTTTTTTTTTTTTGTCTGTTGTGTCTCTTTGTAATATGTTGTGTCTCTTTGTAGTCTGTTGTGTCTCTTTGTAGTCTGTTGTGTCTCTTTGTAGTCGTTTCTTTTCTTTGTGGTTATTTTAGTCTTTTCCTGGTTAAAACGTGTCTCTTTGAGGTGAATTTTTCGGCCCTGTCAATAATCCACCTGGACGTTTCTTTTTCAAACCAAAAGCTTGTAGTCGTGTTGCAGTCGTCTGGTGAATACCAATACATTCCCAGTTTAAGTGTTCAACACTCTCTCATCCGTTTAGGGGACATACTTAACGACAGCCATGCAGAAGTCATTGCTAGGAGGGGATGCCTCAGGTGTGTATTTTCATTTTGTGTTTATCCCTTTTAGTTTGTTGGCTCTGGCGCCACATGCTGACGCATATACAGCGTTACGTATAGGCTGCTACTATAGTGTGTGTGTGTGTGTGTGTGTGTGTGTGTGTGTGTGTGTGTGTGTGTAGGTACCTGATCCAGGAGCTGCACAGGGCCGTGATTAGTGGGGACAGCTCTGTGTTTTGTCCGGCAGATCAGCGGGGGAAGTGGAGGCTTCGGCCCGAGGTTTCCTTCCTCCTCTTCACCAGTCACACTCCCTGTGAGTCCAGGATGCTATTTTGTCATTTTTCAAGTCCTATATTCTCTCTGTGAAGTAGTGTATGGTTTGTCCATGACTCAGCTGGTATATCCATCTTGAATGTCTCAGTGTATTCTAGTTCCTACAAAGAAGAACGTTTGAGTCTCCCGCGTTGATCTAAATGCTGTCGGGGGCTTTTATTCTCTAGACTCAGGAATCCGTCTGAATCTTCTTGTGTATTGCCAGGTGGCGACGCCGCCATCATCCCCATGATAGGCAGCCAGTCCCGGCCCTCATCTGATGAGAGCCACAGAGGAACTGACGGAGGAGGAGACCTGAAAAGGGGATCGGAGGAAGCGAGTGAAGGAAAACCCACTAAGCTACCCCGTCTGGAGGAACAGGAGGCGGAACAATCCCTCCTTTCAGATTCCCCGAAAAGTGACGGATCTTCACTCTTCTTCACCGACGGCGGCCCCGACGTTCACAGGACGGGGGCCAAGTGCGTCTCGGGCGGCCCGGCCGACCCGCTGCGCCCCGGCGCCGGGTACCACAGCACCGGGGCGCTCCGGGTGAAGCCCGGGCGAGGAGAGCCCACCCGGTCCCTCTCCTGCAGCGACAAGCTGGCCCGCTGGGGGGTGCTGGGCTTCCAGGGCGCGCTGCTGTCCCACTACCTGCAGGAGGCACTCTACTTCAGCGCCGTGGTGGTGGGGGAGTGTCCATACAGCCAGGAGGCCATGCAGAGAGCTCTGGTGACACGGTGAGGCGTTCTCACAACTAATATCTTTGAGTTTTGCATAAATCAAGACTGGGCTGTCGAAGAGTCTGTAAACACAACACACCTTTTTTAATTCACCGTATCAAGTGAATTGTTGCTCATCTGGCAGACGGAGCAACATTAATATTCATATCGAGTCGTGTTTCTGGTCTCCTGTAATCCAATATTTATTCCCCTTTTAATCTCTGTTTTGGTCTCCACCAGCTGCAGAGAATATACTCTCCCCCTTTAGCTTTTTGCTATGAAGTGATCAGGAGAACATCTTCAGCTAGCAGGAGGCTGAAACTGCAACTGTGGTCACTCTTTATTTATTTGTATTAAAATAAGCAGATCTTCCAGATGCTGATGATCACCACTGTTACCAGCTTCCAAAACCTCCACATCGTTTCCCGTCGCCGAGGTCTATTTCCTTCAGTGTCAGGACTCAGCAGACCTCTTTAATGTCCTCCCCAGGTGCTCCCATGTGTCGGACCTCCCTGCTGGTTTCTCTGTGTGTCCGCCTGAGCTGCTCCGGTCCAGCCTGGAGTTCCCCTTCAGCCAGGCCCAGACCGAGCGCCGGCACCAGGCGGGTCAGGGACGCATCTCGCCCTGCGGAGCAGGTAGGAGCCTCGCACTCACACGTGTTAGTCTGAGGGAAAACCAAACAAAAGTCCACTGTTGGAGGTAATTATTAGAACATCATGCATTCACCATCTACGGTGGTTGATGTCCTCGCAGAGCTGGACAAGTAGTTCTGTTGCCGTTCTAATCTCCACGGTTCAGCACTTGGTGCCTCCAGACATTCTCAGGGTTGTTATGGTCATGGAATTTTAAAATGGTCATTTCATTACATTAATTTAAATGTGTTATATTCATGTGTTCATGACGTTCATTTACGCTGAGTTTGAAATAATTAATATGCTTTTAAAAGAAAGACGCTCAAAATATAAGCAGGCATACATACAGGCATCTATATAAATGTTTATTCTTTTAATCAAACTATTGTCTCATTCATTTGAGTCATTTAAGGTTTACTGTATGCTTTGTATTCTCATTGTTAGTTTAAATACTACATTTACTCACTTTTTCTGAGTGTTCATAGAGGGCCTGATGGCCACTTGGGGATCTCGGGGCGACATACCTAGAATCAAAAGTATAACAGAATTTCAGGAATTCTGTTATCTGGTGTGTGGTTTTCCCCGGGCTGCAGTTTGTAAAGCCTTCCTGTGTTTCAGCCATCAGCTGGTGTAACGTCACCGAGCGGCCACTAGATGTCACCGCCAACGGCCACAAACACGGAGTCACCAAGAAGGCCTCGGGCACGGCGGCAGCCAGGTAGAGCCACCGCACATCACTATGACGAGAAGCAGACAGACTATTCATCCACACCACGACCATGTGTGTGTCTTCAGGTCTCTCCTGTGTAAACTGGAGCTTTTCCATTCCTTCCTGTCTCTGGTGGCGGCCACGGATCCCGGAGCGCTTCCCGACTCCCTCAGGTAACAAACAACACACTCTTTGAGGATGTGACTGGGCCCAAACGACCCAAACGACCCAAACGACCCAACACGCAAGTGAGCATCTCCAAACTAGTGGATCTGGCTTTCATCGGTTTGTCCTTGTGGGCATCTCTCGTCTCATCTGCTGCTTCAAGCGCTTGAGATTACACAATATTTGGTGTGTGTGCGTGTGCGTGTGCGTGTGCGCGCTAAAGGCCGGAGATCCTCTCCACAGGGAGAACAGGGGTCTCTCTGTTCGTCAGCCTTTGGGCAGATAACCTGATCCCGGTGCAGCTCGGCCTGCTGGACACAGGGCTGTGTCTGCTGAGGACAGGCGTCCATTGGTGTAGTCCGTTTGACGGGGACATAAATCATGGACGGACACTTTATCTGCACAAGATGTTGCTGCTGATGCGGTGAAGGAACCCGATCGTGGGTTGGCCAGTGAACAGTTTAGCCTTTTGGTGAAGCAGGAAAGACTCTAACAACGTGAACGGTGGTCTGGATGAGGGTTTAGATTCATTAGAGTTTCCCTCCAGGGTTGAATTTACAAATACTTTTAAAACTGTGTACAAGTGAAGGAGCCAAAAAACCAACTGCATGAAAATGTTTCTGTTTTATTTCATACAATACAGAATACCACTAGACGTATCTTTTGGTTACAATATCTGCACATATTACAATAAAATAGCAATGATAGAAACCGGATGAAATAAATACAATAAATAAAAAATAAAACGGCAAACCAAAGGCAACAAACTGAACAGTTGTGGGAATGAAATGTCTCTCAAAAATGTAAATGCTGTTATGACAAAGAGCCGTGAGCCGAGCCGGGATACAGATGTCATGTGATCTGGGGCGCTCACTGTAACACGAGCGCTCTCCGGTCGAGCATAATGGATGTTTGTGTTCCTGCAGAGCGCGCTGGTGGAATTTAATCTTTGGGAATGGAAGGAACTTCCCAAACGAATACATGTGAGCATTATTATGAGACAATGGGCCCCTGGGCCCGGACGTGCATATGGTCCTCAGAGTTGTTGAGACACTTTTTGTCTCTTTCTAGTTCTTCTGTGTCCTTTTGTCGTCGTCTTTTTGTCTCTTTGTGGTCATTCTGAGTCCCTCCCTGGTTGGCACGTGTCTCTTTGGGGGACATTTCGTAGGTGAAGGTCAGGGGGGCCCCTGACACTTTGGGCCCCGGTAGGCCCGTTCAGGGCCCTTGTAACACACATCATTTTGTTGTCATTAATTAAGTGATCATGTAAAAACAAGAAGCAATGTGTCAGCAATAACTGTGTTTCTCCTCATGTTTTTAACGTGTATCGTTCAGGAGAACGGAGCTGACGACGTACTGGGACTTCAAGCAGGCGTCCCAGTCCTACCAGCAGGCCTGGCAGCAGCTGCACGGCCAGGCGTTCCCTCTGTGGCCGCGCGCTGACCGAGACCTGCTGCGCTTCCACTGAGACGCCACGCGGCGGCAGCCGTCGCACGCCCAGCTGGACGTACCCGTATGTGTCCTCGACACAGCGACACAGCGACGTCTCCACACGTGTCGGTTCAGCTTGTGATGACCTGTGAACCGGACCGAGCCACTGGGACGCTTAACTCACTCGTAAAGAACAAGTTGAACGTGCATATTTCTGTAGTGAAGTCCCCCAGTCACCAGATCACCGCCGGGACTGAGGACCGCTCGTGTTCTTGCTCAGCTCGGCAGATTCCACTGACCAGTCGCGTCCCACTGGGGCTCGGCTAACGCCGGACAGTATGTTGCGAGTTTACGAGCGTGGACGGTGTTTAATGTCATCCTCATTCCTCTGCAGAGAGTTTAAGGGAGCATCGATCTACTGATAACACCTGTGTAGCGACACACTGATTTACTGATAACACCTGGCCGTGCTCAGGAAAATAGTATCTCTATTAATCTGTTTTTCACCCTACGTATAACCCACAACATTTTTATCTCATTTTTATCTTTTATTGTCATAAGAGGCCCTTCAAAGAACCGTTTATTCACCGCGCTCTACTCGGCTTATGAAAACAGTTGTACTTTGTACTTGTACAGCTGTGGTGATGTGTGGCAAGTATATTGTTTACCATAGCCGCCATCTTTGTTTAGCGCGTTAGCACGCTATCAGTCGCTAATTAGCACTAAACACAAGGTCATAGTCATTTATTTCCAACACCGTGATCGTGATTCCGATGCCGGTGACATCCTGTGATTCTTTCTCTAGCGAGCTACATGAACATGAGCTAGCAGCCGTGAGTTATTGGCTACGACGAGCAGAAGACTAAGCTGACCTGTGATTGGCCGAATTCTAGACTTTCTAAAGCCTGAAAACAGCCAGTGGGAAGTGCAGAAATCTTGCTTTACAATATGCCGAAAGGTTATTATGGAATTGTTCTCCAATGACTTCCCCAAAAAGCTGCCAACCACGGTTTTGAGTTATTGCAATTCCTCCGATGAACATGAGTGTCTGTACAATATTTCATGGCAACCCATCCAATATGAACTGAGCATGGCGACACCAGTATGATGTCCTCTGCTGGAGAATAACCCTGGTGATGACATCAGCACGGGTTGGACACTACAAATCCATAACAGTTATGTTACAAAGAGGGGCCTGGATGTTTGAAAGGCCGAAAAAGGATCTAATGAAGGACGCTGTAGAGATGCATTGTGGGAAATGTTGTGTTTATATTTATGGCAGATGGCAATAATTGAAGCGATCCTTTTTTTTACACTGCATACTTTTTGATAGAAAGTACTCATGAGCAGTCAGAAGACCTGTAACCGTCTGAAAATATGTAAAATGTGCATAAATGTGATGTCTAATGTTCATCACTTAAAGACACAGTGAAATAAAACTATTTTCCTCTTCTAATCTTGGGTTTCTTTGTCATTTGTTCATTTCTCTCTCGTTGCACGCTAAATGTGCTGAATGTTTGTTAAAAATCCCTTTGTTCTCTTCCAACCGCATCGCCTCACTTTGCAAGACTGGCTCAACCTCTGAACCTCTGATTAGCACTGATTAGCAGTGCGGTAACGTGAGTCGCAGAGTGCAAAATAAGTGTAAGTTGTGGGTCTTTCCTTCACTGAGCCGGTGAGTCGGGCATGGTGCCTTCAAGGACTCGGTGTGGAACTCTAGTAACCGTAGTAACGCCTCTTCAACGTTTGTGTTTTTTGTGTTCGCTGTGCTGAAATAAAAGACGCACGCCTTCGTGTCGTCAAACGTAGAAGTTGTTTGTCTTTATTTCCCTCTTAACTACAATATTAATACTCATCATTCTTAAAGAACGTGAAAGACCTTCGATATGCAACAAAGGTCCCAAGGTCGGACTCGAACCGTGACTTTGCAGTCATATGGCGGCACACGCTTAATGGACCTTCATAAGGTCAACTCACCCCGTGATACGTCAGAGACTGGGAGACATCTTAGGATACACTGAGCTCCTCTCTCCTCTCCTCTCCTTCTGGATGAATTCATGTCTCTTCAATGCACATTATAACTCTACTTCTTCCCGGGAGCCTCTGTGCTTCCTCACCTCAAGTTTCCATGGATCGTGGCTGTCTGGAGCCGGTCCTGCCTCCTGTCTCCTACCTCCTGTCTCCTACCTCCTGCCCCCTACTGAATTTAATTAATCATTTCCCTCAATAAGACAGAAACACCTCACGATTAGTTTTACATTCATTTTTATTGGTCAGGTCTTCCAGCTCCCTTACATTTTTCAGATATATCTAAAACTCCTTTATGTCTTTTAAGATATATTAAACATACAACACTGACAAAGTAAAACAATATCATAGCATTCCATCAATATATTACACATCTACATACCATGTTTAAAAGCCTGAATCGGCTTTGTGTTGCACACATGAATACTAAACCATGAGGTCAATAAAGGGTAGAAATGCAGCCAGAGGGCAAGCGTCGTCTGAGTGGTTCAGACATCTTTACTGATCTGAGCAACACTTTACTTGAAGTATCTGAAATGTAACTTTCCTCTGCTGTTTATTTTAACCACTGCTTCTGAACACGGTTCAATAAGCGCACATTTGATCATTAACCAGTTTGAAAGCACGCTAACGATCCACATTCAGCAGTTTTAATAACCAACATTTCCGCTTCGAGCCTTGTGTGGTTTAATCATTACAACATGAAATAAGAGCTAGTGTGCAAATACAATTATCGGAAAACAATAAAAAATACAACCAGTCATAATTTATGATATGTTAGCATGTAGCCGTTTATGTGCTGATGGCTCACAGTGGACCTCGAGACAAACCGACCTGTACTTGGATCAGTTCTACAAAGCTGGACTAACGTGGAACATCCGTCCCCGTCGCTAATGCACACGTATGAACTAACACTACACACCTGTGTTAAACACTCGGTTTTTCCCCTGATGACGCGACATTGGGAACAACAGATCCGTGTGGAAATCAGCAGGAGGAGAGCTAGTTAGCGTTAGCGTTAGCCGTTAGCAGACGGTGGCCAGCGCAGTCCTGCTAGGCTAGATAACGGAGCTGACGGCTAATGCTAATGGAGGTTGTTTGTAGTTACATTAGGATGTGTTCAAGCTCTAATTTAAGCTTTATTCAGTAAAGAAAGAGCATTGGGCGAAGGTAGATTAGAACGTTATAAATGAACTTTACAGTAGATCATGATAATCTTATAGGTGGAGACCATTCAGTCACAACACCGATACCGGGATCAATATTTTATGTTTCAGGAAACATCCGGCTTGACATAAACATCGCTTTCTTAAATTTGTAAAACTGAATGTAACATAAATGCAAAGTTCACTGAATATTTATTCACTATTAGAAATAATAGATTGTATACCAATATGTTGGTGAAAAAAAATCTTAAATGAAGAGAAATTACAATGTAAGTGTGGTCCTTTTTAATGCAGCATCAAATTGATAAAAACTTAAACAGGAATTAAAATTCCAGTATATAATGGACATCATAGGAATTGAATCTTATAGATAGCCCTAATTATGAAATGCAATATTTTTTCTTTTCTTCAGAGAATTTAAACAAAATCACAACAGCAGATATACAAATGTGTCTGACTTTGAATTTAATTTGCATTTAGGTATCTGAATCAGTGCCACTGATTGAAGTAGAACTGAGCACCTAAATGGAATGCAGCCATTATAGTTATTATTATTATTATTAGTTACACCTGCGTTTGACAGGATGTGTGAGGTTGTCGAAAGGCATTCTGGGTAGTGTACATTTAAAACAAATGTTACAGATGTATAATTTAAAGGGAGGAAATTACATAAAATATAAAAATATCACAATTTAACTTCAAGTAAAGTGTTGGCTTTCTTTTAGCAGCTCGCTGTTGAACCCCCGGTGGCGGCGCTGACGCCATCCAGCCGGCACGATGTGCAGATGGAGGCCGGATGGAGCATCGTAGGAGGACACACTTTACCCAGCGGCCTCCTCACATGCGCATAGTCGGCCTTTCAGCCCACCGAGTGTTCCTGTGGCATTAACGCTAAATACTGACGCTTTAATACATGACACGACGAGCCATACGGATACATCCATAATGCGGTTAATGATTCTGGTCGCACGATTATTCTTTCTCACAGCGGCTGAACACAAATATCCGTGACGACAACGCTGGACTGACGGACAATGTAGCATGAGTGATGATCGACGTGTGTGTGTGTGTGTGTGTGTCAGAACCTAAATAAGTTTTCTTTAAAAGTGTAATACTGATGTCGATATGAAAATTAATGACGTGCCTAAAATGTGCGTTGTAACTCCTATTTTAACGGCAGTGTTGACGATATTTCTCCCCACAACTGGCCTTTTAAACAGCGATCGTGACAAAAGTCCAGCCACTAAAGTCAAAGCATTTCAAGCGAGTCGGTTACCTGCTTATTGAAGCGTATCGGTGGACTTAATTTCCACCATAAATGTGTGTTCTTTTGTATCAAAACTGGACCATAAATAACTGTGCCAAGTGTGTGGGTGCATTACTTATGTAACACGTGACACGGCCAATGTTGGAAACATGGTGCACCAGTGTATGTCGGGCCCTACTGTGTCAAGGTGTGTGTGTGTGTGTGTGTGTGTGTGTGTGTGTGTGGCCTTAACCCTGTGTTGTATAAAAGGCCTTGGAACCAAAGGTGTTCTCTCCGCTGTAGGCCACGTACAGGAAGCCGTCCTCGTCCTTCTCCTTGTCGTACAGCTGGCCCATAGTCAGACTGCAACACACAGAACAGAATCGATTGCATTTACATGTCCCGTACGGGTCTGTGGCGACGAACGCCTCCAATGAGTGGTCGCTTTGTGCTCACGTTCCCACGCTAAAAACTTATTATTATTTGTATTACTTCTGTGTGTGTGTGTGTGTGTGTGTGTGTGTGTGTGTGTGTGTGTGTGTGTGTGTGTGTGTGTGTGTGTGTGTGTGTACTGCAGACATCTAGGATCCTAACTAGCAATTCTCAGCCAACTTTAGTGTTCAAAATAGATTTTATAAATATCTTTTTGTTTCCATGTGTTTGAATGGGAGTTAAGAGGGATGGATTTATACTTTTATTTTGCACTTTCAAGTCCAAAAAGCGAGGAGCAAACAATGGAAATGATGGCCGAAGTCTTCTCCTGCGACTCTTGAATAGAGCGTTCATGTTATTAGCTTAATTTAGAGGGGGTAGAATAAGGAAGGCTTTAGTCTTTCCCGTCAGCTCCAGTTCATCCAGGCTCCTCTGTTGACTCATCTGTGGGAGTATAGTCTGATAACACAATGGCCATTTGGGTCCTCCAATAAGATGTGATGAGAATACAATGTGAGACGGAGAAAGCAGTTCAGGGACGACGGCACCGTCTTCTTATTTTAGGCAGAATAAAACACCGCATTCAATCACACGCCGTTACAATGTGGTAACAGCAATGTATCAGGTAGCAGCGGGAAAACAACGTGACATGGTTCTTATGAGGAAGTCAGTGGGGAAAAAGGTCACAGTGTGTTACCTTGCCGTGGAGTTGGAGGTGTCATAACACTATGATAACTATACTGAGGTCAGGAATACTCTGGAGGAGAGAGGCGTGTCTTTGTAGAAGTCTACAATCAAGTATCTGACCACTGAAGACTGAAGGCCAGATCAGACTTAACACATCTGAATGAATCAGTTTTAGATGAAGGTTCTTTATGAAACCAAGATTAACTTGTACCGGAATGATGGAAAGAGAAAAGTGTAGACAAGGAAAGGAACGGCTCCTGATCATGTGGTTAACGTGGTGGAGCAGGGCTGTGCATATGGCTGCAATGGAACTGGTCACTGGTGTTCATTGATGATGTCACAGCTGGTAGAGGAGGTTTGAGGTGTTTAGGGCTGTACTAGCTGCTCGGGTTCAGACCCAAAACACACTGTGAGAACAGCCTAAAAGCTTCTCAAGGCAAATAAATGGAATATTCTTCAACGGCCAAGTCCGTCACCTGAGCTCAACCCAAGTGAGCTTTTCATTTACTGAAGATAAACGTGAAGCAGAAAGAGCCATTGATTCACTATTATGCGAGTTTGTCCAATTACTTCTAAACCTTCTGAAAATGTGGGGGACTGTTTAAAAACAGTTAATGCCATATTGTTATTATATCCTTTGAAATAAAGCTGAAAGTCTACACTTCATATCGACTGCGTCATCCATCGCACCGTGTAAATAGCAAAATTTGAAAAATTGTGTCACAGTCCAAATACTTATGGCTTACTTACTAGATATGAATTGTACAGTGTTAACAAAAAAAGTCACTTCACGGTTAATTATTAATAAATCATTCCATGGATCGATTCTGAGAACTGACCACAAACAAAGAAGACCATCAGCAAAAAGAAGCTGCACAGCCACTCGAGGCCTCTGCAAAGCATTTTACGTGGAGCGACAGCGTCGGAGGACACGTCTCTTCCTTCATGCCACACGCGGTGGAGATCGAAAACAGGAAACCTCTCTGCCTCGGCCGGATGGAGGGCTGCTCTCACCTGGATTGGGGGACAGTTTTGTCGACAAAGAGGAAGATGGCTTTCTCCGAAGGCAGCTGGATGCGTTTCCTGATGATCCACATGAACTGGGCCACTGTGATGTCAGAGGGCACCAGGTACTTCCTCTTGTCGATGTCCACTATCTGAGAGCCGGAGACCTTCTCCACTATCACCTGCAGCGCATGCATGGACAGAGAAACAGGGGTTTGAACACTGTGGTGCGGCACGCTCTGACATGCTCCATCAGGATCTGAGGATGTCAGTAACATGGCAGTCAGGAGCCTTACTTTGCACTGCACAATTCTCTTTTTCTCGTAAATTTGTGAGTTTGTTCTCATAAATTTGCCACTTTAATTTAAGGGAATATCCAAGCTATGTTTCTCATAAATTGTATGACTTGATTGAGATTGTTCTCGGTCTGTAACCCCTCCCCCCTGCCCCGTTAACACTGGGACGGCTTGAAAGCAGTCTGGCCTTAGAAGCAGCTGGAAGACGTTCATTATTATTCCTGTGGGTTCGTCGTGACCCCTTCACATGACGTCGTCATCTGATCCATCGCTCACGCTGGAATATTGACGTTGAAAGCAGATCTTGATGATTCGTGTAGAACAGGTTCCCAGCCTTTTTTCCTTGAAGCCCCGCCTACTTAAGACCCGTGGTGACCGAGCTTTTGAGGCATAGCTCTAAGCTTTGGAACGCTCTGCCGGCACCAATACGGTTTGCTGATTCTGTGACGTCTTTAGAAACCAACTAGAAACATACCTGTTTACACTGGCGTTTGGTTGAATACATGCTCTATGACCTGCTGTTTATCTGTTTTTATTTACTAATTTTCATTATTTGTTTTATTGTGTTTTTTACTTTTACTTTTGATGTGGATTATTTTTTTCAGTTAACAAAAACGCGACAAAACATCGTAAATGACAAAATACACAAATATTTTTTATTATTTTTTTGATCGGTGACCCCCTATTAATTTACTTTATTTATTGGATGTGTATTTTACTATGCTCTCTTGACTGTTGAAATGTTTTGGCCCCTGTTATTGTCAATCTGGTTTTAACACGTTTTTTCCTGACTCTTGTACAGCACTTTGTGACCTTTGTCTGTGAAAAGTGTAATATAAATAAACTTTACTTACTTACTGACTCATGTCTAAGAAAAGCTGAGCCCCTCCCATATATTTTCGGCATCACCCTCAATAACATTACAAATCCTCGAAAGAGATGAAATCCCCCATTTGAATAAACGGATTCAACGTAATAAACGAGTTCGTCTTGTTTTTCTTTTTATCAACGTTCTTTCAAATATGGATTGCAGCAGAATATTTCGTGAGATAAAAAACTATTGTGAAGTTTGGAAATTGTTAGATTTTTTATAATAATATTGACTTTATTTGAAGTACCCAGCCGCCACTGGGATCAAAGTCTACAAATAGTGTAACACTAATAATATGAGTAGCCTGATCTTTATCTGACACTGGGCAGAAATAGAGGGTTTAAACAGAATGTGGACGACTTTTTTTGAGTGAGGACAATAAAATATACCTTTTTAAATAGTTGCACATCTAGACGTCTGTATATATTATCCAGTAAGTGCTATCATGATTAAAGTTACACATGTGCAAATCTAATTTTGACAACCTCAGAGCGGACAAGTCCTTGCTGCTGTGGAAATGAATGTAAAAGTCTTAGCAGAACAGTCTTTTGTGAGGTCTGATAATGCAGGGAGCCTTTCATGAGAGGAGGAAGCAGTCTTCCCGTTAAGCAGATGCAGGAGTTGCTGAAGGGGATTGGGTTTAACGGCTTTATCGCGCACACAAAAGGCCCCGGGTGTGTTTCCTGGGACCGGAGAGTTAAACTCCTCGGCCCTCTGTCTTCATGCGATTTCCCTTCCTGCCAGCGGGGCAACGGTTTCCTCGCGGGCCTTTAGAGGCGGTTTGAGTTAGCCAGCCCGGTTATCCTTTTCCCACCAAAACAAGTGTGTATACTCAGGTTCTTAAACACGGGAAAACCCGCGGAAAAAAGCCAATGGACTCGTTTCACATTACCAGCAGATGATTAGGGCAAAAATGGCTTTCTTTCTCTAGTGTGTCGCGTTCAATGTCACTCAGTTGGAACCCGGCTGGTCTGAGCTGCTCTCCTAATCTGTCTCACCAGACTGTCATCACCTGTTCTCTTCTTCCCTCGCCCTTATGGCATTCCCTCGCTCCTCATCTCTTGACTCCTGCGAACGATTGTACCTGAACAAACTAAGATGGACATTTAATACCGTCGTACAGACGTCAACAAGTTAAAGGGTGCATTGTACTCAGGATCAAATGTCTTGTCTAGAAAACTGTGATTTGTTTGATTGTTAAAATGCCACCAAGGAAGCAAGTTTGATTTATTTAAGCTTTAGTTTCTCTGTAAATGTTTTTTTTATCGTTTGCACATCCACTAGAATATACCTTTGCCAAGCTCTTTCCTTTTAAACAGATGCATCGTGCACATCTTTGGATTCTTCAAAGCAAACTCGTTTGGGTGTGAAAACCTGCTGGGCAAGAAACCAGATTATGATTCCTCCTCATGGGCCTGAGGAGAATCCATGGGTTGTGAAATGTGGCGATGGTTACAGTTTGTTGTGAGGTTCGTGTTTCCAGCCTCCACCTCCATGAAGGGAGTTTCATTCAGCTGTGAGCGGAGCGGGGAGGGAGGAGGGGAGGGGTCCGGTTTGAGAACGGCCCCATCTGTACCTTCTTACTCACCGGTACTCTGTCAGGATATTTGTTGCGTATTTTGGCTGACTCCACACATCGGTGCTCTGAGGGAGAGACGGGGAAACAAACAGGAAGTCAGGATTAAAAGGGATGAGTGAGGCCTCCTGGGAGCCGTTCATGCCAAACGCAGCCCAGCCTCGCCTGTCAGCGCTCCACGTGCTTAAAGACACGGGAACAGAGGATGCAGCGATGCAGCAAGGCAACGGGTGATTGTCTTCTCAGTTTAGTCGTCCTGGTAATGAATCAAATCAACAGTCTTTGTTGAGTGATGCTAAACATATTAGTTCTTATCACTGTTAAGGAGGGATAGACCTTCTATTTCCATGCTTTGAGGTGCAGCAGGCGGACACTGAGCAGAGGTGATGGGTGATAAGTGTGGAGGCGGTGGATCCATTTAGGTCCAGCACTTTGCACGCCCTCATTAGCCCAGATAAGAGGCCTACTTCTGGAAGTGTCTCTAGCAGCGCTGCTTTAAATAAAAGGACTGTGGAGGTTCACTGAGGAGCTCCTGCAGGGTGGGGACTTTACACCAAACTCAATTCAAAATTCTAGTAAATTAATAATCACGCTGAAACAATACATTGGTGGAACACGTTAGCAACTCTGGAGCAACACTTTTTTTATTTGGCACCCACTTAGTACACAGTCACCACTCATTTAAATGACATTTCTTGCTCTTAATTATAATTGTTGCTGTCTTTTGTCAGCAAGATGGTGCCGAGCAGACAAAAAGTTACTATTCGGAGAAAGGGCTTCTTTGTGGAGTATGTTTTAATGACCTACTACACCGAGCCACGTCCTACAATATGCATAACACATTACATTTTGTCAGATATTTGAGTGGCGTGTGTCGGTGGAACGTGCCCATGCAAACACAGGACCGGTTTAAGGAGGGGACAGCTGACTCATAGGACGATGATGATGAGCGTTAAACGTGATCACGACCCCGACACACGTCCTCTGCCCTGCAGGAGAACACGGTTGCGCTGGTTCTAGTCATGCAGCGCTGCAGCCGCCATGCATCGCGGGGTCGAGCATGCGTGTCTGCACCCACGAGAGGAAATGATACGGCAAAACCCGCAGGAGGGAGGGCGCGTGACATGACAAGAGCATCTCTCGTTTCATAACAACCCCAAACCCCGTTACCCAGGGAATGGTCCTCTTTAAACATCCATTTCATCTTCGCTGGATCCCCGCACTGAGGCGCGACGGCGGCGAGGAGGCTGGATGATGTCGGCGTGATGTCCGAAAGAATCCCGACAGAAGCGACCGAAACAAAACGTCAACAGTGTCTCTCTCTCTCTCTCTCTCTCTGCCCGAGCTTACTGTCTGTCGAGCCGCGAGGTGACGTCACTGTCTGACAGCGGAGGGGCGGCGATAACGATGCTGCCTTCAGGTGCTCCCGGAAGAAGTACAACGAGCAATGGCATCTGTAGAATACTTAGAAAAGTACTGCATTAAAACGACCAAGTAGTAGTATCAAAACATGCGTAAAGTGCCAAAAGTAAAAGTACTCTTCATGCTGAATGACCCATTTCAGAATAGTGTGTATTATATTATTATATTAGTTGGAAGTCGGAAGAATTGCAAATAAATTGATTCAAGTAATGTATTAGCTATATTGTGTCTTTTATGACAAACTATAGTAATTGTGCATATGTACAGGAGTGACATGGGATGTATTAAAAGGTGACACCACTGCTCCTGCTCAGAGAGGATAACCATTGCTGTCACTTATGTAAAATACGTAATTTGGTCAAATAAAGTCCAAAAAGGATAAAAATGAGCTATACACATTTGGTTGTATCTCTAAATATGTAACACTGCAAGAGTAGCTGTTATATTACATATATATTATATTTAGGCTATTTAAATGATGCGCGACAGGGCCACTAGTGAGGGATAACTGCGCGTGAGCGCTCCCAAAAATGGAATAACAGCGGCGTTACTGTTTCTTCCCACTGTCCCGACATGGCTTGAATGCAGCACGCCATGGTAACCGTGCGATGCTCTGCTAAGCTGAAACATGGCGCCGTGTTTGCTACTCGACTAGCCAGCTGGCTAACGTAAATAGCATGTTTATACGCTACGTTTCGCCCAAAAAAACGCTATATTTTACTGTGTGTGTGTGTGTTTTAACCCCCGCCAGTCCTCCGGGCGCACCCGCTTAGTTAGTCTAACGCACCACACATGCCAGCCTGAAGGTTAGCTTGACTCAGTTAGCTAGCTAGCTAGCCGGTTGACTGGATGGTACGTGACCCCGGACGCTACTTGTCCAGCTCCTCATGGCGTTCTATGATGTCTACTCTCACCCGGCTTTGGTTCGGTACAAAACCAGTGTTTGCACGAAAGCCACCCTGTTCCTGGTGGTTGTTCTGGGCCTCACCTACATCGCCCCTCTGCTCGTTGCCTACAGGAGCCACGGTACAGTGACGTCAGCTATAGGGACCGCTGCTATATTCATGTAATGTGCTGTAACTCTGTTACTTTGTTCATTCTGGTCACGTGACATCTATTGCTTTTGTCCATCCGGGGAGAGGATCCTCCTCTGCTGCTCTCCTGAAGGGTTCTTCCCTTTTTCCCTGTGAAAGGGTTTTTACTATCTTTATTTGGGGAGTTTTTCCTGATCCGATGTGAGGTCCTGGGACAGGATGTTATGACTGTAAAGAACTCTGAGGATCATTTGTATTTGTGATTTTGGGCTATACAAAATAAACTGAATTGAATTGCTTCTGTGACTTATGGCTAATACAAAAATTCTACATGTCTTGTAATGTGAACATTCTCTGTTTGACGCCATGTCATCATCAGGTTTCTGGATCAAAAGGAGCACCTACGAGGAGCAGCCGGTGGTGAGGTTCCAGTACCAGACTCTGCTGGTGGCAGCTACCAGTAATCAGGGAGACCACGTGGCCTGGAGCACCTTCCCGCATCTCAACAACATGCTGGGGGCCAACCTGCGGATCCCTTCTGTCTCTGTGAGAACACAAGTGTCCTTCATAGTACTCACTTTAAATATTGGTGACTTGTCCCAGCAAAGCTACTTATCAGTATGCTTTTTCTTTTCTTTTCCTTTTCTGTGTGGGTGAACACTCTCCAGGTGAGAGAGGACGACCAGAACCAGGACGGCAAGGCGGATCTCCTGGTTTTTCAACTGCAGCTGCCCTTAAAACCGGAGGAACAGGTGTACAGTGTCCAACTACTGCTCACCTTCAGCTACAAGCTCCTTGTAAGTAACCAGGAGAGCACACCACATCATCAGCGACAGAACACACCACATCACCAGGGACAGAACACACCACATCACCAGGGACAGAACACACCACATCACCAGGGACAGAACACACCACACCATCAGAGACAGAACACACCACACCATCAGAGACAGAACACACCACACCATCAGAGACAGAACACACCACACCATCAGAGACAGAACACACCACATCACCAGGGACAGAACACAGCACATCACCAGGGACAGAACACAGCACATCACCAGGGACAGAACACAGCACACCATCAAGGACAGAACACACCACATCATCAGCGACAGAACACACCACATCACCAGGGACAGAACACACCACATCACCAGGGACAGAACACACCACACCATCAGAGACAGAACACACCACACCATCAGAGACAGAACACAGCACATCACCAGGGACAGAACACAGCACATCACCAGGGACAGAACACAGCACATCATCAAGGACAGAACACACCACACCATCAGAGACAGAACACACCACATCACCAGGGACAGAACACACCACACCACCAGGGACAGAACACACCACACCATCAGAGACAGAACACACCACACCATCAGAGACAGAACACACCACACCATCAGAGACAGAACACACCACATCACCAGGGACAGAACACACCACACCACCAGGGACAGAACACACCACACCATCAGAGACAGAACACACCACACCATCAGAGACAGAACACACCACACCATCAGAGACAGAACACACCACACCATCAGGGACAGAACACACCACATCACCAGGGACAGAACACAGCACATCACCAGGGACAGAACACAGCACATCACCAGGGACAGAACACAGCACATCACCAGGGACAGAACACAGCACACCATCAGGGACAGAACACAGCACACCATCAGGGACAGAACACAGCACACCATCAGGGACAGAACACACCACACCATCAGGGACAGAACACACCACATCATCAGGGACAGAACACACCACATCATCAGGGACAGAGCACACCACATCATCAGGGACAGAGCACACCACATCATCAGGGACAGAGCACACCACACCATCAGGGACAGAACACACCCCCAGGTCGCTCCTGCCATCAGGCAGACGCTACAGAAGTCTGAAGTCCAGAACCACAAGACTGACAAACTGTTTCTACCCGAACTGTGAACGGCTGCTGCTGTGACTTCATGTCACGACCATACTTGGATATTGTAGCAATGCATTGTGCACAAAATACACTTTTCATTGTACAGAGTAACTGTCTGTTATCTGTGCATATGACAATACAAATATCTTGAATCTTGTAAGTATTCCACACCCGGCCTATCCACACCTGCCTCAGTCCAAAGTCCAGTCTATGTCTTTGCAGCGGATGTCCACAGTGGTGATGCAGAGCCTGGCTTACGTGCAACACTCCTCTCCCGTCCCCGGAGCCAAGCTGTCGGTCAGCGGGGACCTGAGGCTCCTGCAGAGGACCCCGCTGCCCCACCGGGGCCTCTACGATATGTACAACGTGAGAGCTCTCTCCGTCCGCCTGTTCTCCATCTGTTTTTTGGTGAAAAGGGGGCATATTTATGAACCGGGAGAAGGCGGGTGATTGGATGGATGAGCTGAAATGGGAGGCACATGTTAGAGAAGAGACCGGACTACAGTGAACAGTGCACATATAGTCTTCCCACAAATGTGCTTACAACTTACTTACAACTACTTTTTTTTTTTAAGGGCCCGTGTGTAGCATTTAGGGGGATCAATCAGAAATGGAATATAATATCCATAACTATGTTTTCATTAGTGTATGATCACCTGAAACTAAGAATCGGAGTGTTTTCATTGGCTTAGAATGAGCCCTTCGTATCTACATAAGGAGTGGGTCATCTTCCCAGAGTCCTCCATGTTGCACCGCCACATTTCTACAGCAGCCCAGAACGGTAGAACGGCAGCAGCCCCGTCTGCTGCTCCTAAAGTAGTGTTATTATGGTATGGATTTCCTCTGAGCGAGGAGGATGGAGTTCCCACGCTCCTCCTGGAGAGGGATGAGCGTCTCTCTCTCTCTCTCTCTCTCTCTCTCCGTCGTTCCTGTAACTTTAACACTGTATAAACTACAAAGTATTGTACATGCATTCATATAAATATAAGTAAGCAAATTTCTCTGTTATTACAACAGAAATCCATTTAATTTAGGGTTAAGAAACCCACATTACTCTATCAAAGATCAAACTTTAAAAAAAGAGAATAAAGACAAAGATCAAACGCACGTTATTACATTCACTTTGTTCAAAGCTTTTTTGTCACAGTTGAGAAGGACCTAACTCTGGTCCAACAAATAGTTGTGAGCTGTCAGAACATGTGTGACAGATGTGGTCTGGGCCACACCTGCTCACATACCTGTATGTGGCATGGGACACACCTGCTCACATACCTGTATGTGGTCTGGGCCACACCTGCTCACATACCTGTATGTGGTCTGGGTCACACCTGCTCACATACCTGTATGTGGTCTGGGCCACACCTGCTCACATACCTGTATGTGGTCTGGGTCACACCTGCTCACATACCTGTATGTGGCATGGGGCACACCTAGTCACATACCTGTATGTGGTCTGGGGTTCACCTTGGACAACTATGTTTTTCTTGGAGGCTAAATTTAGCGTACTTGTTTGGTGTCAAAACGGTGACGTGAATTGCATTCCTTCCTCACCGACACTGCCTCATAACACAGAAGACTTACCGGTTTCACTCCTTGAAGCACAAACATGTATTCACTTTCCCATCTTCTTTAAATGTTCTTCCCTCTTCGTCCATCTTTCTCTTTTTGGACATTTTGGGATTATTTGTCGATAATTTTCACATTAATCACTTGTCTTTAGTTAAACGCCGATGTGAAAACACGGCTTTCTCGCATTAGGATGCCGTTCATTTGCGGGTCACGAAATCAAGATGCGATAGATGTAGTCTATGGTCACTGTACACTGTAAAGCAGCATAGACTTTAAAAAGACGATCATATGCCTTTCAAGCTGTCGTGGGCCACATAAAATGACGTGGCGGGCCTTGATTTTGACAGCTATGAGCTAATAGAATCCACCTTCCTCAAGTCTTACTTGCATAAAACAAAAAACATCATCATATTGAAGGTAAACAATGCTCGCTAGCTTTAGCCGTATGTCTGCCGAGCTTTGTTAACTGGTCATGCACAATGAGTGCACTGGCAGAGTGCGAGCGGGCACCCATACCAAATAATTAGATTTATTGCTATCTGGATTCAAGGAGAATTTCAACAAATATAATATGCTTCTAAAATAAATTGCCCAGCTTAAGGTGTTTTTTTCCCTCAAGGTGTCAGTGATCGATGGCTCCAGCCCCTTTGCATTGGCTTAGAATGAGCCCTTCGTATGTACATAAGGAGTGGGTCATCTTCCCAGAGTCCTCCATGTTGCACCGCCACATTTCTACAGCAGCCCAGAACGGTGGTGCCACCAGCCCCGTCTGCTGCTCCTAAAGTAGTGTTATTATGGTATGGATTTCCTCTGAGCGAGGAGGACGGAGTTCCCACGCTCCTCCTGGAGAGGGATGAGCGTCTCTCTCTCTCTCTCTCTCTCTCTCCGTCGTTCCTGTAACTTTAACACTGTATAAACTACAAAGTATTGTACATGCATTCATATAAATATAAGTAAGCAAATTTCTCTGTTATTACAACAGAAATCCATTTAATTTAGGGTTAAGAAACCCACATTACTCTATCAAAGATCAAACTTTAAAAAAAGAGAATAAAGACAAAGATCAAACGCACGTTATTACATTCACTTTGTTCAAAGCTTTTTTGTCACAGTTGAGAAGGACCTAACTCTGGTCCAACAAATAGTTGTGAGCTGTCAGAACATGTGTGACAGATGTGGTCTGGGCCACACCTGCTCACATACCTGTATGTGGCATGGGACACACCTGCTCACATACCTGTATGTGGTCTGGGCCACACCTGCTCACATACCTGTATGTGGTCTGGGTCACACCTGCTCACATACCTGTATGTGGTCTGGGCCACACCTGCTCACATACCTGTATGTGGTCTGGGTCACACCTGCTCACATACCTGTATGTGGCATGGGGCACACCTAGTCACATACCTGTATGTGGTCTGGGGTTCACCTTGGACAACTATGTTTTTCTTGGAGGCTAAATTTAGCGTACTTGTTTGGTGTCAAAACGGTGACGTGAATTGCATTCCTTCCTCACCGACACTGCCTCATAACACAGAAGACTTACCGGTTTCACTCCTTGAAGCACAAACATGTATTCACTTTCCCATCTTCTTTAAATGTTCTTCCCTCTTCGTCCATCTTTCTCTTTTTGGACATTTTGGGATTATTTGTCGATAATTTTCACATTAATCACTTGTCTTTAGTTAAACGCCGATGTGAAAACACGGCTTTCTCGCATTAGGATGCCGTTCATTTGCGGGTCACGAAATCAATATGCGATAGATGTAGTCTATGGTCACTGTACACTGTAAAGCAGCATAGACTTTAAAAAGACGATCATATGCCTTTCAAGCTGTCGTGGGCCACATAAAATGACGTGGTGGGCCTTGATTTTGACAGCTATGAGCTAATAGAATCCACCTTCCTCAAGTCTTACTTGCATAAAACAAAAAACATCATCATATTGAAGGTAAACAATGCTCGCTAGCTTTAGCCGTATGTCTGCCGAGCTTTGTTAACTGGTCATGCACAATGAGTGCACTGGCAGAGTGCGAGCGGGCACCCATACCAAATAATTAGATTTATTGCTATCTGGATTCAAGGAGAATTTCAACAAATATAATATGCTTCTAAAATAAATTGCCCAGCTTAAGGTGTTTTTTTCCCCTCAAGGTGTCAGTGATCGATGGCTCCAGCCCCTTTGCATTGGCTTAGAATGAGCCCTTCGTATGTACATAAGGAGTGGGTCATCTTCCCAGAGTCCTCCATGTTGCACCGCCACATTTCTACAGCAGCCCAGAACGGTGGTGCCACCAGCCCCGTCTGCTGCTCCTAAAGTAGTGTTATTATGGTATGGATTTCCTCTGAGCGAGGAGGACGGAGTTCCCACGCTCCTCCTGGAGAGGGATGAGCGTCTCTCTCTCTCTCTCTCTCTCTCTCTCTCCGTCGTTCCTGTAACTTTAACACTGTATAAACTACAAAGTATTGTACATGCATTCATATAAATATAAGTAAGCAAATTTCTCTGTTATTACAACAGAAATCCATTTAATTTAGGGTTAAGAAACCCACATTACTCTATCAAAGATCAAACTTTAAAAAAAGAGAATAAAGACAAAGATCAAACGCACGTTATTACATTCACTTTGTTCAAAGCTTTTTTGTCACAGTTGAGAAGGACCTAACTCTGGTCCAACAAATAGTTGTGAGCTGTCAGAACATGTGTGACAGATGTGGTCTGGGGCACACCTGCTCACATACCTGTATGTGGTCTGGGGCACACCTTGGACAACTATGTTTTTCTTGGAGGCTAAATTTAGCGTACTTGTTTGGTGTCAAAACGGTGACGTGAATTGCATTCCTTCCTCACCGACACTGCCTCATAACACAGAAGACTTACCGGTTTCACTCCTTGAAGCACAAACATGTATTCACTTTCCCATCTTCTTTAAATGTTCTTCCCTCTTCGTCCATCTTTCTCTTTTTGGACATTTTGGGATTATTTGTCGATAATTTTCACATTAATCACTTGTCTTTAGTTAAACGCCGATGTGAAAACACGGCTTTCTCGCATTAGGATGCCGTTCATTTGCGGGTCACGAAATCAATATGCGATAGATGTAGTCTATGGTCACTGTACACTGTAAAGCAGCATAGACTTTAAAAAGACGATCATATGCCTTTCAAGCTGTCGTGGGCCACATAAAATGACGTGATGGGCCTTGATTTTGACACCTATGAGCTAATAGAATCCACCTTCCTCAAGTCTTACTTGCATAAAACAAAAAACATCATCATATTGAAGGTAAACAATGCTCGCTAGCTTTAGCCGTATGTCTGCCGAGCTTTGTTAACTGGTCATGCACAATGAGTGCACTGGCAGAGTGCGAGCGGGCACCCATACCAAATAATTAGATTTATTGCTATCTGGATTCAAGGAGAATTTCAACAAATATAATATGCTTCTAAAATAAATTGCCCAGCTTAAGGTGTTTTTTTCCCTCAAGGTGTCGGTGATCGATGGCTCCAGCCCCTTTGCAAGTGCGTACGACCTTGGCAACATCATTCGGAGCTACCAGGAAAGAAACTGTAAGTTGACAAATCCTCTTCTTTGGTTTTCTGTGAGACCTTTGAGCAGGACCTGACTTATTTCATCCACTGCACTACACGTGGATATTGTATTTATGTAAATATGACGGCTCTCACTTTTCCCTCTCTGTCTTCTCGTCCCGGTCTTTTTTCCCGCCCACAGTGACCACAGTGCTGTCCTGTCCCATGCCAGTCTGGACTGTGGGGCGCGCCGCTGGCTCTCCCTTTCAGCTCAACGCTGAGATCCGGTACCCGGTGGAGGTCATTAGATATCCTTTAATAAATGCAGGAGGGTGTTATTCTTTTACATCATTTTCTATGACATAACTACACTTTATCTTAACCCCCATTTAACACGTTCTACAAGTAATATATCCATGTTATGAATTGTTTATAACTCACTATACTAGTTGTGAAAAGGATTATAGTGTTTATTAATGTACTGTATTCATCAATGATCATAACGTCTCCGATGAAGACATATTTTATATTAATACAGCTGTGTTTTATATTGTTAATCATTATCAGTTTATGCACTAGCCTCCACATCTGGGTACCCACAGTCATAGTTATTGACAAATACATTATTTAAGACACATATCTGCATACAACTACATTAAAATGGGTTATAAAGCATTTATTACATGTCTATTAGGGCTGGGCAGCAAACTATTAACGGCGTTAATTATTTGATCATGCGTTAACTCTTCTTTTTTTTTTGCATTGGGAGGGTCTTAATGCTGCCGCACACAGGTGCTGCACTTTAAATCTCTCCCAGACGGCGCAGTTCAGACCTGGGCATCTTACGGCTCTCCCAGTCCGGCCCGCGTGAGGTCAATCAAAAAAGAAAAATAAATAAATAAGATGCACACCATAAATATAATACAATACAACTGCACTGCTTTTACTCTGAAGGCGATTTACGTATGCACGCGTGCTTCCGCAGCCTCACCGACCGCAGTGTTGCCAACAGACTGAAGCACGTCTTGTTCTGTAGTTTCTGTCCTCGGCACAGAGCTCTCTTCAGTGCTCTTGTTCAAGCCAACACAGACTTTTCTCACTGAGTAACAAAAACTGAACTGAACAAGATCAAAAGCACTTATTGACAAAAGAAGGAGTGTCTTGTCCCTCACAGGGACCCTTACTACTGAACATGACAAAAGAAGGAGTGGCTTGTCCCTCACAGGGACCCTTACTACTGAACATGACAAAAGAAGGAGTGTCTTGTCCCTCACAGGGACCCTTACTACTGAACAGACTGTTTATGTTGTTCCCTGATAAAAGACAAATGTTTCTTCTTCAGCATGATATTAAGCTGTTTCACATTAGAATAAAATAGTCTATAACATCTGAAAATAAATACAATATTTAATTGAATGACCAGTCATATAGAAGCATTAAAAACATGTTTTTCTTCCCTGGCATATATTTTTGATTCATATACTGTTGTAAACTTGCTGTTGCTCCAGAGTGCCTGTTATATTGTTCTGATAACATTACTTTAAAATAAAAGCACGCAATACACTAGTTTTTACTTCATTATTGAATTTGGCGCATAATGAGATTAATCGCGATTAATCTCAGAAAAATAATGAGATTAATCAGTTAAATTTTTTCAACTTTGCCCAGCCCTAACATATACTACTTACACTATATAATTTATTCTGCTTTTAAATCTATAATTGTAGCAATATTCTTTATATGAATATATATATTTAATTATAGACAAGATTAACCTGATGATATTTCATGTTCTTCTTGTATTTCTGTTGACCTTCCCGTAGGACACAGGTGAGGTTTTACCACTGAAAGTGTTGATTGAAGTGTAAAAGTTTAACTGAAGGCGAAAGTTTAAGCACGTTGAATCGTCAGTGAGTATGTACACACTAAAAGTAGTTGAACTAACTCTTGGAAAGTAAGCACTGAAAGCAGTTGAACTGTGAGTTGAAACCACAGACTGTATTTACAGATGGAAGACGCACATACTTGCCAACCCTCCACATTTTCCCGGGAGATTCCATTTTCTTTTTTCGACCAGTCGCAATTTGAGAGCCTCGGGCTCCGCGACTTTCGTAATCATGACACCACACACCTGCCTTTTTTATAACATAAAAAAATAATAATTAAAGCTCAACAAATTTGGAAAATGAACACTTTAACATACAGTAGCGTGATATTATCTACCTAAAATGACTGAAAACATCTCTGGGAAAATTTTATTAGACTTTTTTTTTTTATAGTTTGGCCCATGTTCTGACATGTTCTACTGCAGCCAGCCACCAGGGGGCGATCAAGAGGTTTGGCCTTCACTTTGGGGAGCTGTCATGTCCATCGTTATATACAGTCTATGCTTGAAACACTTTTGCATCACAATTACTTTTGCAGGTAAATAATCTCAACTCCTTGCCATATTGAAATGCGTGTGAGCTCGTCGCATCTGTTAATACACAACATTGTCTCTAAATCAATCCAATAAAAAGGGAATAACTTTGGCTAGCTCCCTCAGGACCACCGCTGCGCACTGCGCTCATAATACAGCTGATAATGCCGTTAGCGTAGCGCCCACTCTCCCTCAACACTGTTAGCTTTGTCAGCACTGTTGCCGTCATTAGCGCCGTTAGCTTGTAGCCTTCCGGCTCAACCATCGTCATGTTGAGAAACAGCAGTCATGGGCAAATGTGGAATGCTAGAAGTGTGGCTAGATGATAGTATTGCATTACTATACTATCGCTATACAGGTGCTTTACAAGTACAAGTCCATTTAATGTATTGCTGAAAATACAATACTCAAGCTGTGCTCGGCTACATCTGCACAAAACACAGTAATGATGTGTTTCAGTGAAGAGGCTGACCTAACATATTATATTGTGTGTGTGTGTGTGTGAGAGAGAGAGAGACTTGTTTCTGGAGAGAGAGAAATCTGAATATTTTACAGCATCTCTATGGCCATTTGTTTATTAATGGAGAAATAAATGTATAGATGCGGTGCAGAGATGTAATTTTTTAATTTATCCCTCTGAGATAATATATTTGTCTTTTGGTACAGGAAAGTTCCCAATGAAAACTGCTCCCTGTGAGGCATCATGAGTAGCCAGGTATTAGTGAGTAGTTCAAGTCCTTTCACCTCCATTGTACTGGGAGATACTTTGGTAAACAAAGCTGAAATAAGAGAGTTGTTTATTCAGCTAATCTGTTTAGGTGGACATACCCTCAGTGGGAGTTGTTCCTCACTCTCTTAATTGTTTATTAAGCGTTCAAGCTCCATCCATTTCACGCAAACATGCAATAAAACCAGGCGCGGCCAGCAGAGCAAAGAGAAGCGTTTGTCTGCAAATATTAGTTTGAAGCCGCATCGATGTTCAGGATGTTGCTGTGAAGTTATCCTCATCCTTTCTGCCTTAACCTTTCCTCCTGCCACCTATCGCCCTGGCTTCTGGGAAACCATCAAATTTGCCTGGATTCAATACGTCAGCGTCCTCCTCGTCTTCCTCTGGGTCTTTGAACGCGTCCAGAGATTTGTTTTCCAGAACCAGGTTCTAACCACCGTGGCCGTACCAGTGGGGAAAGCTCACCTGTCGTGATGCAGTGGTGATGCTTTGACCTCCGGGTATGGAAAGACAGTGAGTCACCAACACTGATGCTATGCTAATAGCCAGTTTGTCAGTTTTGCAAATACAAAACACACAAACATTCTGACTTTTTTCATCTTTCTAGCCTCATCACTGGACGTGTAATGAGCAACGAACCTCCCAAGAACTGTTCCCTCAACTGATCGGGCTTTATTTGATACAAACATGCACACATTAATTTATATGAATAGCTATTTGAAGATATGGACATTTTAGAAATGACTTCCCGATTTTCTATATTTTTTACTATTTGTATGTTTATGACAACTTGTTACAGGGTTTAAAGAAGTTCTTTGTGGATCAGCTCATTCTTTTTTTCTTTTTTTTTTACTGTACATAGCTTTAGGGGATGAATAATAAAAAGATTTTTACATTTTAACGTTTGTTATCGTCTTCAATTGTAAGGATTTCATTTACTTTAATCTTTATCTCCACCTGGAGAATCAGGTGCTCGCGTGAGTGAGTGGGTGTGCACCTCTGTGTCTGTCCACGGCTGATCTCGCATTCTGCTGCAGGAAACTGGATAATGTTTTAGCCATTTATGGCTCATTGGTTGAGGTGACTCACACTTTCCCAAAACACCTTTTTATTGCCTGTTTTGTACTGCCGACCTACTTTAATTTTAAAGTGAAGATATTCATTTGTAATCAACAGCCAAGAAAACAGTTTGACTGGTTAATAATGCAAATCACAGTGCAACTATGGCACAACAATATCAAGCTTTTGGAATTTAGTGTCAATGACGCTCTTCTGTCATCGGTCCTTTCATAATTGTTAATATGTGACTGATTCATTTTCAACACCACATTCCTTCAGCACATCCGACCATTAAAAACGGACTGGTCTTTGACAGAACTTTAGAGGATCGTTTTTTACTGCATTTTTTCCATTTAAAAACCGGCCTATGAAATAATTGTGATGTGCTTAGTGGGAGGATAATCTGCAGCACTTTCAAAAGGCAACAGTCATGGTTTTCATTTTCTCTCAGACTCGCTGTCCCAGGACATGTTTGTTGGTATATGTGCATGGATTTGTGTGTGTGTGTGTGTGTGTGTGTATAGTTCTGGACCAGTATCACTGTATTAGCTCATTTAAGCCACTCCATCTGCCAGTTTGGGTTGGACCAAACAGTCCAGTCGGAGGCACACCCTGTTTGCTCAACGCCAGCACCTAAAGTTCCCTTCGGCCCTTAAACATTTTGTCATTTTGCAGCCGCCCTCTGTAGACGGACATATTGCAGCTAGACAGAGTGCTATTTGATATGTAAGACAACAAGGATTAAGGAGAGAATGAAGTCATTTTTGTGTGTTTATTGTAATTCCTGGCATTAAAGCGACGGCTCACCCAAAATCTAAAAGAAAATTAAACTAGTCCCTACAAGGTCTGTGGCTTCACTTGTCCTCAGTAACTGGGTCATGATGTCTGGAAAGAGACATTGCTGTTAAGTTTTTCAAATGAACTTTTTGGGGCAATATAGAAGCTAACATGCTGATGCTAAGCAGGTGTAATGTGTGTCATGTTCACCATCTTAGGTTAGCATGTTAACATGCTAAACTACAAACTACAGCTGAGGCTGTAGTTTGTAGTTTCAGTTCAGCTGGTGTTCGTTCATGATTCATGTTCTAATTGGACCAAGTGATATTTTTACTTGATGGTGCTCGATATATAAAGTCAGGGGATCCCAGAAGGGAGTAGGCTTCATCCTCTGGGAACCATGAATGTCTGCACAAAACTGTACGGCAATCCTTTTCTTGTCGGTGTTGAGACCTCTCATAGGAGAAGTGAAGAATGTACAGAATTCCATGGCAATGCATCCAATAGTTGAGAGATATTCAAGTTTGGGCACGTCTTAAATATCATCAGTGGTACCCACTGATTATCGTCTGTCTATGTCACGGGGTGGTTCAAGGAGTGGACCCAAATGCCGATGCAACAGTTCAAAATGTAAATGTATTTTAACAAGAAAAGGGCTTCAAAAACACTATATCTAAACGGAGAGGTTGACAGGCTTACTCACGGGGAACAGAGGAACACACACAGGGTACCCGCGAGGTCTTAAAAACTTGAAAAAGTCTTAAATTTAGTATTCATAATTTAAGGCCTTAAAAAGGTATTACATTTTGTCAACAGGTCTTAAATTTCGTTCATCAAGTCTTAATTGTTACCCCCTTCCTTATTTTATACGGCGCCACAACATTTGTTTATTGTTCGTTGTTCTTCCCCAGGTAGCCAAAATGACCTTGTCCGGATCCGGCTTAAGCTAGACGCGCCGGAAGAAACATGTCCGGCCCGGGTCCCGTTGCCGATTCTGCTGAGACTCGGCATTAATGACGCCCCAGAATCGGACCGAATACACCGGCCCGATTCCGGCGGCCGTCACTGCCGTCACTCGGCCGTAATGTAAACTGACCTGGGGCCAGCACTGGCCTGAAGCCGGCTACAGAAAACACGTCGCCAGGGTCCGGTTGCCGACTCAGCGAAGTCCCAGAATGACGCCCCAGAATCGAGTTGAATATATTCATCATGACACAAAAACAATACTTTACTTACTAAATTAAGCCTATCAAGATCCCATTGTTTGGTAACACAAGCAGTCCAACAAATGCCAAATAAGATAACATTTTATATATAATAATATTTGATAAGAAAATATTGTTCATTAAAAAAAAATATTGTTCATTATTATATAACAATACAATAAAATAAGACACGTAGACCAAAATGTTAGAGTACATTTTAATGAACTGAATGCACACAGGGTCAAATTAAATTACATTCAAAATAGACTAACTAAACACGAAGACCACCGTCTGTTGTACTACAACCGCACACAGCTGCACCCACAGACATATCCAGACACACACACACACACACACACACACACACACACACACACACACACACACACACACACACACACACACACACACACACACACACGTACACCCCTCACAGTTATTGTTTTAAATGGTTCTGTCTTATTAAAGTTATTTGATTGATTGATTTCCTATTTTTTTCATTCATACGCATATCAGGAAAGGTGCGATGTTGGTCTTGAATTTCATTTAAAGTGGTCTTGAAAAGGTCTTAAAAAGTCTTAAATTTGAGATGAAAAATCCTGGGGGTACCCTGCACACAGTACGAACCCACACTGGGGCCGGAGACAAACAGGGTTTAAATACACAGGTGATTGGACACAACAGGGAACAATCAGGGACAAGGCAGACAATCACAGGGACAGGAAGTGCGGGGAACACAGAGGACACACGAGACAAGGACTACAAAATAAAACAGGAACCCAGACAAACTCACACCATGGCAGTCTAGTAGCTGGTTTGTTAGAATCAACTATAGTGACGTCACACAAACGGTTACGTGTGAGTGACTATTGTTTAAATAACAGAGCACTGTATTCTTATTTTATTTTTTTACACCTTCCTGTGGCTGTTTCAAACCGATTCCACATCAGTGCACCAGAGCAGAGGCATCCAGCCCTCTCTCCTCATCCAGCAGGCATTCACTGGTGACCAAAGAGCTTTGGTTTTGGCCGCAGAGAGCCGGAGAACAGGATATGAGTTTGTTTTTTACAGGAACCAGCTGCATCCTTGTTTCAGTGTTGTGTTGCTCTGGATGACTGATGTGATCAATATCATTCCCTTCCAGTTCAAAACAATGTCTGGAAGAAGATACGGTGGCTGGTTACGGTCGCTTAGCAACGTTAGGTGCAACCTGCCTCTGCACCCTTGAAAGTTGGGCACAGTAGACATGCTGCTAAATAATGCTACTCTGGACCTTCTTGAAGTTAGAATGTCCCCAAATCATTTCAGTGTTTTGATCAAATCTCCCAACCGGTCCACATTAGCTTTCTCCGGGGGTTTCAACCAGCCTCATGTGTATCAGAAGTGGACGTAGTCACCGTGACGCCACCCATTGGTTTGTGGACTGCCGCTCTGAAGCCCAGAGGTTGGCATTTGCACCGTGGCCATCTTGTCTTCCAACTTTAACTCTGGAACCAGGGGTGACACAAAAGGGTGGCGCTTAGTGCACCTGCATGCTGAGTAAGATATTTTTAGACGACCAAAATGATTACAATTAACTTTCATGAAGTGGAAACACACTGTGACAGGGTTAAAGTTGTCAGACCACTCCCGCCCTAAAGCGTCCCCTGCTTTATGGTCTGTTTGACTCTAAATGACCATAATTTACTAAATGAACATCATGCTGTATTGAAGAAGACTTGAAACTAGAGATTGAGACATAAACTCATGTTTACAATGTTTACTGAGGGAATACATCAAGAGAGAAGTAGAGTCATTTATATAGACTTCTATACAACCAGAGGAGTCACCCCCTGGTGGTCAGGAGAGAGAATGCAGCTTTAACACATGAAGCATAGACTTCTATACAACCAGAGGAGTCGCCTGGCAATAAGGTAAGCAGCACATGGATGCAGTCACAAGCAGACAACAGACTACAAGCGCTGCATGGTTAGCGGGAAAGTTTTTGCAAGGCAGATTCTGGCGTGCCGTCGTCTTCATCTGCAGTAGTTTGTGCTTTGCAAAATAAGATTTGAACTTCAGGACTGAAAATGAGCTGACACTGGGTTAAGTGGAATTAGGTATTTCTTAAGAGCAGTGGTGAAAGTTTATATAATTTATATAATCTACGCACAGCAAAGTAGCAATACCATACTGTAAAAATAATCCATTGCATGTAAAAGCTTTTCGGTTACTGCTTGAGTAACAAAATGGAAGTATCAGCAAGATGTACTTTAACATATTGTATAAGATCATCATATGAAGAAGACTGGTTGAAGATGGTTAAAGAACTATAACATTCTAAATAGTAAATGTGAATTAAAACACATTTTTTATGGCAAAATAAAATCTCAACACTGCTATATTGTGTGAAACAGCCTCGCGTAAATAGAAACACGCAAACACGCATGCGCGTAGACACCACAAATAAAGTTCAGAAATAATGCATGAACAAATGGGAGGCAGCTGTATTTCTGCAGCTCAATCATTTGTGGTCAAATGTCTGCGGCATTAGAGATGAGCCTCAGCCAGTGGAATGTCTGCTAGTTAAATGTTTTAATTGCTCTGTTAGGCACGAGCCTCCACGGCCTGGATCTTTCATTGGGTTGTGATCATGAGCAGACTGGTGATCATCTGCACAAAACACAGTAATGATGTGTTTCAGTGAAGAGGCTGAGCTAACATATTATAGTGTGTGTGTGTGTGTGTGTGTGTGTGTGTGTGTGTGTGTGTGTGTGTGTGTGTGTGTGTGTGTGTGTGTGTGTGTGTGTGTGTGTGTGTGTGTGTGTGTGTGTGAGACTTGTTTCTGGAGAGAGAGAAATCTGAATATTTTACAGCATCTCTACGGCCATTTGTTTATTAATGGAGAAATAAATGTATAGATGCGGTGCAGAGATTTAATTTTTTAATGTATTTTTAATTTATCCCTTTGAGATAATATATTTGTCTTTTGGTACAGGAAAGTTCCCAATGTAGTATCAGGGCCATGCTGTTATTTTGACAGAAATGCCATACTACCAGCAAAGTATAAAGTTTAAGTAAGTAGTATAAAGTATAAAGTATAAAGTGTAAATAAGTAAGTCTTTGGGGTTTTGAGGTGAATAATGGTGTCGTTGCAGTATACATGCTCACATATTAGAGCACAAACAGTTCCTTTGTTCGCGTAACCGTTTCCTTTAAACCCACCAAAAAAATGTTTGCAAAAGAAGTAACTTCATCTGAGTAATCTCTGCCTACGTCACTGCAGCCGAACTCATTGAGCGTAACCTGCGGGGCTGCTGGGACGCGCACTGGCATCAGGTCCCGCCCGCTGCGCGCACTGGGATCAGGTCCCGCCCACCGACCCACCGCGCGGCCTTTATGTCGGCCTCCCCCCATCGCATCCCCCGCCCAGCCCACTCGCCAGGCGGACCAGTCAAGAGCAGCTGGACACGTCTCAAAACACCGCTGGGAACACGAGCGGGCGGTGAAGTAGCCGAGCAGCAGCAGCCGGCGGGGCAGAGGACAGAGGACCGAGGACAGAGGACCGAGGACAGAGGACCGAGGACCGAGGACAGAGGACCGAGGACCGAGGACCGAGGACCGAGGACAGAGGACCGAGGACCGAGGACCGGGCAGGAGGGCACAGCGCCGCGGGGTGTTTGGACCGGACAGCACGCGCACCGGCTGCGTCGCCAGGCAGCACGAGCCAAAACAAAAGTAAAGGTAAGATATGCTCTAAACGAGGGTTCCCTTAAACACGGAGATAAGTAAAGTAGCTCCTCAAGTCTCCTCTTCGGCCAGGGCCGTCTTGTCTCCTTCCTTCTGGTCACCTTGGTGAGTCGTGTAGCTCGTTTCCGTCCGTGGGACTTTTTGGGAAGAGTCCAGCAAAACGCACCTCCTTTTCTTTCTTTAAATCCAGACACGAGCGCAAACAACAGTTGGTTGGTGGCTGCGCGCGTGCAGAAACTTGTCCTTGAATCAGACTCAGTTTATTAAGAAGTGAGGGAGTAACACCCGGATAATTACACATAGCTCCCGGTGTGCTCGATCATTGTACCCGGGGGCGACAATATAACCACAGGGCTAATTAAAATAATGCAAAGGAAAACTCCATATAACCACTGAGATAATTAAAATATTGCAAAGGAAAACTCCATATAACCACTGGGCTGATTAAAGTAATGCAAAGGGAAACTCCTCATTTGCTGCAGACCTCCCTGGATCTCCCTCCTGTCTGTTCCCGGGCGTGCCGGGTGTTCCAGGCGCACACATGACATCTCACTTGTCGTGGAGGTGAATATTTACTGTGTGATGAGCAGCAGCCTGATCTCATAACTATCAGAACTTTAAAAAAAAAGAAAAAACACACCAATTTGAGATGTTTGCATAGTGATCAGCCAATTTAATTGAAGGCAGCCCTCCATACAAAAACTAAGATGACAAAAACTAAGACGACAAAGTGGGCAGCTGTTGGAGGTTGTTTTTGTGAAGAAGACTACCCGGCTCTAAAGTTTATTTATTCTCTGAACAAATACTGATACTCTGGCTGTTCGGTGCAGCTGCGCAACACCCTGGAACAACCCCGAGGAGCTTTTGAGCAGCTTTATGCAGCTTTTGTTTTTGTATTCTCAGACATAAGCAGGACAACATTCCCACATCTATCTGGACTCGAGGGAGGCGAGTGTCGCTGCATCCAAAGGCCCGATACAGACGGCCTGCTGAGCCCATCTCGGGTTCAGCAGGTCCGAGGCGGAGCACTCGCCCGCCTCAAGTTGTCAAAAAAAAGGCCACAACTACTTTATCATGATGGACGGTAGATAAATATTTATCGGACTTGCCATTTCCCTCAGGCGTCAACTTCTGGTTCTGAGAAGTGAAGCCAATGCGGAAGTGCCTTAAACTTACATAAACTTGCCAAAATTTAACTTTTCCTTCGGAATCTGTCCCTAAACGGGCCGGGGACCAAAAGTACGTTACGCAGAACATTAATGAGAGCGACTGGGTGGCACCAACTAGGATGTATTTAATCAATTATAATCAGAGTTTAAAGAAGCTAGGTTTAAAATTATGCAGAGTGCACAATGAAGAACAAATCACTGTTTAGTAAATCCAAGTTTAAACCAAAATTAAATACGTTTTTATCAATATGGAGAAGCTTGCTTTTTTATTTAAATAGATAAATAAAATTGCCATCTGTTGGGAACTAGTAAGTAGACAAGATGGGGACTGTAACTGGAACCAGCTCTGTATTCCTTAACAAAATGCCTTGTCGTTTACTGGAATGAGAGGATAGGATAGACTTTGCGTTTCTTTTCATGGAGGAGAAGTTCTCTACATGCTTGCCACACGGGAGACGTTTCAGTCGGTTGCAATCTGCGACTCCTCCACTAGATGGCGCCAGGTTCTACGCACAAGACGCTTAACTCTATAGGGTCTGCTACCGCGGCTCCGTGTGGTACGATGTTTACGCAATGTTTCTATTAATAGCTCCGCGATAAAACGGCACATAAATATGGTTCAGATGTTGCTGGACGCTCCAGACTCTTCACTTCTGCGTCCTTGTTCTGTGAGATCGTACGTGACGTAGGGTGGAAGGTATGGCCAAAAATTCATATCACGGTATTTTGTAAGATTCTGGCGTTTTCACGGTATATCACGGTATCTTTTAAAGGATTAAACACATTCATTCATTGACACTGAAAAGGACCGCCGGCCAACTGAACAGTTGTTCTCCGCTCGCTGGCCAAGACTTCTACTCAAAAAACGATAATACAAAATTTGGTATTAGACATTTATGTACATGTATCTACCATTTATTCATATATTCCACTGCTTTTGTGAACCTAAGACCTTTGGTAAACCAATTTCAAGCACAAAAACAGTTTGTTCATATGAGTAAAGTTATGTTTTCACAAGAGATATGAAGAATTTCAAAAATCAAGCTTCAATTTTTCAGCTTTAGGGCCATATTATCCACCCTAACTGATTTAGTTACTGATTAATTGGGGGTAGAAATTGCCGCAGTCATGCAGATTTAATTTGATAGAAACACTGGTACTGATATTAAAGCTCAAACGCTTACGGGTTTCAAAGAGTCAAACAGAGGACACGGTCTCGGTTAGCAATGATGGGACGTTGTTTCCTTGTTGGATTGTTTTTGAGCAGATGCATTGCCTGGATTCAGTCCTTGTGGATCCCACTGGGAGGAATTAGTTTGTGGCAACACCTGAGGACTGGAAGTGTAACGCAGGTCTTTTCACCGATGATGTAAGAAGCTGCAAAGTTAAACCCTGTTGTAGAGTTTATAATTCGGGGAATCAGTCCCCAAATCGAATTCTGTGAAGTTGTCAATGTATGAAGTGTTTGACGGTGAGACGATCCCATAAGATAAAGCCTTTATGATCAGCACACTATTATAACCATGGGTTTCATTTTTAAGGAACTGCATCATGAATATAAACTAGACATGACGCTGGGACAGAGAGAGAGAGAGAGAGAGAGACACTAATACCAGCAACTGGAGAGAGAGAGAGAGAGAGAGAGAGAGAGAGAGAGAGAGAGACTAATACCAGCAACTGGAGAGAGAGAGAGAGAGAGAGAGACTAATACCAGCAACTGGAGAGAGAGAGAGAGAGAGAGAGAGAGAGAGACTAATACCAGCAACTGGAGAGAGAGAGAGAGAGAGAGAGAGAGAGAGAGAGAGAGAGAGAGAGAGAGAGACTAATACCAGCAACTGGAGAGAGAGAGAGAGAGAGAGAGAGAGAGAGAGAGAGACAGAGAGAGACTAATACCAGCAACTGGAGAGAGAGAGAGAGAGAGAGAGAGAGAGAGACTAATACCAGCAACTGGAGAGAGAGAGAGAGAGAGAGAGAGAGAGAGAGAGACTAATACCAGCAACTGGAGAGAGAGAGAGAGAGAGAGAGAGAGAGAGAGAGAGAGAGAGAGAGAGAGAGAGAGAGAGACTAATACCAGCAACTGGAGAGAGAGAGAGAGAGAGAGAGAGAGAGATATCCCCTGGAGGCTCAGAAGTCAAGGCGCTCGTGTCGGGGCTTGTTCCACAAGCAGCAGATGAAGGTGCGCTCACCTGGGTCCCCTCAGTCAGCAGGACCTTCATCTTCATCTTCATCTTCCTGAGGGAACGCCGGAGTCCCAACTCTGTGTCTGTTTCTTCTGTCTGCTCTCGTCTCTTTTCACAGAATTCATTCTGAGGCAGAGAGAGAGACCACTGAGGGGATAAAACATTGGGGCATACAAATTCACCAGAATTCAGGAACTGTCCTTGACAGACTCTGCCTCTCTCTCCCCCACCCAGCTGGTCCTTGTGTGCACACGTGGAACCCCCGGACTCAGTCGCGTCTCCACAGGCTCTTGCTCCCCACGTGTGAGTCGGTGCTTTAAGGTCCCTGAAGGCCTCTTTCTTCTCTGCTCACCTCCACGTGTTGAAAGGAATCTCATCATAAACTGCAGAGGTGATGATAAAAGAACACACATATGTCATAAGAACCGACCGCGTAGATTACCCAGACTTTTTGTGTAGACAGGCTTAGTCCCCCTACTGTGTGTGCCCTGAACTAACAAAGGCATTTGACCTCCGTCCTTGGCTCGGGGCCAGGCTGCCTGAAGTAAGCCCAGGGCCTTCCTCTTTTCCACACTTAGCAAAATTGGTGTTATGAGGTTTAACGTGACTGATCCGTCATGAACTCTGGTGTCTCCGGTTTGTTATTTATTTTCTGATATCTCAGAAGTCGGAGCTGCATGATGTCATACGGTGGTTCACTGCCTTCCGGAACAACTTGTCGGAAAACTTAGCGGAGTTTTCTCCAGCCAGGTTTAGCGATGTATGACAGAAGCGCTAATAAACAGCATGTTACTATCGTTTTTTAAATTATCATTGTTTTACCGTTGATGGACAGAGCAGCCATTTCTGAGACTGACACTTCCCAGTTCAGATGGAACATTCAAACTAAAAGTCTTGATGACAGGAGCAGTCTTTTAACTGATGAACTTCACCGTCAGGGAATTACCCATATTCTGTAAGGTGACAGGGCTTCCTTCCAGTAACCAGAATAGTTTAGAAATCAGTCACGAACAGTGAGACAAAGGTGAGGCAGAGAGCAGTTATTTCAACATTTATGGCGTTACACAGCAGAAGTGCATATTGTATACACTTGGGAAACTGGTTGTGTTGTCCCTCAGCCAAGATCCGATGACAAGGAGAGTCTTGTGGATGCGTGGTCACCTCTTTGTCCCACATCTTCCTTTGTATAGTGCTTTGATGTCGTCTCATTACGGGATACCAGGGTATTTAAAATGGCAAAATACCGCCATGAAAGCAGACGCTCCGCTTTCTATCTTCTATTGTAGTGATCGGCACGCTCCACCAGGGATTGTCTCTATTCTATTGTCTCTATATTCTATATACACTCAGGGTTCTTACGGTCATGGAAAACTTGGAAAAGTCATGGAATTTTAAAATGGTTATTGCCAGGCCTGTGAAAAGTCCTTGAAAAAAATAAAATCCCCAAAGTTTTGTAAAAGTCATGTAAATGTGTTATATTCATGTGTTCATGTTCATTTACGCTGAGTTTGAAATAATTAAAATGCTTTTAAAAGAAAGACGCTCAAAATATAAGCAGGCATACATACAGGCATCTATATAAATGTTTATTCTTTTAATCAAACTAGTGTCTCATTCATTTGTGTCATTTAAGGTTTACTGTATGCTTTGTATTCTCATTGTTAGTTTAAATACTACATTTACTCACTTTTTCATGTTTACACCCAGATTTCACAAAATGTTTGGTCATGGAGATTTGGTTAAAAGTCATGCATTGGTCAGAATGTGTATGAACCCTGTATACTGCCATGTAACGTCACATACCATCATATAACCTTGTCTAACCTCTTATATAATTACAATGTACTGATTGTGGTTTAAAAATGCTTTTTGAAAATGTTGCACTTTGTTAGTTGGACTTGTGCTCTGATTGGTCATTTACAGGGAAAATTATACTTTGTGGAAAAAGTTATTTCCTATTCACATCTCTCTCTCTCTCTCTCTCTCTCTCTCTCTCTCTCTCTCTCCCCCCCCCCTCTCTCTCTGACCCTCAGCCCAGGGTTCTGCTGCAGAAGCACAGCTCCACCAAGGACAGAAAGGAGAAGGATCCACATCGAGCCCCAGAGACCGGCAGTGACCCTCAGCCATCATGCTCCGCTGCAGAGTGAACCTCAGCACCATGATCTTCCTGGTGATCCTGCAGGGGGCAGCGGTGGTTCTGTTCTGCGGCTGGTACGTCCAGCTCAGTCCCTGCGGCTCCGCCCCCTCCAACGGCAAAGTCCATGTTCTGCTGTTGTCATCGTGGCGGTCCGGCTCGTCCTTCATGGGTCAGGTGTTCAGCCAACACCCATCGGTCTTCTATCTCATGGAGCCAGCGTGGCACGTTTGGACCAAAATCCAGAAACCCGGCGCGCGGGTTCTCCGAATGGCTGTGAGGGATTTGATCCGAAGCGTGTTCCAGTGTGACTTATCTGTGATGGAGGCCTACCTGACAGAGAAGCACCAAGTGTCCTCCTTGTTTATGTGGAGTCACAGTAGAGCGCTCTGCTCACCGCCGACCTGTCCGCTCACGCCACGCGACCAGTTCAGCAACCAGTCTCAGTGTCTCAAGGCATGTGGTACTAGCGGCCTGCCGGCGGTGGAGGAGGCTTGTGGCACTTACAGCCATGTGGTACTGAAAGAAGTGAGAATCTTTGAGCTGGAATCCCTCTTCCCGCTCTTGCAGGACCCGAGCCTAGATCTCCGCATCATCCACCTGGTCCGGGACCCTCGGGCTGTGGTGCGGTCCAGAGAGGAGTCGGCCAAAGCCTTCACGAGCGACAACGCCGTCGTCATGGAGCAGAGAAGCATACCGGCGGCCGAGGTGCAGTACCAAGTCATGAAGGAGATCTGCCAAAGCCACGTCCGCATCAACGAGAGGGCCACGCTGACGGCCCCTCCGTTTCTAAATGGCCGCTATAAAATGGTGCGCTATGAGGACGTGGCGCGCAACCCACTCGAGGAGATAACCGCCATGTACGACTTTGTCGGCCTGGAGGGGACCAGCCAGTTGGAGGAATGGATCTACAGGGTGACTCACGGGAAAGGCAAAGGCTCCAAGCAGGAGGCCTTCCAAATCACCTCGCGCAACGCCGCCGATGTCTCCCAGGCTTGGCGTACCACGCTGCCACACAGCAAGGTCAAGCGTATCCAGGAGGTGTGTAAAGGGGCCATGTCGTTGCTCGGGTACAGGACAGTTAACAGTGAAAAGGAACAGAAGAAACTGGACATCGATCTCCTGATGCCGCAGGAACCGTACCAGTTCAGCTGGTTGCCAGATAAGACAGAGCGTCCTAGTAATGGTTAAAATTGCATTTGAAGGACAAAGACACCAAGAGACTACATTGGATTGACTTCTGTTTTTTTTTTAAAGGGTTTATTGGCTGTATGCGTGTGTAATGAGAGCTGCCACAGAATGAGACACTGAGCAACTTGCATGATGTCCGAATTTAAAGCATTGGTTTGTGACGAATACACACTTCACACTGTCAGTCAGTGCAGTGGGAGGGTTAGGAAGTTGTTGACGATACATTTTGTTCGGAGGGCTGTAATCCCATGCATTTGGTACTAAACTGGAAAACACATTACCTAATCCACTAAGATTTGCTGACATTTCCCCTTATTGCCTGAAGTCTGGCACGTGTGTAAAAGAACAATTTTACAGCAATTATGCAACTTGGATTGGCCGCACAACCCCAAACGTACACATATTTTCAATAGGATTTTACAATTTGTGAAACTGCAATCTTAATTCAGTTGTAAAGTTAGGCTTGGGGGACCTCAGATTTGCGTCTCTGCTCTTTGCGGATGATGTGGTTCTGTTGGCTCCATCAGAGCGTGACCGTGAGCACGCACTGGGCCATGCTCTCTGCAGGGTGTCAGCAGTGATGCAGGTGTTGTAGCGTTGTGTCATCTGATCGGGACGTCTCCCTTTAGTGGTTTTCTTGGCACGTCCAGCTGGTCAGACGCCCTGGGGTAGACCCAGAACACGCTGGAGGGATCATGTACCTTGTCTGGTCCCATAGGAAGAGCTGAAAGAGGGACGGTGCACATCCTGGCCCCAGATGAGCAGAAAAGATAACGGATGGCTAGATGGCTATAAGGAAATTAACAGTTAATGAATAATGATCAGAGCAAATACTAAGAGGCTGTCTGTTAGTAATTTATAACCAGCAGTCCTTGTGTGCCGTTCGTGAGATGTGGGCTCGTTCCAGTGCGCTCTTGCCCGCTCACAGGGACACTGGCTGTTTCTTTTTGCCCAGTCAGAGCAGTGCTGTGGTCATGAGACTAGTCCTGACACTCTGTGGAGCTGCTGCCATCAGTCAGTGTGTACCAGAGAAGCAATGTGAATTCACTCCTTTTCAATCCACATTGTTTGAAGCTGGGCATCGTGCCAGCGCCCCCTGAAGGCCCGGTCTTTCCCACCAGGAGACCGTTGATCCCAGATGACGCTCCCACAGAGGAGGAGAGGCCGCTGACTGTTTGCTAATGTTATTGGATCGACATCTGTCAGGAAGCACATTGAAGTTGTTAGCCCGTTGCTTAGCTTGATGTACTGAATTTGAATCAGCGAAGCAACACTTTGCACCAGGCAAAGTGCACTCTATTCTCAAAGTGGGTCGAGAACTGTGGAGACATTTCCCCCCACACAGATTAATTTCAGGTGTCCATGTGGCCGCCGATTAGGCAATCGTCTCTCACTGGAGCTGATGGTCAACACTAATGGTTTGAACCTCCTTCCCAGAACACACGAGGGACGTCTGGTTCATGTTATCTGAATGTCTGAACAAATATGCTGACAGTGGTGAAGCTTCCTCATACATGACTGCGGACAACAGTAGTACATTTGGACAATTGAGGCCAACCTGACCTTATTCCCAGTTAGCAATATAACGATTTCGTAACTTGTTTTGGGCAGATATCAATGTGGATTTGAGGCGTACTCTCAACACATTTTAAAATGACAAATGTGTACACTTGAAGCTGCACTCATCAATATTGTAACACCGGCTCAGATGTGAGCAATGTGAACGAGGTCGTTGAAGCTCATTGCTTTAGATTTCAGTTTACCAACCGTGTTTCTGGCAGGCAGCTGTAGAAAAAAAAAAAAAAAAAAGCTCTCCCAGATGGACCCCACAGAGCAGCTAGCATGGAGAAACGAAAACAGGACTTCACCAGAGGCAACACGTAGAATGTGTTTCTCGTGATTCTTCAGGATGAGTCGGCTCCAAAGCAGCCGCTCAAAACTAAAATACTCAAATCATGAACCTTTGTTCTTGTTTTCATGCAATTCATTCGCATCATATATTTATTTTTTATTGTTTCGGGTCGTGATTTCTTTCACACAGTCTGCAAATATTATGTGACGAAGGTTGATTTTTTTCCGGAGCTTTCGCAATGCAAATAAAGGCATCGACCAATCACATTCCGGGTTGAGTAGAGGCGATACTTCTATAAAACACAGATGCTGCACAGTCGGAACCAAGAAGGCAAACTTTATTGCTCCTCTCAACCTTGACAAAAGGCGGTGTGGACCAGATCGCAACTTTCCAATTCTTACCTTTCACAATAAAAGCCCTGAACATATGATATCCGAAGGCGAGAATTTAGCATTTTCGCGTTGTTTATTGAGGTGTGTGAAGGTGTGTGAAGGCCTTTAGTGTGTAACATTCCCATCGGACATTTTGCAGTCTCTGCTTCTCCAGAAATAGTGAAAGCATTTCTGTGACAGCTCGAGTTCATTCTGACACACTCACTGTATTCCACAAGAAATGCTTCCAGGTACCTGTTAAAGTTAAGTGATAGCTTCAGATTCAACACAACACACGACGTCGACTGTGTTGGGAAAGGTGATGGTCAGCAAGAGTTAAAATCCCCGAAGACGAGGGTCTGTTTCTTCACTCTGTCTGCCTGAGACGTATGGAACATATGGAACACATAGAACACATTGAACAAAGTGCTCGGCTCAGTACACTGTGTTCTCTCAGTGTGTGTGTGTGTGTGTGTGTGCAGAAATGTGTATGCACTTCCCAGCGGACAGTGTTATATTGTGTTCTGGGTGTCCCTCCCTTTGCATTACAGAATCCATGTTGAGTTGGAAGGAGAGCAGAAGACTCTGGAAGCAGTGTTCAACTGCAGCGCTCCCGCTTCCACATACGGACATTTTCCTCACTGATTCCAGGTCTGAAGAGCGAAGGAAAGCACGTGGATGAAGGCATCTTCTGCACAGTGGTGCTTCCACCTTCAAACAAACGGGATGGGCATCCAATGTGCAGATGACCTGACCGGCATGATGCGTCTTCCTCCTCTGTGGAATGAATCAAATGTTTTTGGGGGAAAGAGTTGCCACTGATTTCACAAAGTGCCTGAACAGTTGACATGTGGTCCCTGTGCAAAGTGAAGCATGTGAAACCGTTTACTGGTGTGTGTGTGTGTGTGTGTGTGTGTGTGTGTGTGTGTGTGTTCGACCCTTTCTCTTACATGTTTGGGTTTTTGTGCGAAGAATCCATTGACAATGTCGGTGCCTGTCCGAGGGGTTTGGTGTTCTCCTATTTATAGTTACGAAGCAGAAACTTCATGGTACTAATGACCGCAATAAATATTTACATGTAACCTCTGGCTCTTTCTATTCTGTGGCCTTCCACTGGCAGCTGGCTGCTGAAACCTGCTTCATGAGGCGCTGAGGGAAGATGACAGCAGCACATGACTTACGCTTGGGCGCCATCTGGTGGCGGAGTCGAGTTTAGTCGCGTGAAATAGGATTAAAACGTCTCGAATACATATTTACTGTGATGAGGAAGAACTAACAAAGCAATAGTGTTGAGTTATTCATTTTTACGAACTACTCTCATCACAATTCTTTCACAGAAAGCCACTATTCCAGAACATAATTCAAGTAGAATTATACATGTATGACGCATACATCAACATTTACAAAGACACTACGCTCTATACTACGCCTTTTATACAAATTTAACTCAGCGTAATTTTAAAGTACATACCGTATATGAATAAATACACACGAGTGGCTGTTGAATATGACACATAAGTACATTTAAATTCAGCATAATGCTCTCTGAAGCTCAGTCAGAGCTGTGAGGATCCAGCGGTCGTTTCTTTTCTTTTTATTAAAGTTTGGAAGTCGTGGGTGCAGCTGTCATACCAGCGTGTTGTCTGGAGTTCTCTCTTTGTGTTACTATTCAATTCAATTCTGTTTATTTTATATAGCCCAACATCACAAATACAAGTTTGCCTCGGAAGGCTTTACAATCTATACACATAATTCCTCCTCGAAGGGAACTGTCTGGATTAACCCATGAAGGGAATTGTTTGACACCTGCACCCACGTCTTCACGATGTAAAAGACAACCACACGGCAGAAAGCACAGACTTCTGATCATCTCCTACTTCCAGGTTTCTCATGCAGACTCGTATCACCGGAAATGCTCCTGCTGATAAGGAGACTATGGGGAGCGGAAGGCATGATGATTGTGAGACAATGGGCCCTGAGCTCAGACATGCAAAAGGCCCCTCTCAATACACACAGACTTGATAGTTGTTTAGTTGTTTTGTGTCTCTTTGTGGTTGTTTTATGTCTCTTTGTATTCCTTTTTGTGTCTCTTTGTAGTCCTTTTTGTGTCTCTTTGTGGTTGTTTTATGTCTCTTTGTAGTCCTCTTTGTGGTTGTTTTATGTCTCTTTGTAGTCCTCTTTGTGTCTCTTTGTGGTTGTTTTATGTCTCTTTGTAGTCCTCTTTGTGGTTGTTTTATGTCTCTTTGTCATTTTGTGGTTGTTTTGCCTCTTTTCGTTGTACTTCTTTTGGTGTTTGCACCTCTGTTGTTGTCTCTTTGTAGTCTTTTTGTGTCTCTTTGTGGTTGTTTTGTGTTTCTTTGTGTTGGTTTTGAGTCTCTTCCTGGTTGGTACGCATCTCTCTGAGTGACGTTTTATAGGTGAAGGCCAGGGGGGCCCCGTGTCGGGCTGTTCAGTAATCCATCCATGATGGAATTACAAAAAACTATTCAGAAACGTAATGGACAGTTTATTCTGGAAAGTGATTCCAGTATAATATGAGATTTGACAACTATTAGCAATTCATATTGGGATGTCAACGCGAGTCACAATATATACGTGTCTTCTTGTTTTGGGGGCCGACTGAAGCTCCTGCAGTCTGAGTGCTGCTGCAGAGAAAGATGCTGCGACAAGATAATACGAGAAGTCAGATTTAAAACAGGAAACTAAGGGCCTTTCTTTCAAAATAAAAGGTTTGTCAGGTCCATGAAGCATTAAGACTCATATGATGTGAAACATCCTCTCTCTCCTCCCTTGGATCCACATGACATTTTGGCAGCAGAACAAAGCGGAAAATAGTTTGAAGCACAAGGTATGCTGACAAACTCAGTTAGTGAAGGTGTTCAGTCTCAATATTACCTAAAAAATTAATCATGTAAAAACTACCATATATCATACTTGTTTCAGCTAAAAGCATTGCACTGTAAGACATTTCAAGCCAGTTCAACTTGCAAACGAAAGTTCACCTGCTGCCTTGAGAAATCTAGTTAACTCAACTTGAAATTTCCTTTGATTCAACTGATAAATTAAAGTTCATAAGGTTGATGTAACTACAACGTTCTAGTTGTCTCAACATTATTATTCAAGTTGTCAGAGTTGAGTGAACTGTTTGTCCCTTGTTGTTTGAACTTGATCCACCACGTTAAAACAAAGAGTGTTTTTACATTATCAGTTCGAGAAAACTTTCCTTAGCTAGTCAAACAAACGCACATTTTAGAGTTTAGAATAACTTTACCATGTGTATACAACTTGCCATTTCAAGTTAAGAGGACTTACATTCCAAATTTGTTTCAACTTGCATATAAACATTATTTTGACTGACAATTTAAAATGTGTTTGCTTTATAGAAAAGAAATGACCAACAATTCTTACTTCTGTTCAAAAGATATAACATTTATTGGAAGAAAATATACACAGACTGAAACATTTCTACAAGTACATCTCCTCATACCCAAATACAAGTGGAGGCAATCTGACAGATATGTGTGTGAATGGGTGAATGATGACAAGATGTTTCAGAAACATGTTCCAGAAACATGTGGCACTTGTACCGAACTATAAATAGGAGGTACAGTGTACACTAGAAAGTCCACTAAAGGACGCCCGCGGGATGGCAGAACGTTAACTTAAAGTTAGTATTCACATCCATGTTTCGTAAAGTTTGACAGCGCTGAATCGCTGCATGTGATTATTGCGCAATACTCGCGCACCACCACTTGGCGGCTTTCATCGATTAAAACCGACTTCAGCGTGTGTCTGTGTGATGAATTGGATGATCTGATCGGCCAGTGAGCACCTGTTCTGTGTTTTGCTGCACTTCGCCTGCATTCATATCCGATTGCAGATTGTGATTGATGTGCAACAAGCAGTTTAGACGAGACATTAAATTAACTTCTAAAGGCTTGGCCTTCTACACGGAAATGTGTCAGAAAAAGAGGAGTACGAAATGTAAACAAGCCAAGAAGTGTTTGGAAAACATACTTGCATTTATGGCATCAAAGGAAAATGTAAACTCAGTGAACGCTGCCCAGGTAGCCAAAATGACCTGGCCCAGACCCGGCACGGGTTCGGCACGCCGGAAGAAACACTGTCGGCCCGCGTCCGGTTGCCGATTCGGCTCTGACTCGGCATGGATGGTGCCCCAGAATCAGGCCGAATACACTGGCCCGATTCCGACCGGGGCCAGCATCGGCCAGAAGCCGGCACACCAGAAGAAACACGTCGGCCCGGGTCCGGCTGCCGACTCTGCTTGGGTCCGGTTGAATGAATTATTATTATTATGTATCCCACCGCTACCACCAATGTAACCGAGGGTTTCTCTTGTGCCTATACTTGTACAATAATAATAAAATAACAACATGCTGCTCCGTTAGATTAGACAAGACGGCAACCACTTTATTCTTGACTCGCTCCTCACTCCAACCAAACCTCCTCTCTCTCCTTACGTTTTCCCCTTCAGAATCTCACAATTTCTAAAACATAAATGGTAAATCTATCAATAGTATTGCAAACCGTTCTCACTCCTTATGTATTGAATATCGTGTCTGTATATAATGTAATAATATCTGACACCGTCCACGTCTGCTAGATCGTAAATATACATTTTGATTTCAGGAGATAAAACATTGCAATACAATTTCGCCACGTGTCCATTACATTAACGTTAAAGTTACTCCAACCCTGCTGCCTTTGTAAACCAGCTGGCTCGGTTAAAACAGTTATACGATGCAGTGGAGGCGTTGTTACACATGTCTGTGCTCATACATCATGGCTTGATAAATACAAAAGTGTTCTTTCATTACAGACTAGTGAGCTAACAGCATTATTACTGCGGTCAGGCCAGCCTCCACTTCGAAAAACACAGTCGGGCCAGCCCGCACATAGATTTTCGGGACGCGTTTACACTAGGCATTACGGTACGATGTGTACAAACTGACTTCAAAATAAGAGGACTCTTCCGATAAAGGCAATTTCAAAATAACTACCTCAAGATGTCACCCAGAGACAATCAAGGCATGTTGATGTTTAATTACAAAATAAAAGCCCTTCAAAATCCCCTCCTTGAGCTGACTACAAATCAATTTATGAGTTAATTTATGTCTACTTTCAGATTAGATATGAAAAGAAATGACTCTTGTTATGAACTAATTCCACTTCATAGTGATAGTAGACTACCTCAAGATATGACCCAGAGACAATCAAGGCATGTTGATGTTTAATTACAAAATAAAACACCTATGTAAGTAGTGTAAAAATAACCTAATATAAAATACAAATACCATATTAACATAGCACCATAATATATATGTTTAAGGTGCAAAATAGATACAAAATAAATGAACATACATACATACAAGAAATAAAAAACAGGATTTTGACTTTCATTTTCTACGTGCGAAAATATTCATGAAGGGCACAAACTGCAACTCCAGCTTTCTGTCCTGGCTCTCTTCAGGCCTTCAGGGTCCATGTTTAAACATTGTTCATGGAACCATTTTTGGCATGCGCCACATTGGATCTAAAAAATGACAAGGTAGAAATCACAACTATGAGTTTCTGGGTGTTTTTACACATTTTAAACTACACATTATGTATTTATTTTATCTTTAAAGACGATATCTAGTTCAATGTAAATTTTATCAATTTATCAAAATACTCAACTTCACAAGTTAGAAGTTCTACTCTTTTCCTTTTTATTGTCGTGGCATTATTTGACCCTACCAGGTGTTAAGTCTTTTTAAGCTGAAATGATTAATATCGAAAAACCTAAACTTATCTTTTAAAGTATTCTTCTTGCAAAAAGGAGGGTCAGTTGCACAGAGCCACAACGATTCTGTGCAATGAGCGCTGACGATTGAATATCGCACAGCGTTATAAAGACAGTTTACAGGGGGTGGGGGCTGTTATTGGAATATTCTGCTTTGACATTTACAAACAATAATAATAAACCCTCACCCAATTTGTCAGTGGAGGCCCAGATCCAGGAGGCTTTGCCATGGAGCACATGGCACAGTTGCTTTCGAAATCAAACACTGAAATACAAAAGTATAATAAAAAGAATTAGTAACACCAACATCAGCTATTTGATAAAATACACAGGGGTGGGCAAACGTACAGCTTCAGCCCATTGTCATGCATTAACTGAACAAATATCTTCCAATCTTATTAGTATTACTGGAAAAACTGAATTATTGCAGTTAATTAGTATAGAACAGATTTTGCATATGATTTTTTTTTTTTAAAGACAGAATTTTGAGTTGTGTGGCACACATGTCCTTGAAACAAGGCATTATGTGCTGTGACTATACAAATATGGATAAACTAGGTCTAAATCGCAATCGGGGTCTTTTCAGATCCCCTCCATTGTTGAAGTCCTCTTCATCTCTATCTCTCACTATTTCTGTGTAGTTGTTCTGTATCTCGGTGCTGCTAATCATCCATTAGTCTTCCCTATTCACCTGCTAAACTGCCACAATTACTTCATAGGTCATTTAGTTGATAAATATGTGTTTTGTAAAAAGAAATCCAGAGTGGTTTAACTATGTGTAATTCATATTTTTTTTACATGAATTAACACACCATTCCTTGCCTGCCCTGTGTATTTTTCTTTTGATTTGCAACGATTGTTTGTTTTCTATGGATTTCACCAACTGTATACTGCACACTGGCTTTCTCTCATTTGCCATTGCCTTTTGGGATGTTCCAAATGTGATTTTTGGAACCATTGGAAAGGCCTCCATCACTGCTCGTGCCATCTAAAAAAACAAAAATATTGTAAACACTTTATGTGGCTTACTCTTGCACAGCTGTTCTAAGGCATACCAGCATTATTTAAAATTAGTCTTATTCAGTCATTTACAACCGTTTTTGTATCTTATTATATAGAAAAATATAATTGCACAGGTAAAACTGAGTTTAACGAAGACATGGACTTAATTTACAGATGACAACTGTGAACTAACCTACGATAGAAATACATGATATATCTTGTGAATGAAGTCACATTACAAAGCACTGTGGGCGACTGTGGCTCAGTGGTGAGCAGGGTTGTCCTTCAATCAGAGGAGCGGCGGTTCGATCCCCGGCTCCGCTAGCCCATGTCGATGTGTCCTTGAGCAAGACACTTAACCCTAAATTGCTCCCGTAGCTGCGTCTACGGTGTATGAATGGTTGGACAATCTGATGTGGCTCCTTTCATGGTGCTCCTATCATCAGTGTATGAATGGGTGAATGTTGTCATGTAGTGTTAAAGCGCCTTGAGTGGTTGGAAGACTAGAAAGGCGCCATTACCATTTACCATGACGACAACACCACAGCTATGGCCATCCTGCTGAGTTGGATGCGTTAGAACTCCTCCGGTCCATTTTATGTCCATCCACTCCGTTTTTCCCCGGCTTCTCCTCATTTTCAGGTAGTCTCTGTATTTGATTTATGATTTAAGTTATTTAAAGTAGGAACAAAGCAGAGAAACCTTGCTATATACATAGATATGATCCAAATTGTGATTGCATCAAAAACATATTCTTATTAGATTTTACATAATGATAATTGATTGTAAATGCACACAAATGATCTTCTCAATCTATTAAGTTATTTCTTAAATCTATGACAAAGCAATACTGTTGGCTTCTTTTTCTCCAATCACATAATTGCAAATAATCATTTATCAATCTATTGAACATCCGTGAATGTAAACAAATGCAGTATTTATTTGAATACAATACAAACTGTCAGATTCTAAGAAATGCTGAAAGTGAACAGAAAATTCCTGATTTTTGTGGCTGCCTGTCTTGAATCTGCCAGTTCTTCCTCTGTGGAACTGTTTGCAGGATCCACCAAATATACTGTATGGTTGACTGCATTTATGTACTGAAAATTAATAATAAGTATTTTAATGAAACAAATATTGATTACATCTTCAAAACAATTGAGTCTACATAGAGGAATAACTAGGCTACTAACCAGTAACTTCCAGTGGTTGTTGTTTATATTGACAAAGGACACAATGGCCTGGTACTTGTCAAAGTTCACCTGTGAATTAATATAAATATGAATTATAGCTTTACACTTGTCCATTAATAAGACATTCTGCAAATTGTTCTACTTGTTGATCATGAATAATGATACACGCACACACACGCGACTGTGGCTTAGTGGTGAGCAGGGTCGTCCTTCAATCCGCTAGCTAATGTCGATGTGTCCTTGGACAAGAGACTTAATCCCAAATTGCTCCCGCATGCTGTGCCAACGGTATATGAATAGTTAGTTAGTCCTGATGGGCAGGTGGTATACTGCATGGTAGCCCCTGTCGTCAGTGTGTGTATGGGTGAATGATGACAAGTACTCTTTTGAGTGGTCGGAAAACTAGAAATGCACGATACAAATACAGTCCATTCACACACACACACACACACACACACACACACACACACACACACACACACACACACACACACACACACACACACACACACACACTAACGTTCCAGGAACTCATATTACCTTTGACAAAGAGTGTCTGGCAACATGCTCTCTTTCGCCAAAGAGAATCACACCTGCTGTGAAATGATTAAGAATGTAGATGGTCGTGCCCATCTGTAGCTCATTTGCGGAAACTTGTAAAACACCTTCGATTATCTAGATCAAAGACAATAAATCATAATTTAGATTAATTTTGGTATTGTAAATCAAAAAGACATGGATTTAAGTACACATAATTCAACACTTTTTGCAGTTTTCACTTGTATTAACACATTTTAATAAAAGCAACAATTAAGTTGTTTAATGTTAAAACAAACAAAGTCATGGTAATAAAGACATAGTCCATCCATCTATTCGCTTCGACATGGTAATTGACAAATGCTATGTGTAACATTCCATGATAAAGGTTACACATTGAGCTCATTTAACAATCATGAGATGTGCTTTTTCTTTGACAAAAGAGCCTTAAGTAACTAAAATGAAAACTGTACCTCTCCTGCTAGCCATTGGTGAGGTCAAAGTGTGCGCAGCTCACTGTGGTGGATGATTATGTTGCTCCCTTTGGTCTGGGAGGGGAGCAAAGCAACCACAATCTCCGTGTCTTTTTTCCCCCACAAGGAGTTGAGCTGCAGGTCATTCATAGCGATTGCCCCAGGTTCATCACCCAGTCCTTCCGACATGTTTCCTTGGTCCCCCTGCAAGGATGGACTTGGATCTTCTGATGACCTGACACTGAGTTTCCCAAGGGAATCATGTCATTGAGGAATCAACCTATTGAGAATGTGTGTACAAACATAACATTTCATTTAATAAGTCATCCTTTTTTTTTCTCCATCCTTTTCAATTTAATTTCAACAAAACAGTACCCAGACATGTTGTACATGGTTTACAATTTATCAGAGGAAAGCTTTTCTGATGTAATATATGTCAATTATTTCTATAATGATAAATTTGATCAATAAATATTTAAAAAGAATAACCGTTCCTCAGTGGATTTCAAAATTTGTAATTGTGTAGTTACATTTTTGGTTCCGTTTTCCTATGGCATTGGAGTTCTATCTTGGTAAGCCATTACTGCCAAGTATGTGTATATCACAGCTTTACAGTCACAATATACCTTCTGGGAAGAACTTTTGAAGGGGAATGGCTTCCGGATAGCACTGACATATCTCCCCTTTTTCTGCTTTCGTTCTTTCCATTTTTCAGTCAGCACTCTGAATAGCTGCATCAAGAATGTGTTATAGATTAAGCAGATACTGAGAATTTAAATAGCTTTACAAAACAATTAGAAACTTAAGACTAGAATAGATTATAAGAAAAGTCATACTGCAAGGGTTCTCAACCTTTTAGAACATTTAAGATTGTATGCAAACCTTTCTTTGAAACACTCGCTTGGAGTCGTCATACTCCTTTAGAAGAGCAGTATGTGTTTTTTGATACTGCATGACGAAGTCATCCAGTCTGGTGAACTTCCGTGATCTGAAGCGAATGTGTTTCAAATCGCATTGACTCTTTTCCATGATTCCTTGAGTCTTATTGTCCTCTGTTATGTTCTGGGATTGGAATAAAATAATCACATTTATTAATAAAAAATCAGTAAAACACAATAACACAACATCATTCATTTTAAACACTTCCACAAGTACTGAATGTTATTTACTTGTGTTTTCTTTTTTTTGAGGACATTGAATTTTTTGGTGTAGTCCTTGTATTCCTGGCCAGTCCCATGTCGTCCAAGGTCCCCTTTGCGTTAAAATAAATAATGCTATTTTTTATTTACAGATAAAAACAAGCAAGCTCATTTGTGTAGTTCTGAACAGAGATATGTTGCCAAATGAAATATGACTTACCGAGCATTATCCCGGTCCACAGTCCAGCATAGGGGATCAGGTACTTTCGGATGTGATCTACCAGGCCATTGGAATAGTACACATTGGGCACACCATCCTGTTCCAGTGGAGCTTTTGAGATCACATCCTTATATCTTGTTGCAAAGTGGTTGTTTCCTTTGATTTCCTATAGTTAATTTAAATATTTGATTAGCAGTGTGAGACCCCATCAACCTTAGTGGTTTCTATTCTCTCCTCCACAATAATAATAAAAAAATATATACTTTGACCTTGACAATGGCCCAGTTCCTGATAAAGAATCAAGGACTTGTAGCAACTAGTGATGTTATAACTGAGCTTAATGTAATACATCTATATAATTTAAGAAAACCATGAGTGTAAGAGCCACAAGTATGTTTTTGATTAATTGGAATTTCAAGAGTGTTTATAATTTAATATTCAGAATTATGCTCACAGTGTAGGAACTATATGTAAAATACACTGAACGATGTTTATGGTAATGACTGACACTTGAGCCAGGTGATTTAATGACGTCATGACGGCAGCAGATGTAAGCAAGAGCTGCATTAGACATGAGAGCAGATAGTTATATCCATATTACTTAATGTAAGATACAAAAATAAAGTGTCAATATGAGGTTATACTTTCTACACATCTCCCTGGCATTCTTCATGATGTGACTCAGGCAGCGATGAAGAATGGGCACCTCAAAGTCAGCCTTTGTTGCATGTCCACTGGCGATGTTGTAATAACAATTCATTGTGTCATGCAGATTCTTTTTGGCAAATGACAAACATATTGCCTGCATTAACACCATTGACCCATCACAAATGATCATGCCTCGTCCATAGGCCCTTGAAACATCAGTCTGAAATGCCTCAAGGAAGTAGGTAACTGATGCTGTGGTGTGGTCACAGGTCAAATATGTTGCGACTGGCAAGGGAGAGGAGTTTTTCTGGGGATTCCTGACCACCAGCTCATAAACATAGAAAGGAGGCTTTCCCTCTAATTTTTTTCAGCACTGAGCAAATGTTTTTTTTTTTCTGAGCACACATTTCAGCACTGTGAGCAATTCGCAACCACGCGACCTGCCGAAAATGACCACAAGCCTGCGTTAGCCATAGGGGATTCAAAGAGATGACAGCAAATGCATCAATATGTATACAAGGTTGATATTTATTCAATATCCTTTATAATGGCTGGACTTTGGGAACATTTTAATGATGGTGTTTTACCAGTCAGTTTAGTTGAACTTAAAGGATCTTTGTTGAACTTCAATAAGGGGAGGTTATGACTGGTTCACTGGTTATGACTGATAATGATATATATATAAAATAAAAGTATCAAAGGTGTTTAGTCATTTCTCAGCAGGTACAACATTTAAGTGGAACTTCATTGAAAGAAAAATGCTAATGCAGTGCTTAACAATAATTATAGGCCTATTAAATTGACATGGTGTCATTTTTCCTAAAGGTAGCCTATATAAACAATTTAATAACTGGAATGGTTTGCAACAAACTAGGCTACAAAACATGTAATTTGAATGTCATTGAGGGAGATAGGCCTATCTGGCTATGTGGCTCATCTTGTCTGCAGGCCTATGGAAGACACATGTCTCTGAAGAACAGCATCTGAAAAACAGGTTAACCAAAAGAGAAACACGTTTTCCCACGAGCGAACTCTCCTTTCGCTTTTGCCTCCGAGCAGAATTTGCAGATCACGCCACTCCTTTCTTCATATTTAAATATGTCTGAAAGTTTCATCCTACCTGTGTCAGTTTGGACTATTTCATCTAGCCACTCATGTTTGAACGTTAGGCAGACCTTTTTCTGGGGCACCTGCTCTGCCTTTCTTTTCGCCATGGTAGCCTATAACTGCTGGAACAGGGCCCACCAAGAGTAGCCTAAACAGCGCCGGCCCGAGCTCATGTGGCGCTCTAGGCGAGCTTCACTCCTGGCGCCCGGAGGAGGACAGCGGGGGTGGGGGGTGCCTACGGAGGCAGAGCGCTAGCAGAGGTACAGAGAGCTAGCGGATGTACAGAGAGCGCATGTCGAGAAACGGGACGCTGATTGGCCAAGAAGACTCGACACGTCACATCAAAGATCTTCTATTGCGGTGATGGCTCACTCCTATCTCAGAAACACTGGCGCAAAAAGATTTTTAACCCCTGAAAAAAAATCGTTTGTGCGGTCTGAAAAATGTGCGCGGTCTGAAAAATCTATTGCGCGGCCACTTCGACTGGCCTGCGCGGCCGCGCACGCGCGCAGCTTAGAGGGAACACTGGAGGCGACCCCTTCTCCTTTTTTTTTTATGCTGCCTGTGGCATCGAGATACACAATGTCCTCACGGCATCGCTCCTGAAATAGTTCTATCCCTCTCTGTGACCACAGAAGAAGACCTTTTGGGTGCAGAAAAACCTTCTGGAGGACCTCATCTGGAGAGTTGTTTTTTTTAGCCAGCATTATCTGCAGACTTAAAATTTCATTGTTATGCTGGCGACTCTTCTGTCGTACTTCCCAGGAAATATTTTTTAGCACTTGAGGAGTAGGAGCCTCATCTCTGCAGCCAGAGTCCATGACATCTTCATTGATGTTGACCATTTTTTCAAGATACATGGCTCTGGGCAATTGGTTTTGCAAGTCTTTGCCTAATATGTCCCTGTCATTGGCTCTTATGGGTCTTCTTCGCAGTTCCGTGCGATTATGGAAGGCCATCCCGCCTTGAAAATCCACTTTTGCTTTTAAGTCCACCTCACTATCTACACTGACGGTAACAGTGACGGGGCAGTCTTCAAATTGGCAGTATCCCAGACACCAGAACTCAGGGATTTGTTTTTTGGAGCCTACGGTCTTCAGTCGGTGCCTCTTAAAAGCAATTGAGCATTATGGGTGAATTCTGGCAATGCCTTTGGAAATTATATTTGTCCACTGCAGTCCTTTGAACCCTCTTTTCTGTCTATTTATTTTAATTAAATTCCACTCTTTCTTCTCAAGAAAAAAGTAGGATGGCTTCTGAGGGACTTTGATTTTGATGAATCCGTCTTCATCTGATGTGTCGCTCATGGTGTCCTAATACAAACTCGGACTAACTTGTTGAGAGGATTTATGTCCATCATCATCATGCTGGCTTCCAGTCAGGGGTGATGCAGGCTCCTCTGGCTGGTTCTTTGAAAGAAAATAGACATTCAATGTAAAAAAGCAAGCTCGCAAAATACAATTGTTCAGGTTACTGTCATAGTAACAAGAACAAAAATGTAAACATCTATTTTTATAATCATGTACAAACCTTGTGAAAACCATGTGACTTTTGAAGTCGAAAGCGATTGCGATTATTTTTGGGAATCTCAAGTGCAGTGCACAAGTCACCCCAGAAGTCTTTTGTGTCCGCAGTTTTTTCGTTCTTTTGAATCTCTTTAATTTTCTCCACGATGTGCACTGTAGAGATTTGTTTTGTTTTGTTCTATAGAAAAAAAGGCAAAAGTAATGGTCAAGAGTATAGTTAGACATTAGTTATTACATTCATATGAATCAATAAAAAGATTAGAAAGATTAGCTTACTCACCCCAAATAACTTGAATGTGTATACTCTAGAAAGTCAAAAGGGTAATGAATTAATGATGACAGCATACAATGGTCTCACTAAATTGAAGGGCTACTATGGGGACTAACATCATCTCACAAAAATGCAATTGGAGTCACTCATTGAATCCACAAGTGTCATGGTCCCCGTTTTGGGACCATTGTGTGCAGAAATAATCAAATCCATAATTTTTAGAATATGTAAAAACAACACATTGCATATGTTTGGCCAAAACTGCGTGGGATTATTTTAAAGTGTGTATTTCTATAAAAGAGACTCGCTTGGGTACCCCGACATATCTTGATGGGAGAAGAACAGGCACTCCTGAGAGTCTCATCGTCATCAGAGGGAGGATTCCTCATAATCAGGGTCCTCCTCAACATCATCCTCAACATCACGTCTCAGACATATTCTCCTCTATGTCACTTTCATGGTCAAATAGTTGTGACAACATGTCATTGAAAGAAAACCTTTTCTTAGAAGTAATTTTTAGTTGAGAGCAGAAAGATAGCACAGACCAAGACAAATGGGAACTATCAACATCTTCAAAGGGAATCGTATATTCCCGCCCCTACCATTTGCACCTGGGATAGAGTATTATCAAATAAAGATTGGTTCCCGCAAGGCAAAGGGCTAAAATGTGCGGGAACATGAGAGCAGACAGGTGTTGGTCCGTGAATTTATCAACAATCTTGCAACCTTGTGAAGGAACGGCAGGTGCATTAAAAAAAAAACACGCGCACACACACACTCTCACACACACACACACACACACACACTTACACGCGCACACACTCTTACACGCACACACACGCACACACACTTACACGCGCACACACTCTTACACGCACACACACGCACACACACACACTCTAAGCAGGAGGAGAGGAGGACAGATGACAAATGTGTTCTGATTTATGTTCTTTACAGAAAATAAGCCAAGACCAATGAGTCTGAGTTTGAAAAAATAATGAATAGTTACATTTTCTTTTGATAAAAAATTTAAACGGGTCCAGACCCGAACACCACACAAGGGCTTAGATTAGGGCCCTAAAGCTTTCTGAAGATTATAAAATTGCATGTTATAGTGACCTCAATATCATCCAAAACAACCAAGAGAAATTTGTGTAAAATCTTGATATTTCATATGTTTTACACAGTGAAAAACATCCTGAACCCCAAAGAACACCGATGCGTACAGTATGTGTACAGGACATTGACAACATATCGTGTATGTATCTACTTAGTTGTCCCCATGAAATTAGGAAAAGTCAATCATATTCCAAATTGACCCCAAAGGTAACAGGAGGGTTTTAAAATCACACTTTTTCCCCAATTTTTACTCTTCTAATTTAATTTAATCACGACTTCATATGAATCATGGACCCACTCACCCTTTCCTGGGCATCTTGGCACGCCCGTCTCCTCTAGAACGAACCTTGTCGTTAGCGACAGAAAGTAATACCAGATGAAATTACCGCAACTCTTTCGACGTAATTCCATTGGATTCTGAACGCTAAGAGGCGGAGCTTTCCATTGGTATGAGGTACATTACAGTAATGTTGAAAAACATTAGCTTGCCTGTGAGGGAGGGGTCGACGTGTGCAGAGCAGAGATCAGCAAGAGTAGTTTGAGTGACCTTTTGAGTGGCGTTTTCTTTTGTAAATAATATGTTGGTGTTGGAAATATACGATTAGTATTGTTTCTGAGAGTTCTGCCACTAGCTGGCCACCTAAACCCCCCATTAAAGGCCACTTTCCTGCCCCCACAAACACAAAGAAGGACACTGGGAATTTTCTGACACATTTATTTTATTGAACCGACACTTGGAATAATTAATGTAGACTAGATATAGCTATTTCCCCACAGATGGTTCAGATGTCTAACCACGAGAAAAGGTTTAACAGAGTCTCTGTGCATACTCTATATGCACATTCTTTCGGCCCTTTCGCAGGCGTCCTCTATCCGCCGAAGGTAGAAGTCCCAGTCTTGGTATGTGCTTGGTGCTGCTGTATCCAAAGAAGAAGGTAAAGTGGGGAGATCAGGATGACACTACAAAATACAATTGTTATTTGGGTTTGGCGAGTTCTTGATTAAATTCATGAATTGATTGATAGTCAGCTAAAGGAGGGGATTTTGAAGGGCTTTTATTTTGTAATTAAACATCAACATGCATTGATTGTCTCTGGGTGACATCTTGAGGTAGTCTACTATCACCCAGAAGTGGAATTAGTTCATAACAAGAGTCATTTCTTTTCATATCTAATCTGAAAGTAGACATAAATTGCCTCATAAATTGATAGTCAGCTCAAGGAGGGAATTTTGAAGGGCTTTTATTTTGTAATTAAACATCAACATGCCTTGATTGTCTCTGGGTGACATCTTGAGGTAGTCTACTATTAACATGAAGTGGAATTAGTGTAATTTCCTTTCAAAGAGCTTTTATTTTGAAATTGCCTTCATCGGAAGAGTCCTCTTATTTTGAAGTCAGTTTGTACACACTCGTACCGTAATGCCTAGTATAAACGCGTCCCGAAAATCTATGTGCGGGCTGGCCCGACTGTGTTTTTCGAAGTGGAGGCTGGCCTGACCGCAGTGCATTATTCGGGTCCTCTGGAGTCAGGACACGTTTTCTAGCTAACGTGCTGAACTCCCCTGACAAGGTTAGCTAGCTTAAGCGTGGTTAGCATTGAATATACACGGGCCATGTGGAGGAATTGAGCTTCTCTCAAAAACGAGTAATGTATATAAATGTGTTAAATAGACATCTCCCACCATATTTGAACAATTTAATAATGCGGGTACTTACCAAGAGTGGTTGTCGGTGGAGAAAGAAAAGTAAGAGCGACTGCATGAGGTCCGGTCCTTTTTATGCAGAAGGACCCACGAGGGAGGCCCTAATGGTTGCCTGTTGCCTTTACAACTATTATTTAAAAAAACCTGTTTCAGTACTGGTTGCCGATAAACCCGGTTGCCATGTCTCAGCCAGAATAGGCCCGTTTCTATGAAGCCAGATACGGCCCAGAATCGGCAGCCATCAACGGGCCAGAGCCGTTTCAGTGCTGGTTGCCGATAAACCCGGTTGCCATGTCTCAGCCAGAATAGGCCCATGTCCGTAACAGCTACATCTGGGCCAGATCTGGCAACAATGAATTGGGCCAAAGCTGGCTCACATTCGGCAGCATCGAGCTCAGCCGCAATACGGCCGAGTCCGCTGGCTACAATTTAGCAAGCTCATGAGCTTGCTAAATTGATCAGTTGTTGCCAAGACGCAAATGATATGCATGAATCTTTTGTGAACTTACCTTTGCCACAAGAGGAAGTTGCAAGGCAAAATAAGAACCATGAAGAAAAAATGACACCGTTCTATGATTTCACTGCAAAGGTAAAAGGCTGGCTGTCTGAAATGGGTCAACCATATACTGGTTTATATGTGCAGCCAGATGAAGACGCAGATGATGTAAAGCCTGAGGATAGTGTGCCAAGAGTAAAGGAAAACCCTGTGAAGACACACTCCCAGGTATCACGCATTTCATCAACGTTTTCTGCACGCATGCAAGTTCAAGCCGACAGGGCAGCTCTGGGGGAGCGGCTTGCTGCTCTAGAAAAGAAACATTCAATAGAGGATCAAGAGGAACACTTGAGGAAGGAAAAGGAACAATTGGAGCTTAAACGGAATTGGCAGCAACAAATGCAAAGCTTCGTGTCTTGGAAAACTAGTCATCACAGCGTGGTTCAAAATGTACGGATGGCATGGACTCTTATTTTGAAAGGTACAAGTATAAAAAATCGAGTCAATTAAATCCCCATGCCTACACTTTTGTTCCAGATAAAATGGCTAAAAAAGATCATGTTTGTTCTGTGTCTGATCCCACAACTCAACCACCAGTTGTAAGGCCTAAACAAAGGCCAGTCACACAAACTGTGACTGAAAATCAAGCAGGACGTGTGCAACCTCAATCTCTGACTGAGAACTATCAGAATGACATTTTACATGTTATGCAAAGACAAAATGACATCGCCGCTCTGCTGGTTCAGCAAAATCTGTGCTCTGTCCTGCCTGTACGAAATATTCCTGTGTTTGATGGAGATATAGGTCTTTCATCAGAGCCTTTGAAAATGGAGTAGAGGAGAAAACTACTAATTGGAGTGACTGTTTGCACTTTCTCGAACAATACACCAGGGGGCAGCCAAGAACCTGGTGTGCAGTTGTCAACATTTACCTGCAGAGCAAGGATACCACAGAGCCAAAAGTCTTCTTACAGAGCACTTTGGAAACGAGTACAAAATTGCATCTGCCTATATGGAAAGGATTCTCAGCTGGACACCTGTTAAAAGTGAAGATCTTAAAGCATTAAAATCATTCTCTCTGTTTCTTCGAGGTTGCTCAAATCTAACAGAGCAAATTATGCACATGAAAGAACTGGACCTACCATCCAATATGAGGAGCATCATTTTGAAACTTCCTTGTAAGTTAAGGGAAAGGTGGAGAAGTGTTGCTTGTGATCTGCAGGACTGAGGTGGCCGGAGAGCAATGTTCAATGATCTTGTTGCCTTCATTGAAAAGCAGGTCAGAATTGCCTCAGATCCACTTTTTGGAAACATTCAGGATTCACAACCCACCAACTTGAAGGCTTCCAACATCAGTCACTTGACACAAAGGAAAAAGGGAAGTAGCTTTGCTGCCAATGTTACTGCAGTTAAAGATGGATTCCGCATTCAGTATACAGAAGAAAAGAACAAGTCTTCCTCCATTCACAACTGTCTGTTTTGTTCACAAAGTTATCACTTGTTGGATAAATGCCCACAATTTTAAAATGAAAGGACATCGTGATAAGATCAATTTGATCAAGGAACGGGGTATTTGTTTTGGTTGCCTAAAAGTAGGTCACATCAGCAAAGACTGCAGGAGTCGCTTGGATTGCGATGTGTGTCACCAAAAGCACCCAGGAGTCCTTCATATAGAACGGCAGAATAAAGGAACAATCTTACAACAAGCCCAACAGTCTGTAAGCCCTCCAAGTGTTTCAACTTCCATGTCTCAGACCTGTGGCCATATTGGGGCTGGTTGTGAAGATAATGCCATCTTTTCCATTGTTGCAGTCAAAGTCAAGAACCAGAGGGACAACCAAACGGTGCAAACGTATGCCTTTTTGGATCCAGGGAGTTCAGGCACATTCTGTACTGAGAACTTGGCAAGAAAATTGAACTTGAGGGGTAAGAAGACAAGTATTCTGTTGAGAACAATGGGTCAAAAGAAGATTGTAAAAGCACATATTCTGTCAGGTCTTGAAGTGTCTGGCATGAGTACAAATGATTTAATCGAGTTGCCTGAGGTTTTAACTCAAAAGACTATGCCTGTTTCTACACTCAATGTACCACTACAGGAGGACCCTGAACAATGGTCCTATCTCAAGAATGTTAAGCTCCATGACATTGATCCAGAGGTTGAGCTACTAATTGGAACTGATGCTTCAAAAGTGATGGAGCCTTGGGAGCTGATAAACAGCCAGGATGATGGACCCTATGCGGTCAGAACTAGAGTTGGTTGGGTCATCAATGGTCCACTTCGTGGCGGAAGCAGTAGAAGTAAGAGTGACTGCCCTGCGGTAACAGCCAACCGAATCTCTGTGGAACATCTGCAAGACATGCTGGTTAAACAGTATAACCATGACTTCAATGAGAGATCATCAGAAGAGCAGATTGAAATGTCCAGAGAAGATATCAAGTTCATGAATGTTAGGAGCAACACAACCGTATTAACTGAAAGCAAATACAGTACATGGCTGAACCTTTCTGGAAGAGATGGATCTCTGAGTACCTGCCAATGATGCAAGAGAGACAAAAATGGTCAAGGCCAAGAAGAAGCCTCACTACTGGAGACATAGTCCTTGTTGCGGACGCTACGGCCCCAAGAGGATCTTGGATGATGGGAAAAGTTGTGGATGCAAGACCAGATGCAAAGGGCTTCGAACAAGAACCATTATTCTGGAGAGGCCGGTGACCAAGCTCTGTCTGCTATTGGAAGCAGCAGTTTAACATCATGGACTGATGCTTTCTCTATCTTTCTCTACCTCTATTTTCTCTCTGTTTTTCTGTTACAGGTTCATCAACAAGATTCACTTTAGGTTAATGCATGCCGCACATATAATATTCCTAATTTTATAGTTTGTTAGTAGAATACATGTTGCAGGAATTATAAATAATTGTGATTGGATGCACAATTAGGGGCTGGAATGTAGGAGATATTTACTAATATTATAAGTTATTTTTGTTCACAAGTGATATTGTTTATTTATAGTTGTTTACTTAGTCTTTAGTTTGTTAATTGGGTAATGCTGTGGGCACCTGGGCACCTGGTGTACTTAATGGAGTAGGCGGGTACAGGACCGGGATGCACCTGGGTAGGCCTATGGTTTTTTACCAGCACAGCACAGCACAGCGACAGGTCAGCATGGGAGAGGCAACATTGGGTGTTTTGTTTGTTTATTTGTTTTACGTTACAATTAGTGCTGTCAAACGATTAAAATATTTAATCGCGATTAATCGCATTTATGTCATAGTTAACTCGCGATTAATCGCAATTTTTTTTTTTTGCATTTTAATGCTCTTATCAACATGAAAAAGTGGATTGGCTTGCTTTATTTTATTGAAAAACAACTGCCAAACAGGGCGGTACAAAATAAAATTACTGCACATTTCAGGTAAACAAGGGTTTACAAAATAAAATTATAGAGTGCACCAGGCATGAAAACGGGTCGGGGTGAAAAAGGTGAGAAGGATATTACCCCTCTAGGGGGTCCGGGGGCTCCCCCGTAAGAAAAATTTAAATATTCCATATTTTAAAGCATCAATCTGATGCATTTGGAGATGCATTTTTTGCCAACCTGGGGAGAGCTGGAGAAACTTAACTTCAGCCATGAGTCAAAAATGATTATGGCCTCCTTACTAAGTATTATGCAAGCCATTTCATGGCAGCCTGTCACTGGTCTAACATTTACAGTATATGAGGCACAATGTGGTAAGGGAGAGCATGGCTGCCTTTGTTAGCATCATTTATATCTTTGATGCAGAGAATGCATCTGGCGAATCCCTGCCTGTTGATTTTGGAGAATACATCTCCTAGATGAAAGGACACCTCTTGCCCTTTTATTGAGACCTTGCCTTCCAGTTTTAGCCACGACCAGTTCCAGCTGCATTTCAATCCAGCTGTTTAACAATGGCTGCATCCTTCTCCCCTAACACACTCATTCTGCAAAAATAATGTTTGTATTAGTGTTAACTTCTAGTTTAGCCTTATTCAGACCTGCAAACCTTGATATATAACCTATATATTGATAAGTTATTAAATACTCGTCATGCATTATATTGCATTGCATATAATGTGTGCTGGTCAATTAGTCTAAAATTAATTTTAGACAAATTTTTACCAGCGTACTTTGACGTCAAAATGCGTATCCGCTACGCAGATTGCGTACAGGTTGGCAGGTCTGATTATTGATAAAACGGTGGACCACTTTACCTTCTGCCTTGTCAGTCCCCTCTCCTCAAAATCTGCCTCCTCAAAAACGGTAGCGTTATGCCGTGTTCACACCGGACGCGGCGCGTCCGGTGTGAACACGGCATAAGCTAATAATTTCCCACCGGAGCTTTAGCTAGCTGGCTAACGTTGCGTTCTCTCCTGCTGTGTTCAATGTGTTCACTCGCGCTCCCTTCTGGCACGCGCACCTGTTCGCAGTTCACTGAATATCATTCATTTTGCCGTATCGCGCTCACCATTCATTCATTTCAAACCGTAACGTTAGCCTAGCTTCCAAGCCCAAACGGCGTGCCTATTGTTTTGCTTCCGGTTGAGCTACATCCGGCGTGGTGCTCGCGGGAAAAAAAATTGAAAAATTAAAATGCGTTAACGCCGTTAATAAAATTGACGGCGTTAAAATTGGTTTGCGTTAACGCCGTTAATAACGCGCTAATATGACAGCACTAGTTACAATAAACACCAGTAAAACCGGACTCCCGCATTGGACCCTGCATTATTTTGGCTGCGTCATTTAACCAAACCTACGGTGCATCAGTGGCTTTTGATATTGGTTTATTTTCTTTAATTTATATTTATTTATTTGATTTACGGGACAAATGGCCACTACAGTGTATATATACATATTACATATGTTATAATATGGTGAGTGTGTATATAGTAAGTTCGGTGATATATAATAATAATGATAATTATACATACATATTTGTATATGATATTAGGTATTTAAAATTGACTCTATTTAAACATATTTAATAACTGACATAACTGACATGTTGCAGCATGGCGGTTCCGGAACTTTGTTTTGAAAGATGGTGCTCGGAAGTTCTACTTTATTCTTGTTAAATAACACAAGAGCCGAAAGAGGAGCAGCAAAGCGGGACAGCTGCAGGCTGCCACGTCCCGGTGTGACAACAAACGGCACCAACAGTTCGACCTGAAGGGACATTTTGCCAACAGCTGCCCTCCTCCTCTCGGCCCGCAGCAGGTGGATCATCCTGCGACAGGAGGAGGATGCTCTTGGCCCTGATTGACATTTCCCTGCAGATCCAATCGTCTCCCTCATGTTCTGATATGGCAACAAGCTTTTTCAAAGTCCGCCAGAATTAGCGAGGCCTTGATTGGGAGCTTCGTGGCTTCACTTTCAAAATAAAAGCATAAGAGGTAAACTGAAACTGTGAGTAAAAATGATATAAATAAATGGCTCCACATCTATATTGTGAAACAGATGACACCAAATATTGCTGAAATATACAACACATTTGAAATATTACAATATGTAAAAATGTCTTCCACTGTTGCATATCTTAAGATATATACAATATCAGACCTTAACAGTGGTCTGATGCTGGGCTCTATATTGGGAGATCAAAAGCACCTCAGGTTGCTGTTGATCAAACTATGCCTCATTGTCACGAAGTAAATCTGTATTAATGTGGTTTGAAGGTGTATAACAGGGTTCATACAAATTCTGACCAATGCTTTTCCATGACTTTAAACTAAATTTTCATGATCAAACATTTTGTGAAATCTGGGTGTAAACATGCAAAAGTGAGACAATGTAGTATTTAAACTAACAATGAGAATACAAAGCATACAGTAAACCTTAAATGACACAAATGAATGAGACACTAGTTTGATTAAAAGAATAAACATTTATATAGATGCCTGTATGTATGCCTGCTTATATTTTGAGCGTCTTTCTTTTAAAAGCATATTAATTATTTCAAACTCAGCGTAAATGAACGTCATGAACACATGAATATAACACATTTACATGACTTTTTTGGGGATTTCATTTTTTTCAAGGACTTGTCCAGGCCTGGAAATAACGATTTTAAAATGTCATGACTTTTCCAGGTTTTCCCATGACCGTAAGAACCCTGGTATAAAAAATGTAGGGGAGAAAAATAACTAAATTTACGTTGCTCAAAAACAAAACGATTAACATTGGTTTTAGTTTGAAAAACGTGAACAGGAAGTGCCGCGTTCACTCCGGTGACCTTGACACTGTTGCGGTAACTCCGCTCAGCTGCGGTACTTTCAGTAGCGGGTTTCTCTCACACGTTACGCGGAGGACAGGCCGAGGAAGACGTCGGTGGACGACATAAATGGCCGCGGGGTCTCCGGAGTGAAGAATGGGCTCCACGCCGTCGCGGCCATGGCCAGATCCACCAACACAAGCGCCGAGGACGGGGGCTCGCGGGTAACGGCCCCCGGCGACCGCGCAGAGGCTCGCGACCTGGCCGAGCCCCGGGACCTGTCTCTGGAGGCGGTGCTGAAGTCCTACGAGCAGCCCATCAACGAGGAGCAGGCGTGGGCCGTGTGCTACCAGTGCTGCAGCGGGCTGAGGGTGCCCGCCGCCGCCGGGAGGGTGCGCCGGGTGAAGGACCCGTCCTCCATCCTCCTGCACCGGGACGGGACCGTGTCGCTGCAGCGGGAGCCGCGACGCAACGGTAACAAACCCAACAAAAGTCAGTTCTGACAATGCGCTTCCGGTTTGACACATTACGACATTAAACATTACGAGCCGCTTTTCAATTCGGCGTCATGTTGAGTCGCTGAATCTGCGCTCTTTGAGTAAAACTGCGACTTTTCCAACGGGTCCGCCTGACTCCCGCAGTAACCTAGGTTACATCCTCCGGTAAACCACTCCGCGGTCCCCGATGTTCACTTTGATGTTTATACCAAACCACGTGCTGCTTGCTGGCCCACATGGGCGCGGAATGAAACAGTGTTTTCTACTGTTTCGTTAAATATATGGAACCATCTTTTACCTCCTTGAACCTTGAAGTAAAAGCAGTGACACCTGAAATCATCTTATTTCGTAGGGAGTTCGGTGCGCATCGTTGATGCTCTCCCGTCCCCAAACAACATGTAATATTCCCGCTTGATCGACCTTTAACTACATCATTTATCATTATTAAACCGACCTTACACACTGTATGTTGTGTGTCTATAAGTCTCTATTGTGTGGCCCTCCTGATGCCAACAAGGATGACTTGTATTATGCCAGTAAATGATTCATTATTCATGAACAGCTTCACCCGAGCATCCCCTCTTGCAGAGACTGGTTTGGAGACTTCAAAGGGTGGAGGTGGTGTTTGAGGCAGTCTTCTGGAGGTTTCCCCCTCTGACTTGTGCCTTACCGCCATTATATCACTGATTGTGAAGTATTTATGTCCTCACTGTGGCCTGGGCCCAAGAAGCCTGTTCAGACTGACTAAAGCACAAACCATGCCAAACTTAATACAACATAAATAAAACAGGTTTCATTTTAACCGTATATTTCATAGCCTCTGGTTTATTTGCATTCCTGCCCTTTGAGAGTCACTTTACAATAAATACATACAATTTAAAAAAACAACATGCATATCACTAGTTAGAAGTCTAAACTCTTTTTTCCCACTTCATATTCCTTCCTGAATATCAAACACTTCTGTGAGAAATATTGAGAGACAGAAGCAGGAATGTGAGTTATCACATTTCCGTCATAAACAGCCTCACGCAGCTTTTGTTGAGTGTGTAACGTGAAGCCGTCACAGCGGAAGAAAACCTACTGTCCTGCTTTTGTTTGCTTTTTCAGGAATTTAACAGGGAATGACTTGTATTGCATTACACGCTTTACAGTTGTTTAGGCTCTTTTGGTTACTGTGAGTCTCTTTGCCCATGTTGCATCATTTTGTAGTTTTGAGTCTCTTTGTAGTTGTTTTGACCCTTTTTATTGTGAGTCTCTTGGCAGCTGTTGCATCGCAAAGTTGTTTTGGTCTTTTCTGTGTCTCTTTGTAGTTGTTTCTTTGTGGTCATTTTTTTTTTTTAAACCTACTTTTTAATTAGTTTTCAACAACATAACCTCATATTCTTTGTCAATTGTTCAGATGTATGTCTTGGTACACATGATATTCAGGTACAGTGTACAACACACAGAAAGAACAGCAAACATCAAAAGGTGGTAAAACACACTTCAAATAATAATTTAAATAAATAATTTAAATAGGATGAAGAACCAATAATTGTCCAGTCCCGATTGTAGTATTGTATGTCCTATATATGCTTTCCCGAGTGTGTGTGTGTGCGTGTGTGCGTGTGTGTGTGTGTGTGTGCGTGTGTGAGTGTGTGAGTGTGTGCGTGTGTGAGTGTGTGAGTGTGTGCGTATAGAGAGACTTAGCGAGAGCGGTTCTCTTTGTGGTCTTTTTGAGTCTCTTCCCAGTGGATGCGCGTCTCATTTTTCTGGTGAAGGTCAGGGTGACGGATTACTGACAAATCAGTAATCCGTCCATGTGAGAACTTAAGATCCTGGTGAACCACGTTTGCCTTTTAACAGTTGCAAACACTTTGCTGTGATCATTAATGGTCAGCGCTCACTGAGCAGAAGTTCATCTCTCATTAGCACAGCTGTGTATGCTTGTAGCTTGTGTCGGTTCACGCTCTGCTGATCCATAAGTAAACACAATCTAAGTAGCGGTGCGAGTCCCTCAACCAGCATGAAGTGTTACTATTATTATATTAGTAATGCAGCCCGTGACCTCTGCCTTGTTTAAGCTCAGATTCATCCCAAATCATCATGCTATTTTTAGACAGCTGGTCTAGAGAGGAAACATCTATTATTTTGCAATAATCTGAGGTCCAAGCTTCATTATTGTTGGAGAGTATTTTTTTTAACCACTTTATATTTGTTCCATTCATAACAAGCTGATTTTGGGTCGAAGAACTGGGCCTCATTTCACACCGATAAAAGTAAAGCTTAAAACTAGATTTATGCCACACAGAAAATAAAGTGTTAGTTTGAAATGAACGCCAAGCTGTCTTCATCCAATAAAGCAGCGATAATGACAACAATATCTTATAATAAATATGCTTTTGAAATGATTTGTACTAATTTATTATCTAAATGATTGTGAATGGATTTCCTGTTGATGGACTCATGGTAATCCACTAATTGTTTGAGGACTAGTCGTGATCTTTGTCTACTCAGCTTTGGCTTTTGAGAGAACCGTCTCACCTCCAGGTCCACCCAGGAGGTGTTCCAGTGCTTTCAGGCACATCACATAGTCTTCTTCTGCAGATGGACTCTGCCCAGTTATCACCGAATCGTGGATGTTTTTTATTCTCCTCGTGAGCATTTTACAGACTTCTTATCTATGTTGCCTTTTTTTAAATGTGACATTTTAGACCATTTAGTAAAATCTAAATACCCAGTCTATTGTAACTGTATATTCACAGCACGTATCCTTTCTATGTCCTGTAAACTAGCCCTCACCAGCTGATACTCCAACCTTCAACTGAGTAGGAAGTTACTGTGAATCCCAATATGAGCCGGCGCCAAAGCTGCACGACTCAGCATTTTAATGTAAACGTATCGGCCTGAGTCACTAATGACCCCGCACCAGAGGAGAAAGCCTCCCCGACGGGCTGCAGGCGCTCCGCTTGTCAGCCGGAGCTCTGGCGTCCGGCAGCAGACAACCTGCAGCGGCAGCAGACCACGTCCACAGGAAGCTGGACTCCTTTCTGCTGCCGTCTGCACCGTCTTCAGTCTCCTTTGGTAGGAAACGGGACGGGTCGTCCCTGCTGGTGAACACGGTCCCGTGTGTGTACGCGCATGCAGTTTACCGATGTTGATGACATCAGCAGGTTGTAGCGACTATCAGGCAGTCAAGCCCTTCAGAGAGCGAGCGCACAATGTGACCTGAAACAGCCGTAATACAAACAGTCTGAAGGCTTAATACTAGTTCTGGCTCTGGAGAGACGGGTCAGGGACCTGCTAGCTCGGCACAGGGGAAGCCTCTATACCAGGGGTGGGCAAACTTTTTGACTCGCGGGCCACAATGGGTTCTAAAATTTGACAGAGGGGCCGGGACAGGACCAGATGGATGGAGTGTTTGTGTGAACTAATATAAATGACATGTAAAAATCATTACATGAAAGGATTTGGCCTTTAACAGGTAGCAAAGCATTTATTTGCAAGGCAATTTAACAAATTGCACGAATTGCAACTAACGATTATTTTAATAATCGATTAATCAATGAATCGGATAAAAACATAAAAAAAGCATTAATTTCCAACCCTTTATTCAAAAACAGAAGTGAGAGTGCAAAACATGTTCAGAAAGCACAAACAGGTTTCTCCTTGAACATCCCTGAGCTGTTGATTAAAAAAATTAAATAAAAATGGACTAACACTAAAAACATGTATGCTTTACATCTGCTAAATGTGAGCCCTTTTTACTGTAATGATCTCCTTGGAGCAGAGGCTGCATTTAGCATGCCCTGCTTTATCAATATGTATGAAACAGACAGAGGGAAGCTGTACTGCTCCTCTCACGTCTGTTCTGACCTCTTCATCTCAGCTCTGCATCAAGCTGCGCTGCATAGAGCGTCCTCTTCCTTAAACTCTTTCATTCTGGGTCTCTTACGACCACGACATCACGTTGTTGGCTAAGCCCAACTACGTGATTTGATTCATTCTACTTTGAGTAAAAAAACAACCTGCAGCCAGATCCTCCGGTGTGCCGGTTTAACGTTAACGAGTGACTGGTGAACTGAACCAGACCGGGGGTTACGGCATGTTTCATCACGTTACGTTTTTTTACAAGCAAGACTGAACTGTAACGGAACATAAAGTAACTTTAACGACAACACACAACCCAAACACGTTAGCTAACGTGATAGCAAGCTGACTAGCTTCCATTAAAAACAAGTTGGAGGGAAATGAAGCCGCTGTAGACATCTTAACGCTGATTGGCCAAGACTCGTCACATCAAAGATGTTCTATTTTTCTCGGTGTCTCACTCCAATCTCAGAAACGCTGGCCGGCCAGTTACTCTGCTCCGCTCTTTTTTTTTTCTTTCTCCGCGACTTATTGACTCGCGACACAACGAATCGATAATGAAATTCATTGCCAACACTATTGATAATCAATTCGTTGTTGCAGCCCTAATAATAATATTTGGACAAGTTCGGCGGTCCGGATTAAAAAGCCCAACGGGCCGTATACGGCCCGGGGGCCGTACTTTGCCCATGTCTGCTCTATACCAACATACGGCCCACGGCCCTTCCGGATAACTGTTAAAATAAAGAAGTGACAGGCTTTTGCCAACATTAGCCTAACGAGGAATACTGTGACGGATAGGATTTCCGATCTTTCATCAGATTTGGAGCCAAAAGAAGCATAAAGTAAAGTCATTTGTAGCATTTTCATTTGCAATCGATGAGAGCACTGACATCACTAAAGATGTTGCTCAACTGGCCGTATTCATTCGTGGAGTTCCTTGAGTTGATACCATGACAGACACCACTACAGCCAATTACGTTGTTAGCGCTCTCGTTGAAGCGCTGGACCGGGTGGACTGGACTGGACCCGTGCTGTCATGTGGTACAGATGGCGCACCATCAATGATCGGGAGAAAAACAGGCGTTGTGACGAAATTCAGGGAGAAAGTACAAGCTGCAAATGGAGGATAACGTTGTTGGACATTTCACTGTATTTTTCACCGCGAGGCATTGTGTTGCAAGTCGTTAAAAATGGATGACGTCATGAAAGTGGCGTCACAAACGCGTCACAAAGCGAGGGAATCTGCAGAGGAGAGCAGGCAGATAAACAGTGGACTGATGTAGTCTTTATGTTTCTAGTTTAATGTAGAAAGACCTTAAAATAGAGTTTATCATCCAAAAACCTTCACCAATGATTTAAACATAGAGATGTATTGTTGTTATTTATGTGTTATTATGCTGTGATTTTACTGGTCTGGCCCACTTGAGATCAACATGGGCAGCATGCGGCCCCTTCACTAAAATGAGTTTGACACCCCTACTCTAAAAGCTATATGATTTGATTTATTGATGTCTGTCGGGATGTTCAGGGAACTTCAACAAACGGAAGATGTTTTTAAAGAAGATTACCTACCCTAGCTGTAATATAAACTATTGATTAATTGCTTTAAGCAAATGGAGGAACGAACTAACGAAATGGACAGACTGCTGATGACGTACATTTCAACGTTACTCAAATACGCCTATCGACAGACCTGAGAAACTTTGTCCTCTTTCTTTGGTTGATAAGATGAGATCTATTATATTGTTCTTTCTTTGACCCAGCATTTCAATTTGTCATGAAACCCACGTTTCAGTTCCGACAACAACATATCTTTTGATACCTTGCTTTGAGAAATGTAAACATGGTTTCTACTTGTTTTTATTTATAAAGGAGATATGAAAAGTATTGCTCCCTCCCATCAAGTGCAGCACTGTCCTCAAATGAATCTGGATCACTTCAATGGCACAGTACCTTAATCCCCATCAATAGATGTATGACTAAGTGGGCCTAATGGAAATCGTATTGTCCCTCGCAAAGACTGTGTGAGCTCACTGCAGCTGCAGCATATATTGGAAATATATTCCAAAGTGTTGGTACAGCACAACGCTGCTTCGGCATCTGCTTATCGTTTTGATATCTTCCTCCTGCCTCGACTGGACTGCGTCCTGATCCGGGAACAATAAACAGACGGGGTCGAGGGATGAGCTGTGGAAGAGCTTCAGATAAGAAGCAGTTTACTCCATCTGAAATGAAAGGTGTCTGTTTGAAGGCTTGCCGAAAGCCATTGCAGGACGAATGCTAAAGAGGTGATTCGCTGAGTGCACTTCAGGCCAGCAGGAAGTCAAAGTCCAGATCCATATCGCTCTTGTCAGATAAAAAAAGCTTGCATCACCCAAACGTCGACTGCTCTTTTTGAAAGGCCGTGCATCGCTGAAAGAGAGAGTCAAGAAAATTTGATTTGCAAGTTTTTCTCGTTACAGCATCACTCCTCAAGGGATCATACCACATTTCTCTCACAGCAGTCACTTCACTGAACATGTCACTGATTATTATTCTCTTTTTATAATAAGTGCAAAGGTCAGTGCTGACTTGTCGTGCAGGTAAAGGTCAAAGTGTCACACCCGACACGTGTAATTGGAGGTACAGGTCAATTCTGGTGACGGCTGCAAAATGATCCTGTCCATTTATAACTAGCTCTGCTCCTCTCAGCCCAGTTTCACTTCTTGGTCACTTTGTGGTTCCTTTTGAATTCAGTCTCTCAGACCTTTATTACCATGGCAACAGATGGCAAAGTTCATCTTCGGAGAGTATGCAATTTGCTGTGAGCGTCTCTGAGGGTTTTGAGAATAAACGAAGGGGCTCGGGGTTGTCCAGACGTAACATTAAATACCAGAGTGCAGGATTTAGTGCCACCTTGTGGCGAGGTTGCCGATTGCAACCAGCTGAATGTCCCTTCGCTCACCCGGTAGCCTTCAGCTAACATAAAAACACCAAAGCCTCTCTCCAGAGCCAGTGTTTGGTTTGTCCGCTCTGGGCTCCTGTAGAAACATGGCCGTGCAACACGGTGGACTCAGTGAAGAGGACCCACTCCCTAATGCCGTGTTCACACCAAAAGAGTTGCGAATTTTTGCAACGCTTTTTCGCCTGAGTTTACTCGCTCGACTTTATGTGGTTAATTTGCCTTTTCGCTTTTTCGTAACCATTCGCTGCGGAAAGGGGGCGGGGCTTATCTCCGTGGCTTTACTCTGTGAAAACATTTACCATTTACGCATCCACCATTGAAATAACCACTAGTTCTGCTTTATACTTGTTGAGGAAGTCCCACACACGTGGGAACATCAAACGCCCCCGTGTCTGGGTTCATAATATTATCCGTAGTCGTGTCTGGGTTCATAATATTATCCGTAGTCGTGTCTGGGTTCATAATATTATCCGTAGTCGCACACAGCTCCGACTCCTCCAGGACGAGTGTCTGAATGAAGCCGCTTCCAGCGCTCCTTCAGGACCAGCAGTTTGATTCAGTGACGGCAGGACGGCGGTGATGCCGGGCGGAGCTTCTCAACGCCGATTGGCTTTCGCAACTCTGCGTTGGGCGAATTCTTCACCAGAGTTGAAATATTTCAACTCAAGCGGAAAAGCAGAAAAGCGAATATACACAACGCCTTTTCGCCTCTATCGCGAAAAAGCAACCATTCGCGTCTGTGCATTGACTTAACATGTAATCTACTCGCGTGAATATTTTGCAACACTTTTGTTGTGAACACGGCATAAGTAGATGGGCTGTACTGTATATCTCTTTTCTAGACTTCCAAAACCCTTCAACACTACTTGTCTTCATTTACCCATTGCCATTGAGGCCGCAATGGCTACTTCACGTAGTCGCGGAATTGCAGTTATTACTAAAAACCAGCACCATGGTTGTTGCCTTACAAACAAACCAATTGCTGATTGGTACGAGGCCACCGTACGGAAGAAACGAAGAGCAAGTTTCAAGAAGATAATACCTAAATGTTCTTGAATGAAGTAAAATGTCTTGTCGTCCCCTGTCATGATGTAACGATTGCTCCTAACATTGTGTGTCCGATTAACATTTCCATGAGCTCACGACATAAATCGTGAAAGGTGCTAAATTCAGAGCATTTCTATCTCTCGCTACGGCGCTAACGACCGCAATAGTGCCGACCTCGCTGGCGGTGGTTTACCTCTCTCAGCTCAGGTCGACATTACTTACTCTGTATCTTTACATTGCTAACAGTTGTTTGCCGCTATCATAATGCTCCGAGTATCATATCGGGAATCTGTAAAGCTGTTGAAAAACCAGCCCTGAAAATCGAACACGTTTTTAATGTAGAAACCGATGCAGCTTCACGTGCCAAACGTCCTTCCCCTGTCCGTGTATCGAACTGGGTTATTGTGCTGTTTTTCAGCATCTAATCTCCTGGAAGTGTTTTTCGTTGGCAGATTCCTCTCCTCCCTGTTGTGTTCACTGACCTGCAACTGTGGGAAAGAGGCGGCGGTGTCATCGGGTTACACCGCCTGACCGGGCCGAGCATTATTTCAACCGGTCTGGCAGGTTTCAGGGGTTCATGTCGTCTCTCATAACAGAGTCTCCTCCTCGCCCCTCCTTCAGTGTCAGTTGTTGCCCTTTTGTTGCCGATTGAAGCGGTGTCTGCGTTCACACGGGGGAACAGTGACGCTCTGTTGGTCCCAGGTTCGAGTCCGGCTGTTGACGGAGGATGCTGCGGTGGGCTCCATCACCATGTGACCTACGCTGATCTCTCATCTTTCTCTCTCTTCCTTCTCTGATGTTTCACCGGCTCCCTCCCTCCGTCTTTGTCTCCTGCATTTCCTGTCCGTCCACTCTCCTGTTTCTCTGCAGTGAGAGCTGCTGATCGAGGAGTTTCAGGCCTCTCGGGTGTCGTTACTGACATCTGAGAGAGCCTTTTTACTCTCTCTCTCTCACTCACACACACACACACACACACACACACACACACACACACACACACACACACACGCTCGTAGTTATGCACGGTAAACCTGTAAGCACAATAATGCACGGCCCAGTTATGACTGTGGGACATGTGGAGTACCGCATCCACGTTTGATTTATCGAGTTGAAGATTTAAAACCAGCTGACTGAGGTTTTATTTGTTATATTGGTGCTATAAAGCCTGACTGTTTAGTAGCACAAATATCAGGTTTCCTTCAAACAACTTGCTGATTTTGAATCACCCCGTTGAATATGGAAGCCTTATTTATGGGTGAAAGCTGCTCCGTGTCTCCGAGGGACAAATCAAATGTAGCGTGACGTATGAATCTCCCTCCTGAGCTTTGCTGCAGAGGAGCCAGCTGTTAGTGCAAAGCTTTGTTTTGGAAAGAAAAATCCTGAAAACCAGGGAAGCAGAAGTAATGCACGTGTGTCTCCTCTCTGTCGCTGTGGTGTTCCCACAATGCTCCCACTCGCGTCGAGACAAGGCCGTAGGACTGCTTTGGCACATAACATAAGATATTCCAACTATAATCAAACCTTCCAAGTAAACTATGGATACAAGTTTTCAAGAACTATTTATTTCATATGGCAGCAGAATCTGGGACTCACTAATTAAGGCAGAAAAATAGGACTAACCCCAGAAGAACACAAAATGGATTTGGACTTCACAGAAACGGTCCAAACCCTGGAGTATATTAGGAGTATACCCCCTCACTAGCGAGGACTCTGAGGGAGGGCGGCGTAATCAGAGGGTTGGCGGTTCGATCCCCGCCTCTAGTCCGCATGACAAAGTGTCCTCTGGCAAGATTCTGAACCTGTGCATGACTGTGCATTAGTTTAGATCCGTGTGTGTGTGTGTGTGTGTGTGTGTATGTATGTTGACATGTAGTGTAAAGCACTTTGAATGAGCAGGAGAAAGGCACCATTAAAGACAAGATCTTTAACTTCTACTGGGGGAAAAAGATGGGAATCTAATCTCTACACAGAAATATTGTATTGGAAAGTTTCAAAAACTGGAAAGTGATCATTCAACAAACAGTTTTGGCTCGACTCGTATTGAATCACCCCAAATACCAACAGTTTTTGAAGAAATAACTAGTTATTGAATGTTAATTATTTATAAAATGAGTCACTGCAGACAGATTTGGTAAATTATGTTCCCAGTTCTACAGAAGTGAGTTTCTAATGGGACGAAAATGTGAAAATATGCATTGAGAAAGATAATTGGCTCAACTGGAGTGTGTGTGTGTGTGTGTGTGTGTGTGCGTGTGCGTGTGTAATATATGATTTGGCAGCATGTTTATTTTATTTTAAAAAATTGACCCTGAAAAAATACAATTAATTAAAGTGTTTTTTTTTAACTCTTCAGAGTTTTTTTCTGTGCTGTCCAGAAATGAAGATACTAACCCGAGAGCTGTCGCAGGAATATCAGATGTAGAAACTGTCATGATGAGCATTTTAATATAGTAAAAAAGAAAAGAAAAGGAATCCCCCAGAAGTCTCAGGTCCTGATTGGACTCCTCCTCTTGTCTCCTCAGAAGACTCTGATGGACCTCCTCCTCCTGCGGCAGAGCGGCAGGTGAGAAAGAAAGAACCTTTATTTGCACACCAAAAAAAAAAAATATATGAGATGCTTACTCCAAAAACACAGTCTGTTATGTAAAACTCAGGTTATTGTTTTGTCTGAGTGGATTAGTTAGCATGTATTTGTGTGTTTAGCTGGATTTAGATTGTTCTGCTGTTATTATTCCTCCCCTTGTCTTGTCTCCTCGCCGCCCTCCAGCTGGTCCGGTCGCTGGGCGTGGCGATCTACCGCGCTCTGGACTGGGGGCTGGACGACAGCGAGGAGCGGGAGCTCGGCCCCCAGCTGGAGCGCCTCATCGAGCGCATGGCCGGCGGGGTCCAGGCCGGAGAGGGCGTCTGCGCCGGCGGGAGCAGCACCACAGATGAAGGGTACAGTGGCCAGGAAGAGGAGGAGGAGGAGGAGGAGGAGCAGGAGGGCGCCATGAGGCCGGTGTGCACGTTCCGCCAGGTGATGGCGCTGTGCGCGTCCCGGCTGGCCGACCCCGGCTTGGCTGCGGAGCACTACCAGGCTGTCTGCAGGGCTCTGTTTGTAGAGACTCAGGAGCTGCAGACCTTCCTCATCAAGATCCGAGACGCTAAGGAGGTACGTCAGGTTGCCGCGTCCGCGTCAGCGTCACGCCGGTGTACCTTTCTAGCAATGTAGCTGGAATAAACACGGGGAAATAGATTCATGACCTACTTTCATCAGCCTCCACCTCGCTGGGTTTGAAATGCTTCCTGTCCACGTGCCTCAGAGCAGAGACCTCCTCTGTTTCCTTCAAATCTAGACTCCTTTTTAGGTCTGTCACGACAAAATACCTTTCCTGGTAAATATATCGTCCCAAAAAACAATGTCATTGTCATTTTAAGACCATTTTATGGCACTAATATAAATATAATAGGATGATAATGTAAGTGCACCCTTTCACAGAGCGATGAAAAATTATCGAGGTCATCATGTTATTACAATTTATTTATAGTGTTGCTTCCATCAGTAATAATATTATTCACCACATACAGGTTCCCTGAGTTTCCATCAAAAACTCCGTTTACTTTTAGCATTTCTCTTCAACACGTGTGAATCCTTCAGGCTTAACGCGTATTTAATACATTCCATTTCTCATAAATCATTTTCAAAACTGATTCATAAGACTTTGACTCATTAAACGTCTGCATTGTTTCCATTCATGTTTGTACAGTAGCTGGTAGTCTTCTTCTTTCTTCGCCACCACATTATACCGATTTATAGCCACGTTCTAAGATCTCAGAAGAAGAAAACATTAAATAGACTAAAAATCCAAAATGTCTTTACATGTTTCCTAGTTTTTGCCTTTAAAACAACAAAAACTGTCTTTCTGCTTTTTTTAAAGCCGACATAACTGGAATTATTTTTAATTCTGACACATTGGTTTGTGGATTGGATGAAATGATTGGACAGGGAGCCATATATGTGCACATTTCCCATTATAATTGACACTTCACGTCTCACTTTTTTCATTTAGTTTTTACATGGAAATAAAGTCTTCCGGTGAGAGAGTGAGGTTAAAGCAGTGGTTCTCAAACTTTTTCTGTCACGCCCCACTTTGGAGGAAGAAAAATGTTCGGGCCCCACCGCCCCAACACAATTGTAACAAAATGGTCCAACTTTTTGTGACTCCTCCATCCGTGCTTTTTCAAATAATAGAACGAAAAAAATTGCAATCCCTTTCAAGTAAACCAGATTGCTCCATCAGACAAAAACTAATAACATCTGCAATCACTTTGTTAGAACAATGCAAATAAAGTTCTATCTGCACTGAATATATTTTCAAGATAATAAAAATAACGTTCAACCTTTGAAAACAAAAATGAGTGAGATGTGTGAGCATCAGGTTGTATCAGTATTAGTGGAGCAGTGAGCTGCTTTCCTCTACAAATATTTTTTAAACGGGGTTGTAGATTTGATACGACTCTCAATTCATGCTCAATGTTGAGCTTAGATCTACAGTCAGGTCCATAAATATTTGGACATTGACACATTTTTCATTATTTTGGCTCTGTACACCACAACAATGGAGTTGAAATGAAAAAATGAGGAGTTTTTTAAGGCAAAGAAGTGGAATGTTCTGCAATGGCCAAGTCAATCACCTGACCTGAATCCAATTGAGCATGCATTTCACTTGCTGAAGACCAAACTGAAGGGAAAATGCCCCAAGAAGCAGCAGGAACTGAAGACGGTTGCAGTAGAGGCCTGCAGAGCATCACCAGGGACGAAACCCAGCGTCTGGTGATGTCTATGGAATCCAGACTTCAGGCTGTCATTGACTGCAAAGGAATTTCAATAAAGTATTAAAAGTGACAATTAGATTTATGATTATATTAATTTGTCCAATTACTTTTGGTCCCTTAAAAACGGGGTGGCCACTTATACATTTGTTGTAGTTCCTACACCGTTCACCTGATTTGGATGTAAATACCCTCAAATTAAAGCTGAAAGTCTGCACTTAAAGCACATCTTGATGTTTTCATTTCAACTCCATTGTTGTGGTGCCCAGAGCCAAAATAATGAAAAATGTGTCAATGTCCAAATATTTCATGGAGTGTTCGTCCTGAAACCACAAGGTAGCGGTTCATCCCTGTTCTCCATAGTTTCATGTTGAAGTGTCCTTGAGTGAGACCCTGAACCCCAGAGCTTCACAGCAGCACACTGCTCCTTCATTACTAAGGATGGTAACATGCAGAGAATAATTTCCCCACTGTGGGATTAATAAAGGATTATTTAAAAGAATTATAATAATACAAAAAAATTATAATTTTTTTTTTAATATAATTTTTTTAAAACTACATCACCGCCCCGCGCCCCACCTGTAATACCTCCGCGCCCCACTAGAGGGTCGCGCCCCACAGTTTGAGAACCACTGGGTTAAAGCCACGATGTGCAGAATTAGATTTCTCTCTGACTTTGGTGCCCCCTAGTGGTTCCATCATGTGATTCAGGGACACGGCCTGAAAGCAGTACATGGACAAACTTCTCCCATTAGAACATCGCAATACTGCATCTTATTTAACGCGGTTGAATGCAACCCTTTTAGATTTGGCATTTTGTGGCAGAAAAGGTGTTTTAAAAGCGTCTGTTGCTTCTTTTCCGTCGCACAGATGCTGAAGAAGATCACAACAGACGAAGCTGAAGACCGGTCGACAGCGGAGCTGGATGCACTGAAGCACACGGACTGGGTGAGACGAGACGGGCGAGAGGACAAGGCAACAGTGTTTTTGACAGAAGAAGGCAGTGTTGTCGTGCTATATGTGTGTGTGTGTGTGTGTGTGTGTGTGTGTGTGTGTGTGTGTGTTGTTGTTGTTGTTTCCATCCCAGGCACGTCTGTGGGTGCAGCTGATGAAGGACCTCCGGCAGGGAGTGAAGCTGAAGAAGGTGCAGGAGCAGCCGTTCAACCTGCTGCCCACCGAGTTCAGCCTCACACCCTTTGAGATGCTCATGCAGGACATACGGACTCGCAAGTTCCAGCTGCGCAAAGTCATGGTGAGGGACGAGACTCGGTTTAAAATAATGACACCAAGCTTTAGTTATGATATGAAGATGTGTGCCATGAAAGCAGCAGAGATGTCAGCTGACGAGTCAGAGAGGAAAGCAGATCACATGTCGGTTCACAGTTGAACTGTAAAGAATTTAAGCCATTTCAATTTCAGTTGTAGATTAGGTGACAGATAATGGAAAGTATCTGCATTGTAAATTGTTGAAGTGTCCTTAGACTTGTAACTGAAAGCAGTCAAACTGTGAGTCCAGGTGTTGTCAGTTGAGGAAAGCAGCTGAATCGAAGCGTCGCAGATCTTCTGCAGGAAATACATCCTTGTTCCCTCTCTGAGATCTGAAAGGAAGGTGTTTTATCATCACTTGATTAAATGCAGCATGAGGACATTGAGGGCAGACAAGAGTGAGACCGAGATGCCCGTTTGTCATTTCCTCTTCCTCAGGCCTCACATAGTGTGTAGCTCTGTGACAGGAGGGAGCCGCTATGTAGCATGCATACACCAGGCAGTCACCTTGAGGCAGATACATAATTCAGCCTCGGAACAGAAATATGCCCCGACTGCTCACCGCCAAATGGCAGCAAGCTGCTGAACACGGTGCACCATTTAGCAGCCGCCAAATGAGTTATTGTATACGTTGGTGGAGACCAAAACAGAGCTAAAAAGGAGAGTGGATTTCTGTTAATAGCTAAACATCTTTAGCTTTCAGCTTCATCAGGCGTTGATATTCCAATGTTGTGCTTGCAGCTTGTTTGCCTTGCTGCATGACCACTGCAATGATTTACAGACGGCCGGTGTGTTATTGTATTGCTCAGGTGGACGGTGACATTCCCACCAGAGTGAAGAGAAATGCCCATGAAATGATTCTGGATTTCATCAGATCAAGACCTCCACTTAAACCAGTGAGTGGGAGTCGCCTTTTTTGAAATGGAAGTTCCCCACAGCAATGTGGAGGAGCCACTGAAAGTATGCGGTGAAAACCATGAGTGTGTGTGTCGTAAAGAATGGCGCAGTTTTGTAAGTAGATGTGCCCGTTAGTGAGGTTTATGTGTCTTTGTCTGAACTCTGAACTCTTTGGTTCGACCAGCCGTGTCCACCTGGATTCAAGGATGGAGGTCAAAGGTCATGGTGACCTCTCGAAACACCTTTTTTTCCATTTCACACAAATGTCTAACAGGATAAAATGATGACATAATGACATTTACAGGGTTCTTACGGTTATGGAAAACCTGGAAAAGTCATTGAAAAAAAGTTTTGGAAAGTCATGTAAATGTGTTATATTCATGTGTTCATGACATTCATTTACGCTGAGTTTGAAATAATGAATATGCTTTTAAAAGAAAGACGCTCAAAATATAAGCAGGCATACATACAGGCATCTATATAAATGTTTATTCTTTTAATCAAACTATTGTCTCGTTCATTTGTGTCATTTAAGGTTTACTGTATGCTTTGTATTCTCATTGATAGTTTAAATACTACATTTACTCACTTTTTCATGTTTACACCCAGATTTCACTAAATGTTTGGTCATGGATATTTGGTTTAAAGTCATGGAAAAGTCATAAATCCATTGGTCAGAATGTGTCTGAACCCTGCATTTAGGATGGACATGGATGTAAAGTGCAACATGGCGGAGGCTTATATCTGTTTCTAGGTGAATGAACACCTCGATAGAAAGGCAACCAAATATTAATGCAACGATGAGTCCCGAACAATAGCTTTGACCTCCTACTATAATTGATATATTACTGATTTTAAAAGCCGTTACGGATACAAGCTTTCATGTCAGCACTGTGTTACTGTCTGCTCCATTACATTCTAGTGAATTACCCTTTTACTATCAATAAGTAGTACTGCATGTTTCTCTTTGTTTCATTGGGGTTTTGTTGTCTAATCCAAAGCGTTCACACTGTGTGGTTACATCATGTCTTTAAATGGTGGCACAACATGGCTCCGTTCATCCGTTCATGCTTGTCCATATCTGTACGTACTCCCCTATTCTCGACTCCTCAGATTCCTCCTAACGGCTTCTCCTCTCCGTTTAGGCTTCAGAGCGCTGCCTCCCCCCTCCTCCCCCGCAGCAGCAGACCCTCCATGAAAAGGTCCTGGCTGGGATCAAGCAGGAGAGGAAGCTCCGGCCGGTGGTCCTGCCCAGCTCCAGACGTAAGGGGACAGGATGAATGGTTGGGCGCTTTGCCATCTTAAAGGTAGCAGAGAGCGATTCTGCCAACAACCTGGTCTGAAGTCAGTATTTTCCACATTATTCAAGGGCACGTTATTCAGAAAGTAAGATGTTCCTACATAGACGGGTTCACGTTGACAGTGGAATGGGAGGCGTTCCTCTCCCTTCTCTCAAGGCTCAAGGGTTCATTGTGCCATTTGTGCCTAGACCAAATGGCACAAATGGCAAAACAGTCCAGAAACATTGGAGTTATTTGTACAGGGCTCTCTGAGTCAACAGTTTTTGAAATAAAACAACAACAAAAACACACTATAATAAGAAAGAGAAAAAATATAAAGTATGAAAACACTATAAATACGGTGGTATGTGTACAAAAGGTATGTACAAGAAAGGTATTAAAAAACCGTTAAATAACAGTAATTAATAGGCTAGTCCTGAGTGCTGTTCCTGGATTGTGAAAAGAGGGAAAAGGGGAGAGTTATATGGGAATATTGCACATTTTGCACAATCTGCTACGACGTCAGTTCAGCACCCCGTCAATGGACAGCGAGGAGGATTAAACGGAGTGCGATCTTATTCCGTGAACAGAATATGAAACGTATCAATGTAAGACCATTCTTAAGCTGTACTGAATATATTGGACGCTTTGAAGCTTCATTCACTATGTTGACGGACTCTCAGTCGACAGTCCAATGCTACTTTGTACTTCTGCACAGACGTAGATAAACGTCAGGCTAACCTGAGATTATTAGTTAGATGTAGTGGTGAACGGACTGTTGAGGGATGCAACGCTTCCATTCAGTTACATTATGATGCGTTCAGGCTCTGTTCAGTGAAAATGAGTACTGTACTAAGGTAAATTATAACGTTATCATGATGTGTTCAAATGTAATCTGGTCAAATGAAGTGTTGGTGAGAAACTAGAATAAATCCAGTAGTTTGAAGGAGATGATTTTACAACATGAATAGATATTAGAGATGAATTATGAGCTGTTTACACTAAACTCTAATCAGCTTATACTACATCAATACAAAACATTATATATTACTATAACAAAGTAAAAGGAGAACATTTATAATGTTTTATAGTTCACTGACTGAAAAGATTTTTGAGACGGTGGTAAAACATACATAACTGCTATAACAAAGGGATGACAACATGATCAGTATCTAAAATATATATTATATTTGCTCCCTTTCTTCTTCTTTTGTGCTGATCTGATCCGTGAAACTCCTTAAACTCCAGAGCGGTAGATTTATTTATTGCTTCAATTCATATTTGTTGGCGTCTAGCCTCTCAAAAGCAACGTTGTCACTGCAGAAAGAAACCCATTCACCGAGTTTTTAGAGGGATTTGGAAAAGACATTTGATGTGATTAATTAAGAGACGAAATACAACCTTATTTTACTGCTTTGCCATCTCTCTTTTACAACGTTAAGTATGGGAGAGTGCCGTTTGAACGTTTAGCTGAAGGCGCCTGTGTGCTCTGCAGGTCTAAGAGCAGACCGTGTTATGTTTCCACCACACAGAAGTACTTACAATACAAATGGCCTCTCATTGGCTGTGTGCATCCGTCAGCATCTGAAACCGTGGCAGAGCATCTGGAGAGAAGCGCCACGTGATTTGGAGTGCAGTAACGGATCCGGAGCTGTGGCTGCTCTGGATATCCCACTGCGTGTTTCTGACCTTCACGGGACTTTCCGTGTGACTCTCGCTGTGCTATCCAGAACATAAATGTTAAGCTAGCTGCTAAATTATGAATCCCCAGTCTGTGCATTGTGTACTGTAGCCTGTGAGGGTCACACCACAGTCGGCTTCTGCACACTGTATGTCGTGTGTAGCAAGAGCATTTTGTTCACGTGGAGGTGGCATTGCTTTCATAAATATTGAGCATCTATTTCCAGCAAGGTCAGTGTAATTCAGTCTGAAGAACACACACTGCTTTGTTTAGCGCCGTTATGGGATCACACATGGAATCTCTGTCAATGAATTATTAGCAATATGGTAATATTATAATTTACCTAATGGTCCCCCTTCATTTGAGTGACTCCTTAACATCTCTTTGGTAGTTTATGGTATCAAAAAACAGTGCTGACAAATGCTATGCAGATCAACTTTTATTATCATTTACAGGGTTCTTACGGTCATGGAAAACCTGGAAAAGAGTTTTAAAATGGTTATTTCCAGGCCTAAAAAAGTTTAGTAAAAGTCATGTAAATGTGTTATATTCATGTGTTCATCCATCCATCCATCCATCCATTTTCGACCGCTTATCCGGGGTCGGGTCGCGGTGGCAGCAGGTTCAGCAGGCCGACCCAGGCTTCCCTCTCACCCGCAACACTTTCCAGCTCATCCTGGGGGACCCCGAGGCGTTCCAAGGCCAGCCGGGAGATATAATCCCTCCAGCGTGTCCTCGGTCTTCCCCGGGGCCTCCTACCAGTTGGACGTGCCTGGAAAACCTCTAATGGGAGGCGTCCAGGAGGCATCCTGACTAGATGCCCGAACCACCTCAGCTGACTCCTTTCGACACGAAGGAGCAGCGACTCGACTCCAAGCTCCCTCCTGATGTCCGAGCTCCTTACCCTATCTCTAAGGCTGAGCCCGGCCACTCTACGGAGGAAGCTCATTTCGGCCGCTTGTATCCGAGACCTCGTTCTTTCGGTCACGACCCAGAGTTCGTGACCATAGGTGAGGGTTGGAACGTAGACCGACCAGTAAATGGAGAGCTTCGCCTTCCGGCTCAGCTCCCTCTTCACCAAGACGGACCGGTACAGCGCCTGTTTTACTGCTGCAGCCGCACCGATCCGCCTATCGATCTCACGCTCCACCTTACCCTCACTCGTGAACAAGACCCCGAGATACTTGAACTCCTTCGCTTGGGGTAGGCAGTTTGTCCCCACCTGGAGGGAGCAGTCCACCGGTTTCCGGCAGAGCACCATGGCCTCAGATTTGGAGGTGCTAACTCTCATTCCTGCCGCTTCACACTCATGTGTTCATGTCGTTCATTTACGCTGAGTTTGAAATAATTAATATGCTTTTAAAAGAAAGACTCAAAATATAAGCAGGCATACATACAGGCATCTATATAAATGTTTATTCTGTTAATCAAACTATTGTCTCATTCATTTGTCATTTAAGGTTTACTGTATGCTTTGTATTCTCATTGTTTCTCACTTTTTCACCCAGATTTAACTAAAAATAAAATACTATAACTATAAAAAACTATAAAACGTACTTACTTACTGGGATCCCGAAGTTGAAACCTCATTGCATGTTTTAATGTCTTTGACGATAACAAAGTAAAAGGATAACGTTCCCCTCTGCCCTCACAGTGTCTGACTTGCTCGTCCCCTGACGCTGCTTTCGGTGTCTCCTCCCGCAGCGTTTGGCTCTCTGCCCTGCCTGGCTCAGACCTGTCCTCGCGACGTGAAATCCACGTCATGCATCAACCTGTCGGTGTCGGAGCCCCGGCCGCCGTCCCGACCCCGTGTCCTGCTGAAGGCCCCGACTCTGGCCGAGATGGAGGAGATGAACATATCCGAGGTGAGGACGCTGACACGGTTTCTTTTCTTTTCTTTCCGGGTGGAATCCTCGTCTCTTAGGGCTGACTGGTGTTTTTCACTGGAGCACATGCTTAGTTTCCAGCCTAAGTGTTAAGATGCCTCTGTGCAGAAGGCACATCCTCTTTGTCTTTTGCACAAAGACTCAACAACTTGGGAAATTGTTTCTTCTTTTTCTTTCCGACCTTCAAAACGTTGTACTTCAGTATCTTCAGAAACCTCCTCACTGGCCCAAAATGAACCAACCGAAAGCAGATCGGAGTTTTAGTTATGCAAATATTTCTTGGAGGAGCAGTTTGTAAGTTACCAGCTTGCAGTCGTCTTCTTTTTCTTGTGCCTTTGCTGGTGCATTGCAGTGCATCTTGGCACGGTGCCGTCAGCGTTGGTAGGACCTTGTATCTCGTCATCTGTGTGTCATGGATGGATTACTGAACGTGCCCTTGACCTTCCCTCACAAAATGTCCCTCAAAGAGACACGTGGGAACCAGGAAGAGACCGCAGAGAAACATTACAGTGACTCCGAAGAGACACAATAGCACTACAAAGGCACAAAGCAACCACAAAGAGACACAAAACAACAACAAAAAGAGTCTAAACAACTATAAAAAGTGTGTCTTGTTCCGGTATAGGAGAGCAACACTGCGCCGCTAGAGGTCTTAAACCTTTAAGTTACAGGGACCCTCCAGACTCACCTGGTCCTATCAGGGTAGCTTTCAGGCTTAGCTGCACCAGAGTGGTCATTCTGCCAGACTGAAGTCCAGAGTCCTCTTGACCTTGTTCAACGTGGCATCAACTTGGCATCAACGTGGCGCCCTCTGTCCTTCCCTTAACCTTTTTCTTAATTTTCCTCCATCTCTGACCCCTCATTTCCTTCCTTCCTTCCTCTTCCTCCCTCAACCCTTCCTCGCCTCACAGGAGGAGGAGTCCCCAGACAGCGGCGAGCTGAGGAAGACGGAGAGCTCCCCGACGCCTCTGAAGAGGGACCGCTCCTTCTCGGAGCACGACCTGGCCTTGCTGCGCGGCGAGACGCTCTGCGAGTCGGCGCGGCTGGGCGCGGCGGTCCGGCTGCGGGGCGAGAGGCCTCGGTCCAGGACGCTGACCGGTGCCGGGCCGCCTGCTTACCACAGAGGTCAGTGTGTGCTGGCCCTTAAGAGTTCATACTTCTCTGTAGAGCTGGGCCACTGTTGACAAGCAGCTCTGCCCTTTTGTCTCCGTGTTCAAGTAGTCGTATGAACCCCAAATGAGTTCTAATACTCGTGTTATTTTATATGAATTTATATGCATTTTCTTCAGAATTTTCTTGGGAATAAAATGTATATTTAAAAAAAGAAAATCCCTTTTATACCATATTTTGATCATAACTATGAACATCCAGCATGATATGAGCAAAATTCCCCAAAAATGCCTCCTCGAGCGGTCACCGAGTTTTTCAAACTGTACTATGGTCCATTCAGTTACATTATGATGCGTTCAGGCTCTGTTCAGTGAAAATGAGTACTGTACTAAGGTAAATTATAACGTTATCATGATGTGTTCAAATGTAATCTGGTCAAATGAAGTGTTGGTGAGAAACTAGAATAAATCCAGTAGTTTGAAGGAGATGATTTTACAACATGAATAGATATTAGAGATGAATTATGAGCTGTTTACACTAAACTCTAATCAGCTTATACTACATCAATACAAAACATTATATATTACTATAACAAAGTAAAAGGAGAACATTTATAATGTTTTATAGTTCACTGACTGAAAAGATTTTTGAGACGGTGGTAAAACATACATAACTGCTATAACAAAGGGATGACAACATGATCAGTATCTAAAATATATATTATATTTGCTCCCTTTCTTCTTCTTTTGTGCTGATCTGATCCGTGAAACTCCTTAAACTCCAGAGCTAGATAGATTTATTTATTGCTTCAATTCATATTTGTTGGCGTCTAGCCTCTCAAAAGCAACGTTGTCACTGCAGAAAGAAACCCATTCACCGAGTTTTTAGAGGGATTTGGAAAAGACATTTGATGTGATTAATTAAGAGACGAAATACAACCTTATTTTACTGCTTTGCCATCTCTCTTTTACAACGTTAAGTATGGGAGAGTGCCGTTTGAACGTTTAGCTGAAGGCGCCTGTGTGCTCTGCAGGTCTAAGAGCAGACCGTGTTATGTGTCCACCACACAGAAGTACTTACAATACAAATGGCCTCTCATTGGCTGTGTGCATCCGTCAGCATCTGAAACCGTGGCAGAGCATCTGGAGAGAAGCGCCACGTGATTTGGAGTGCAGTAACGGATCCGGAGCTGTGGCTGCTCTGGATATCCCACTGCGTGTTTCTGACCTTCACGGGACTTTGCCTTAACAACAGCCTGCATACTAATACGACACCTTATTGGAAAGATTAGGACCTAAATAATCGGAATCTGCAACAAAAATCACAATAAAACAAAGCATTGGCATGTTAGGAAGGATATTCAGTCGGAGAGAATTACAAATGAGGAGTATGAGCAAAGCTGATAATGGAGTCTAATTGCTTCCTATGTTCATTACACATCATTAGTTAACAAAGACTAGTGTGAGCCTCTACTGAGCCTCAATCAGCTATGAGTCATGAGTGGATCTCCACAGAGATTTATGCAGATCTTTTTATATTTTTTCACTTTGGGAATAATTTGATTCTGTTTTTAATAATTGAGATGCATCCGCTCATTTTCAAGGGAGCCTCATTAATGACAAATACATCATGGCCATTTGAAACGACTTAAATTACTAAATTGGCACAAACGTCCACTTGGACCCAAGGACGAACTAAGGTCAAAGGTCACTGTGACCTCTCAAAACAATTCTTTTGGCCATAACTGAAGAAATCCTGTGCTAATTATGACGATTTCACACAGATTTGTCTCCAGAAAGCAAAAGTACAACATGGATACATCCATGTTGAACTGGTGATGCTCATTGAGCAGACGCGTCAAATCCAAGAGAAGCAGAAGCTCGTCATGCGCTCGAGTTCAGCCGTCAGTAATAATACTAATAATAACTTTATTTATACAGCACTTTTAAAAGCAGAGTTTACAAAGCGTTTGACAGGATAATAAAACAGAAAGCTCAACAGAGCAAGATGAACAAAGGTAAGAGTGGATGAAACATAATAACAATTAAAAGAAATTAAGAAATAAAATAAATAAAGACAATAATTTAGTAAAATAATAATGTCAATGATAAAATAAAGCAGTAAAGCGACAAAGTCATATAACATCCAGTCTGTAAAATGTTTTTTAATTAAGAAGTGATTTTAAAGAGATTAGTGATTCTGCCTGCTGTGTGAAACATCAGAAACCAATGAGACCGATGCAGTTTATGTTCTGGGTTTTTGTTTTTTAGCTTCCAGATGGTGTGGTTAAAATACAAAAAAGATAAGTTTCTCCTTCTCTTTTTTTGTATTTATACTTTTTTTTGCGCCCAAATAAAAAATATGCGGTGTACATGAATGACCACATGGTGGCACTGTTGCTACTAAAACCGCATCCCGGCCTCACTTTCCACCAAACGCAGTGAAGCTGCTGTACTGGGACATTTGAATATAACCGGCCTGTGCTCTCCCAGTATGTCTCATGCAAATACACAGTCTGGTATCTGGTATTTGTTTTATTTGCTGTTTGATATCCAGGCGTCTGAGGTTGGTTGGTCCCAACCAAACATTCCTCTGGTGAGGAGAGCTGGTGTATGAGCTCGGCTGCTGTGGCGTTTGATGACTCATACGCAATGCTGTGTTTAAGGTGATGAGGTCAAACTAAAGGATACCACCACTTCCCCAGTTGATTACTTGCACTAAAACAATCATTTTTGGTAGTACAAGTTCTCTGAAGTGTTATGTTTAGATATGCAAATGAGGCATTATCTTATTAAATATGGACACATTTTCAGACCTTTCCAGAACAGAAATGTGAACATTAGATGAAGCCTTGTTTCATGTTGTTGACCTTGAAACTCCTCCAACGAATCGCCACCTTAACGTGGTGGAGGAGTTTGAGTGGCTCAGTGATCCTGGGAGCTATGTTGTCTGGGGCGTCAGCCCCTGGTAGGGTCTACCAAGGCAAACAGATCTCGGGGGAGGGCCCAGACTAAGAGCGGTTAAAAAAACCCTGATGAATAGCAGCCCACGGTCTAAAGTTACCTCGCCCGGAGCACCCACCCTCCCAGACCCAGGAGGGGAGCTCGTCGGCGAGCGTCGGTGGCCGGGCTTTCGCCCATGGGGCCCGGTCGGGCTCAGCCAGAAGAAACATCATGGAGCAGCAGTCACCCTGTGGACCCACCACTCGCAGGGAGAATTATCGGGGTCGGGTGCTATGCAGACCGGGCGGCGGACCAGGCAGGAGACCTGTGCGAGCCGATCGCAGGCAGCATAGACAAGCTGTAAGGACGTGGAACGTCACCTCGCTAGCGGGGAAAGAGCCGGAGCTGGTGCAGGAGGTGGAGCGGTACCAGCTAGATATAGTTGGGCTCACCTCCACCAAGAACCAAGCTCCTGGAGAAGGGTTGGACTTTGTCCTTTTCTGGAGTTGCCCAGGGTGAGAGGCGCCGGGCGGGAGTGGGGATACTCACAAGCCCCCGGCTGAGCACCGCTATGTTGGAGTTTTCCCCGGAGAACGAGTGGGTCGCCTCCCTGCGCCTACGGGTTGCGGGTAGTAAGGCTCTGACTGTTGTTTGTGCATATGCACCGAACAGCATTTCAAAGTATCCGGCCTTCTTGGAGTCGGTAGGAGGGGTCCTGGAAAGGGCGCCGCCTGCCGCCTCCATAGTTCTCCTGGGAGACTTCAACGCTCACGTGGGCAATGACAGAGAAACCTGGCGGGGCGTGATTGGGAGGAACGGCTTGCCCGATCTGAACCCGAACGGTGTTTTGTTGTTGGACTTCTGTGCTAGCCACAGTTTCTCCATAACAAACACCATGTTCGAGCATAAGGTGGCTCATAAGTGTACCTGGTATCAGAACACCTTAGGCCGGAGATCAATGATCGACTTTGTAATCGTATCATCTGATCTGCGGCCGTATGTCTTGGACACTCGGGTGAAGAGAGGAGCAGAGCTGTCAACTGATCACCACCTGGTGGTGAGTTGGATCAGATGGCGGGGGAGTCGGCTAGAAAGACCTGGCAAGCCCAAACGTCTAGTGAAGGTGAACTGGGAACGTCTGGCAGAGGATCCTGTCCGGGAGGTCTTCAACTCCCACCTCCGGAAGAACTTCTCACAGATCCCGAGGGAGGCTGGGGACATGGAATCCGAGTGGACCATGTTCAAAGCCTCTATTGTGGACGCGGCCGCTAGGAGCTGTGGTCGGAAGGTCATCGGTGCCTGTCGTGGTGGCAACCCGAGAACCCGGTGGTGGACACCGGGGGTGAGGGAAGCCGTCAAACTGAAGAAGGAGGCCTTTCGGGCCTGGTTGGCCCAGGGGTCTCCTGAAGCAGCTGACGGGTACCGGCAGGCCAGAAGGGCTGCAGCTGCGATGGTCGTGGATGCTAAAACTCGGGCATGGGAGGAGTTCGGGGAGGCCATGGAGAAGGACTTTCGGTTGGCCTCAAGGAAGTTCTGGCAAACCATCCGACGGCTCAGAAAGGGAAAGCAGGATCTACCCCAGGCTGTTCTCAGCGGGGGGGGGACTGCTGACCCGGACTGGGGACATCATCGGGCGGTGGAAAGAGCACTTTGAGGAACTCTTAAACCCGGCCAACATGTCCCCTGGAGAGGAGGCAGCGCCGGAAGACTTTGGCAGAGGTCACTAAGGTAGTCAAAAAGCTCCTTGGTGGCAAGGCGCCGGGGGTGGATGAGATCCACCCTGAGATGCTGAAAGCGCTGGACATTGTTGGGCTGTCTTGGCTGACACGCCTTTTCAGTGTCGCATGGGGGTCGCGAACAGTGCCCATGGACTGGCAGACCGGGGTGGTGGTTCCCATCTTCAAGAAGGGGGACCGGAGAGTGTGCTCGAACTATCGTGGTATCACACTGCTCAGCCTCCCGGGAAAAGCTTATGCCAGGGTGCTGGAAAGGAGGCTCCGACCGCTTGTCGAACCTCAGATTCAAGACGAACAGTGTGGATTCCGTCCCGGCCGTGGAACAGTGGACCAGTGGACCAGCTCTTTACCCTCGCAAGATTACTGGAGGGGTCCTGGGCGTTTGCTCAGGAGTTTGCCCAGGTTTTTTGTGGGGGGTGCTGCGGAAGTATGGGGTGCCGGACCCGTTGGCACAGGCCATCCGGTCTCTGTACGCCTGCAGCAGGAGCTGTGTTCGTATCCTCGGTAGTAAGTCAGACACGTTCCCGGTGGGTGTTGGCCTCCGCCAGGGCTGCCCTTTCTCACCGGTCCTGTTCGAGACTTTCATGGACAGGATATCTAGGCGCAGCCAGGGGGCGGAGAGGATCCGGTTCGGGAGTCTCCGGATCGCCTCTCTGCTGTTCGTGGATGATGTGGTCCTGTTTGCCTCCTCGGACCGTGACCTCCAGCATTCACTGGGGCGTTTTTCAGCCGAGTGTGAAGCGGCAGGGATGAGAGTCAGCACCTCCAAATCTGAGGCCATGGTGCTCTGCCGGAAACCGGTGGACTGCTCCCTCCAGGTGGGGACAAACTGCCTACCCCAAGCGAAGGAGTTCAAGTATCTCGGGGTCTTGTTCACGAGTGAGGGTAAGGTGGAGCGGGAGATCGACAGGCGGATTGGTGCGGCTGCAGCAGTAAAACAGGCGCTGTACCGGTCCGTCTTGGTGAAGAGGGAGCTGAGCCGGAAGGCAAAGCTCTCCATTTACTGGTTGGTCTACGTTCCAACCCTCACCTATGGTCACGAACTCTGGGTCGTGACCGAAAGAACGAGGTCTCGGATACAAGCGGCCGAAATGAGCTTCCTCCGTAGGGTGGCCGGGCTCAGCCTTAGAGATAGGGTAAGGAGCTCGGACATCAGGGGGGAGCTTGGAGTCGAGTCGCTGCTCCTTCGTGTCGATAGGAGTCAGCTGAGGTGGTTCAGCATCTAATCAGGATTCCTCCTGGACGCCTCCCATTAGAGGTTTTCCAGGCACGTCCAACTGGTAGGAGACCCCGGGGAAGACCCAGGACACGCTGGAGGGATTATATCTCCCGGCTGGCCTTGGAACGCCTCGGGATCCCCCAGAATGAGCTGGAAAGTGTTGCGGGTGAGAGGGAAGCCTGGGTTGGCCTGCTGAACCTGCTGCCACCGCGACCCGACCCCGGATAAGCAGCTGATAATGGATGGATGGATGGATGGACCTTGAAAGTCCAAGGTTTTAGAGGGTATTTTAGATTGTATCACTCCATAAATAGTAATACAATTTTGTAAAAAACCTGACTATGAATGATATATGAACACATATTACAAAAAACCTTCAGAATGTAGAAAGTTTGATGTTTTTTCAAATGACATTTTGAAGGCCCGTGAATAGGGTAAAACTAATAGATATCACTTGTATTATATTACAAGTTGTCTTAAATGTTATGTTTTAATATGCATATGCGGCATTATTTAATGGTAACTTTTGTTGAATTTAGGACAAAATCTACAGGAGTAAAAAGTAAAATAAACACCTCAATGTATATTTTGGATGTTTTTCTTTCCACGGAAAGAAGCCAAATGGACCAAAATCTCCAAATGAACCGAAGCGATGTTTCTGCCAGTCATACTGAAGCTGTGGAGATTGTGAATGTACATACCATTTGGCCATTGACTGACATCAAACCCACAAAGGGTTAAACTGAGTGCACTTACATCATCGATACAGAGGCTGCCGGCCAGCTTCCAGCTCCTCTGCCTCGAGGCCTGGAAGGAAAGAAGCGGTGCATTAACTAGACGGTCATGCAACCCAACAACTACTTTGATTGTTTCCATTCCATTAGTAATATCTACTTCATTAATGTTAAAGGGGTTTCAACCTTAAATCAAATGATTATCATGTTGTGGGAACATGGTGTCCCCACTGCTTCCACTCTCTCCTCAGTCATACCTCGAGCACTAACCTCATTAAATGACCGGTACCTCCCTGAAATGAGAGCTGAATTACACATCGGTCCGCAGCAGCGGTCCTGCAGTCCTTGCTGACAGAGAGTTGACGGGGGATCTGCCGTGAAGCTAATCAAATCAAAAGATGTGCTGATAAAGTCTAACTGAGTGAAGGGTAGAAGCTAATGGGTTTGAAATGTGTGCATATGTAAGCCACAGGGAGGATGTTGTCTGTTTGAAGGCCATGATTCATGCATTAGCAGCCCGGCCGTCCATATCCAGAGGCTCGAGTCCATTCTCAGTCTGCAAGCCGATCCACCAGCTGCATGCCACCCATGGGCGTGAGCCAACGGGCCCCCAGGCACAGACATTAAAAAGGCCCCGCCACCTCTCCTACATGGGAGCAAGACGCGCAGACTTTATAGTTGTCAAGCCTCTTTTTGTTGTTGTTTTGAGTCTCTTTGTAGTTATTTTGTGTCTCTTTGTAGTTTTGTGTCTCTTTGTAGTTGTTTTGAGTCTCTTTGTAGTTGTTTTGAGTCTCTTTGTAGCTGTTTTGTGTCTCTTTGTAGTTGTTTTGTGTCTCTTTGTAGTTGTTTTGAGTCTCTTTGTAGTTGTTTTGTGTCTCTTTGTCGTTGTTTTGAGTCTCTTTTGTAGTTTTGAGTCTCTTTGTAGTTGTTTTGAGTGTCTTTGTAGTGGTTTTGAGTCTTTGTAGTCGTTTTGTGTCTCTTTGTAGTTGTTTTGTGTCTCTTTGTAGTGGTTTTGAGTTTCTTTGTAGTCGTTTTGAGTCATTAAGGGGTGATGGTGGGTCCCGGAGCCAGACCAGTTGAGAACCACTGCTGTAGACTGATAGTTAAGTGTCATATACTGCAGAATACATTCTGTGACTGTGAGGATAGAAGCCCTGGCTGTTATCGGCAGCTGATCCAAATTAGACGAAACTGATGATGTTTACCGGCCTGTTCCAGCCTGTTAACTTTCCATTAGAGCCAAATTGACACCTTCCATTTGCAGGATCGAAGAGGCACCCAGTTTCCGCTGTGTGGGGTCTGTTTTTTAACCTCCTCTGAGCTCCTCTTTAAGAGCAGCCGCTGAGCAGACCTCTCACCGGGATCTAAGTTACAGATGTAGCAGCATGGGCCGAATCACTCCACTGAAATCAGATGAATAATACATGACAGCGGTAGAGTCAATCGTCAGGCACTCTGAAGGGCAGAGATCTGAGACGGAGCTGAATGAAAGAGGCTGATGTGTAATTCATGGACCTGTTAGTCTCCATTAGATTTGGTCGTATTTAGTTCTCCTGTTGAAGGGTGGCTTTGTTTTGTTTTCCAACCAGGACCCTAGTGACTAATGGCCACAACAATTGTTGAAATTGGTCCAGTATTGAATCAGTGTACGGCCACTGAAAGTGCTTGTTTTTGGTTACTGACGGACTCTGATTGTTGTTTGAAGTATCTGACCCTAAAGACAAATAAAATATATTTCATAAACTTTCACACGAGCCGGCCTGTTGTCTGTCTCGTTCAGAAATCTCTCGTTGCATCCACATTGTCTAAATCAGCTCGACCTTTTAGAATTATTTTAAATACCACGCAGCTCCGCTTGCTGTCTTCCAACACAATGAACTCTGACATCACCGGCAACAAGTCACATGACTCAATAACAAACAGACAGACAGGTCAATAAAAAGGTTTTATTTCTCTGCGGGGTCCTTCCCATAATATTATCAGACAGTTAAAGTAACAATCAAATAAATGTGCGCAGCCATCGAGTTTAAAGACCTCATCCACAATGTCGAAATCACCGTTGGCTTTCGGCAACACGTCACCTCGCCTGACCTCGCACATTTAAAGGGCGTACATTGACAGTGTGGCGTTGCCTTCGAGTGATTATATTGCAACCCGTTTTAGCCGGTATCGTCTGCAGCCATCTTCAATACTGGACTGATTTCATCAATTGTTGTCCCCATTAGTAACTCAGACGCAAAAACATGGGACAAACGGCTTCCAGGTTGAAAAATATGATTGTTACCCTGTTAACTCTCATCATTTCCTTTCTGTCTCATTCACTTTTCATCCATTTCCTCACCCCAGCCTCCTACCCACTTCACGGCTGGGTGCCGCCCTCTCCGGCCCGCCTGTCTCTGAGTTCAGTGGACGAGACCACAGAGGGATCCGAGGCTCGGTCTCGCTCCAGGGCTGCAGATGAGCACCAGTGGATGGTGAGTCAGAATCCCAGTGGGTCTCACTGGTAATGACAATGCACTGCAAAATCATTTGAGTAATAATAATATTTTCTGGAAATGAGCGTCGGTCTCTTTTCAGGAGACAGAATATGACAGAATGATGCACTAGATTCCAGAATTATGACACTTGGTGTTAGAAAATCCTCGAACAGGGTTCTTACGTTCATGGAAAACCTGGAAAAGTCCTGGAATTTTAAAATGGTTATTTCCAGGCCTGGAAAAGTCCTTGAAAAAAATAAAATCCCAAAAGTGTTGTAAAAGTCATGTAAATGTGTTATATTCATGTGTTCATGACGTTCATTTACGCTGAGTTTGAAATAATGAATATGCTTTTAAAAGAAAGACGCTCAAAATATAAGCAGGCATACATACAGGCATCTATATAAATGTTTATTCTTTTAATCAAACTATTGTCTCATTCATTTGAGTCATTTAAGGTTTACTGTATGCTTTGTATTCTCATTGTTAGTTTAAATACTACATTTACTCACTTTTTCATGTTTACACCCAGATTTCACTAAATGTTTGGTCATGGACATTTGGTTTAAAGTCACGGAAAAGTCATGGAAAAGCATTGGTCAGAATGTGTATACAAGTCGATATTCAAAATAAACAAGTTGATATGATCTCCTTTTATCTCGGCACGAGGTCCATTTAGAAGCTGCTCTGGAGCTTTCGGTCATATGCCATGATCTTCATGAGCAGGTGGGAGTTTGCCCTGTAGTCATGGAATTGTAAATGCTAAAATCTCCATTCCTCTAAACACCTCAAAGGAGTTCTTCACCTGAACATGAATGCATTCTCCCAGCTTACCACTTGCTACAGAGTCAACTACGACTGATAAGCCCCGCTCTCCTCTTCAGGAGGAGTTCAGCCACCCCGTGGAGAGTCTCGCCTTGACGGTGGATGAGGTCATCAACGTGCGCAGAGTGCTGGTCAAAGCGGAGATGGAGAAGTTTCTTCAGAACAAAGAGCTCTACAATAACCTGAGGAGAGGCAAGGTACCGGACTGGAACTTCACGTAGTGCTGTTTCTCACTTCGCTGGGTTTGCACTAAGAGTGTGTGTGTGTGTGTGTGTGTGTGTGTGTGTGTGTGTGTGTGTGTGTGTGTGTGTGTGTGTGTGTGTGTGCGCGCTCTCAGGTTTGCTGCTGCTGCAAAGTGAAGTTCCCTCTCTTTTCATGGCCGTCGACCTGCTTGCTGTGTAAAAGGTATCGGAGAAGACTTTCCTCTCAGCCGTTTTCTGAAATGTTTAATCCACATTTATCCGTCTGTGCTGCTTCATGTTTGGCCCATCGAGGCGAGAGCATGAGTCTGATGCATGTTTTATTTATTTCATGAACCGCCCATTAATATATTTTCTGTGTATAACATTCCACAATGTGGCCCCAAAGCCTCTTCACTGCCAAGATTATGTCTTTGTTGCCCTAAAAGTAATCAAAGTGAAATATTGATATTTCTACGTTCAGTATTAAAATGTGCAGTAAACGGTCTAGTTACTGGGTTAGAGTTTAAAAAGGTCAACTTTGATTGATTTTTAGCTGCAGCTTGAGGCAGATATCACTCTTTAGCTAGCATGAAAGCTAACATGAAGCTGTGATATTCATTGTTCCATATCATTCGTTTCAGTGTTAGACCTGCTGTGTATAGAGAGATGAATATATTAGACAGAAACGGTCAATTGTTGAATTCATCTGTGTACAGTTTGAATTCCTTATGTTCTATGATTATTGTCTTAGAAATGAACAAAAGCAATACAAAATGGCTCTGAGCTTCTCCAGATGCTTTAAAGTTTAAACCTCCTACAAGTGTTCAGAGGCAGACAGAGAAGCTCCACCTCATTACTGGACCAATACAAAACTCCACATGCAGCAGTACATGTGTATGGATTCATTTTGTCTTCTTTTACAGATCTGTCTGCGGCTCCTGCAGTGCAAAGGTAACTTTCAGAACAATTGGTTGCCATTTTAAATCATGACATGGTACATGTCATTAAGCTACTACACAGTTGTCAGCACTATTATTTATTTAATATTCAAATATCACTAATGCAAAAAATAATTCCAAAATGTATTGAAAAGTGTTTTCCACTGATGGGAACCAAAGGCCAAGCGTTGCCAATTTCTCAAAATGGTTGCCAATGCCAACCCTGTCTGTCAAGCTTTTTGCTTCTTCTTTTATTTTAAGTATGGTTCTCTGTGCTTATTGTTCTATGTATTGCTTTGAAAAGAGTTTAGCTAGGATATAGTTCCACTTGTCAACACATTATTTGAATTAGTAAAGTACATTGTTCAGCAAAGTTGACGTCATTTCTTCTGTTGTTCTTTTGTCGGTTTGCATTTGTTGGCTCGGTCCCAGACCGGGTTGGATGTCTGGTTCTGTGCTCCGTAGGTTTGACATTCAGGCTGTTTGTTTGTTTGTGTGATTCTAAATGAATTGTGTAGTGCTGTGACTCATTTGTGTTGTGCAACATTTGTCGTGGTTTGAAAGCCGTGCGTTTGTACTGGTTCCGTGTGGATTTGCAGCTAATGGTCATGGTGGTTTGCTGTGTCAGTGTGGAGTCCTTTGTGCTCGTGCAATTTGAATCTATTGGCTGTACTTTCCTCACGATGCACTTCTCTTCTCTGTCTCAGTATTTTCCTCTTGTTCCTCTTCCTGTGATCCAGATGAAGATTCCCTCGAAGAAGATGGCCCACATTCCTGTGTACACTGTCGGTTTCCACAGCGCTCCAAAGAGCCACGGACGCAAGAGCCAAGTCTATAAGTGAGTCTGTGATTTATTATTTAGACATTAATAAGAGGGTGCAAGATAGAGAAAAATTTTGAACATTTGAGTTTTTTTGCCACACAAATTAAATAATTGTATGCGGCTGCGCCAGAGATAACTGTGGCTGCATTATGTTCCTGTCTGTCCATTCTTGTGAATTCCTTTAAACTTGGCACAAGCGTTCACTTGGACTCGAGGATGAACTGATCCGATTTTGGCGGTCGGAGGTCATTGTGACCTGACAAAACCGGTTTGGGACATAACTCAATAATTCCCATGCTAATAGGGCAAATTTAAGTGGATGTAAACTGTAACTTGACTGGTTGAGGGAGGTATACCAAGGCAAGACAATACTTTTTGCTTCATGGATCATTTTACACCTCAAGGCCACTCAAAATGTCTCAATAAAAACAATATGAGAAGCAAAAGTCCATCTTTTTTTTTTTTACTGGCCACAACGAGGGGATGCAGGGAGACATAGCCTCATTTTAAGAAATATCACAATGTAGGGGTCAAATTGTCATGAGGGCTATTGCTCACACGTCCGAACAGTACCACACCATCTGGTTTCACGTTTAACAAACTAAACCTTCCCAACCCTCTGCAGGTCCCTCCGCAGCTTGTCCCGCCGCTCGGTAGAGGAGGAGTTCCCCCACCTGTACGCCCACGGCTGCACGCTGCGCATCATCTGTGCCGAATGCACCAAATTCGTCGCCGGCGTCATTTCCTCCAGCCGCCGGAGTGTGGACATCCTCAACAACACGCCCAAGAGGGAGGCCCAAGCTGCTGCCGCCACCGCCGCTCCTCAGAGACCACAGCTGCAACGTCAGTCACACCTGGAGACTTGCCCTCAACCTCACCCTCAGTGTCACCCTCAGTGTCACTCTCCACCTTACCTGCAGTGTCAGCCCCAGATCCCTCCCCAGTCCCATCATCATCATCATCAACATCATCATCAACAGCAGCAGCTTCACACGTCATCGCGGTCTCCTTCGCCGCAGACGATCGACAATGTGAACCAACGAGTAGATGAATGACTTTTTAAAGCCTTTCTGCCCACACACACACACACACACACACACACACACACACACTCCATGATGAGTTTTGCTCCTGCGTTAGAATGTGTGCGCACACAAAGGTGCACAATCAAAGTTCTTTAAATATTGCCGGGTGTTGCATTAAGTGCGTTTTAATATTTAATAATTTGTGTCACTTACATTTTTATTAATTTAATTAAGTGCGTTATTAAACAGTTATGCTATGATACATAAACCTTTTCTGGTGACAGACTTGTTATCCCATTCTGCAAACACACACAAACACACACACGCTCTTCTTTATGAGTTTTTGTCTTGCGCTACACAAAGTGGGGTTCTTTAAGGGTTCTAGTGGTTACATCCACACCAGTAATGAGTCAAATAGACATCAGATAGTTTCAAATATATATCGATACATAATCCAGTGGGGGGGTCCTTCAAAGTTCTTTAAATATTGCTGGGTGGAGCATTACGTTTGTTATTTAACGGTTATGCTATGATACATATAAAACCTTTCCCGGGGCTGCGTAGAACCTTTTTTTTCTTTTTATTAATCTAAAGACTCTAGACCACCACCTCGCCCATCATCCAGGTCCAAACGACATTATCTTCCATATCTCAGCCTATGGGAGCAGAGGGCGGAGGAGGAGAGTCTGGTGCCGGTGGGAGTAGTCACTGTGAGAGGAGGTGGAGGTGGTGTTGGGACATAGTCAACATGTAACCCTCGTGTTTTAGCTCTCTGTGGCTTGTTTTTTGTCATGAATGTAACTTAAGACTCAGAGATCAAATTGTAAAATGATAAGCTTGTACACAGTTAAATAACATTTATTTTGAATCACCTGAATAAGGGATTGGTAACGAGTGGCTGCTGCATAACGAGGCCTCTTTTTTTGTGTTTTTAGACGTGCTTGTAAAGCCCCAGGTGCAACTCGACGAGGTGCGACACTGTGAATGTATCGGGGCGGCGCTGCAGAACGCACCTTTTTAATTTGTGTTTTTTTTAACCGACTCAGCATGATGATGCTGATGTGAAAGCGAGCGGATGAAACTCCCGCCTCTCTCACTCCCCGTGGACGCTTGCAATCTGCTCTGGTTTTGTAAACACTAAGTAAACCTTAACTGCAATAAAATCGAATGACAAACACGACCAGTGCTGCGTCTGACTTTCACTGTTCACGTCAGCGCTCGGCGCCACATCAAGGCCTCAGTGGCCGCAGAGCTGCACTTCATCAGCACATGGAATCATAATGTTGTGTACCCCTTTTCCTTATTAGTTATGGCCAAAAATGTGATTTGTGACGTCAACCACCGACATCTAATAGATCATCCTCGAGTCCAAGTTTGTGTCAGATTCAAAGAAATTGGCTCCAAGTTCAACACAAGCTGATAGGAGATGACATTTTGGACAGACGTTGATAAGAACTGCAACTTGACTGGTTGGTGGAGGCAAAAGAAAAGCATTTAATCTGCACAACGCCATTTTTAATCAAAGCCCTGAATTTGTTTTTTTTATTATCCAATAATCTGAGGAAAAACTAAGCACGGAAGTTGTCTTTGTTACAGCAATACATCATTTCAATCACTATTGTTTACATCCATCTGGACTTGGAAATGAAATCCCCAACATGTGTTCGATTGTACCCAGTAATACCCACTTTTGTTATGGAAATTACCTTTTCAATCTCCTTTAGAGAAAACAAATGCGATGTGAAACATTTAAATGTCTTGTTCTTGGAATAATTGAATGGACAGAGCTCTTTCACACTTTGAACTGCTACAGATCGATGTCTCAGTTCACCTCTTAAGTACTTGATTATGGCAGACAGAATTCCATTCTTTCATCCGTCAGTATAGTGCAATACCACCAGTATGTCTAAAGCCTATTTCATACATTTGTCTAGTGACAATTATTGATAGTGCCAACTGTCACAAAAAAGCATTCTCTCCTTTCCTTTGTGTTTACAGGTTTGCTGATGTTTCTCTGAATTTGGTAAGTTCCAAAATGAACAACGGAACATTATTTTCATCTATGTTTAAATGAGAATGACAACCCCAAACTATAATCGCAGCTCGAATTTCTTGTAAATAAAAATAAATTAGCAGTTGAGTTGTTAAGAGGTCGTAAATGTACAATATAGGTTTAATCTCTCAGTTCTCCCTCATAAATGTCCCAGTGAATATCTTTTGGTATTTTAATGGATTTAAGGGTTTAAACATCCCTGAAATAACCAACACAAAAAACATTTCTGAATGTTGGGCCTTCATTTCAATTCATGGGAAAATCAAGGTTGTTTTCCATAGTTTCAGTTTTAAGTTATTTGTTTATTGAACCCTTTAAAAGCTGCGTAGTCTGTTATAAACACCTGATCATTTTGGTACAACCCTCTAATATATCTACGAATCATCTCCTTGTTTGGACTCATGAATTTGTACTAATTAACGTGATGTTATAGAGTAAATTAAAATGTAATTCAATTTTTGTTTTTATTTTTATACCTTAAAAACACCACGACAACACCTCAATTTGACCTGTAATTGATGATGAAAGGATTTGTTAAATATATCAAATTGTGTGTAAGTTGAGTCAACCTGTTAGATAGACTGTCGTGTGGACCCCCCTCTACATTCACTCTGAATGTTATTTAGGAATATGCAGCCTGTGACCACAATATAAATATAATTAATAATGTCTTAAAAACAGATTATAATTGTCAAGATTTATAATTGTGCATGCTGGGAAATACATTAAATACAGAAGACATTTATTAATTAACTCAATTGTAATGTTTTGATAAGCCAGACCTCACTGTTCCTTTAGACGGCGCCCTCCTTTATGATGTCATAGCAGGCCCCTACCACTAGAGGGCAGAGAGGGACAAAACAACGTTTACCTACAATACAGTGTCTCTCTGTCTCTCTATAGGTGAGATACAAAGAGCATGTTCTACATGGGTGCAGGTTTTCTTCTGATTTAAAGAACAGCTGTCTAGGGGCAATAAAGGCTGGTGTGTATGGGGATGATGGTGCTGCCTCTCTCTGGTCATTATGTGCAGCCTCAAGACACAGGCACACAGGCTTTTTTGTTGTTGTCCTTCTCCCACCGGCATCATGGTACAGATAAGTAGTAAAAGGCCAACATGAAATGATCAGTGGAGTTCAAAGCATAAATGTAAAAAGGGACATTCTACATATTATTGTTATAATATTCAGTTCAGTTATGGTTCGTGGACACAAAGGAGTCTCTATGGAGGCCACAAACATTAAAAGAAATCCGAGACGATAGAGACTCAAATCAACTTGTTGTACAATACAGGTTTGCCATCAGGCTTCGAGTCCTATTGGCAGCTCAGTACTCCATTCATAACTCCATGACTCCCCATCGACTTTAGGGGAAGTATCTACATTAAGGTACTTTTACATCCCTGTGGGATCACAAAAATAATATTCCAGATCCAAAATGTAAAATGGCAGACTTTGAAAGAGAACTGATGCAAATGAACTGGGATACAGTAACAGAAACACATGATTTTAACACCTGCTGTAATAATTTCATGACAGCTCTTAATGGTTTAATTGACAGTTACACTAAAACATGGAAGAGCAGCCCTAAAAGGAGCTCACTTCCATGGCTTGGTCCAGATATCTGGCAATTAATGAAAAAACTTGACTTTACCCTCAAAAGGTCTCTAGTCACAAAGACTGATACCGATCATCTTATTTGCACAGGCCTAAGAAACAAAGTTGTCACCGAGCTACGCAAAGGTAGATAAATTACTTCTCAAGAGTTATTGAAGAGGCTAAGGGTTGTAGCTCCAAATTGTGGAAGCACATCAATTGTTCAAGCCAACTCAAACACCCATAAACATCAGAGAATAAAGGAAATGAGAATAAACAACGAACCTATCACCGATAATGCAAACCAGTAGAACTGACACCCAACATGGTGGACCAGAACTCTCAAATCTATTTTACATCAAAGAAGTTAATCTTGAAAAAGTAAGCAAAATTATTTGTCACTTCAGTAACTCAAATGCCAAGGACATCCATAATCTTGATTTTGCACTGATAAGGAAATACAGAACCCAACTTGAGCCAATAACACACCTTGTGAACCTGTCAATTAAAACAAGAACTTTCCCTGAGACCTGTAAAACCGCTGTTATCAGTCCAATCTTTAAATCTGGAGAGCAAGACTTGACTGGAAAAAATTCTAGCAGAGCAACTCATAATAGATCTAGAGACAAATCAGTTACTGTATCAACAACAATTTTGATTCGTACCCAAACACTCTACTGAGACTGCAAACTGCCATCTAATTGAAAATATAAAAGGTCTTTTGGATAAAGGCCATGCTGTGGGAGCAGTTTTCTTAGACTTAAAAAAAGCTTTTGATACTGTTAACCAAACTTCCCAAATTCCAATTTTTCTGATCTTGCATAATGATAATGATTGCATAATGGTTTGTCTCGTACCTCAAGGGAAGAGTACAATGTGTGAGAGTCAATGGGGAAAAGTCGACCATCCGTGCCAATAGCATTGGACCTATTTACCTATTTTACGACCCAAACATTTACATGTTTGGGTCGTAGATGTACATGCTAAATAGCAATGGACCTAGAACCGACCCCAGGGGTCGGTTCTAGGTCCATCAAAGATTTGATAAACGGGGTGTACTTTATTCAGCCATAAAGTACTGTACAGCCTGTTTACATTTAGAGCGTTCCATATCAGTGATCACTGAAAATAACAGGTAGATTTAAATTGTGCGACCGTTAGTTGTCATTTCAAGCTTGACAGTTACCAAACATGTTTGGTGTAAACTTTGATGTTTTGGGGGGAATGACTTTTGATGAGAATGTCAGCGGTGAATAATGTATTTGTGGTCCCTGTTCCTGCTGTACAGTCAAACGTTGATACGGCTCACCATCAGGAGAGCAGAGCAGATAACGCTCTGAGAGAGGCTAGTTAGCGGGGAGCGAGTGCATAAAAGCGAGATGTGTCCCATATGGTCTAGCGGTTAGGATTCCTGGTTTTCACCCAGGCGGCCCGGGTTCGACTCCCGGTATGGGAACAGTTATTTAGGGTGGCTGTAGCTCAGGGGGATGAGTGGTCGTCCCGCAACCACAAGGTAGCCGGTTCGATCCCCAGTCCCCCCATAGCTCACATGTCGAAGTGTCCCTGAGCAAGACACTGAACCCTTAACTGCGCCTCACAGCACTGCTCCTTAAGACACTAAGGATGGGTTAAATGCAGAGGACACATTTCATGTATGTATGTACTATGACGAATAAAAAGGATTTCTATTTCTGATTTCTAAAACCAGAACCTAAGATGAGGAATGAAAAGGGTTTGATCACAACATCCTGATCATTTCCAGTGAGACATAATTACGTCAGTAATTTCCCGACGCGAGGCAAGTTCTCTAAACATCATGGAGGAGAAAAGACGGACAGAAGCAGCGAGAGCACTTCTTTACATCGGTGGCTGAGTGTCATCCTCCACCCTGCTTTCAACCGGTCAGTTTTATAGTCCAGTCAGTTTTATAGTCCCGTATGTTCGTCCCGTACACATACGGGACTATTTTCTCTGTCGCTGAAATGCGATACACAACGTTTGGTGGCTACAACTATTTTATGCTGAAAGGGAGCTTACTATTACTATTTATAAAGTCGCAATAAGTACATCAGTACTGCCTCGAGTAGCAATAAGGTACTCGAGGTAGTACTGTGTCTACAATAATGTACTGTTCAAGGGTGTTGTTAGGCCCGACGCGCAGCAAAATACCGAATAGTGTCCTCCTTTTTGGTGTTATGGATATGGTCACCCTAACTGTAGGTGTATGTTAAAGTGTAATGTTAAAGTGACCGGTGTATTTAAATATGAAGTATGATGGGATGTGCAGGGGAGTGACCGATAGGAAATTGTCCTGGGGGTGACAGAGTCAGTGAGGCCTTGAGCTCGGCATTTTGGCCTTCACCATCTTGTTTTTTTGGACACATGTGTTTTTGCAACCAGAAGTGGTATCACAATGTTGAGATGTTTTTTTCTCCAATCAGACAACCCTGGACATGTATAATCTGAAAGATAAATCTCTGTTTTGTTCCACTCTTTTGTTGACACTGACTGCTTATTGTACTATGCAGGAGTGTCAGTTTTTGCAAATTTTTACTGTGGTAGTTCAGTCAGATGTAATACCATCTCATAGATATTTATGGGATTTACATGTTTGTCTGATATAATCTGATAATTGAATGGATAATTTTGCATGCGATGCCTCCAACGATGACAGAATGTTCAGAAGTTGTGAAGAGCACAACAATTTCGCCAAGAAGAACTCACTCCATCGCAACACAGGAGAGATGAGTAAAGCGTTTATTCTCTTCTGATCATGAGCAAGAAAGCGACCTTGAGATCATGAATATTTTGTAGACTCAACAAAAGACTTTTTCCTTGTCACGTGTTATTTGCAGGCCCGTCAGTCTGATACGGAAAGGCCAGGGATGACACACATGTCACGAGCTTTTCTTGTCTCTGTGTCATCTCAACATCACATCTTCTTCCCCGTGATGTGAACTATGGTTGTTGCGCAATAGATTGGTTTCGACAGAATGAAAAGAGGACACACGTTCTAATGTGGACACAGAACGACGATTCCCATTCACATTAGAACGTGTGTCCTCTTTTCATTCTGTCGAAACCAATGAGGAATGGGCCCCAGATGGTGATGAAACAGCTGAGGGCATCGCTGCTAGGGATGGGGCGATAAAGGTTTTTTCTATCACGGATCGCGATAAAAACATTGACAATAAGTTGATCGTGGTGAATTTCTATTATCGGGATAATCGTGAATATCTTCACGAGTGGCTTGAAAAAGCTGCCTACCTCGCTATCTTGGTAGAAATAGAGCCTGTCTTGTTGTCTTATTGAAGGTGGGCATGTCTTATTGAAGCTGGGTATGTCTTATTGAAGGTGGGTATGTCTTATTGAAGCTGGGTATGTCTTGTTGAAGCTGCGTATGTCTTATTGAAGCTTGGTATGTCTTATTGAAGCTGGGTATGTCTTATTGAAGGTGGGTATGTCTTATTGAAGGTGGGTATGTCTTATTGAAGCTGGGTATGTCTTGTTGAAGCTGGGTATGTCTTATTGAAGGTGGGTATGTCTTATTGAAGCTGGGTATGTCTTGTTGAAGGTGGGCATGTCTTATTGAAGCTGGGTATGTCTTATTGAAGGTGGGCATGTCTTATTGAAGCTGGGTATGTCGTATTGAAGGTGGGTATGTCTTGTTGTCTTATTGAAGGTGGGTATGTCTTATTGAAGGTGGGTATGTCTTATTGAAGGTGGGTATGTCTTGTTGTCTTATTGAAGGTGGGTATGTCTTATTGAAGGTGGGTATGTCTTGTTGTCTTATTGAAGGTGGGCATGTCTTGTTGTCTTGTTGAAGGTGGGCGTGTCTTATTGAAGGTGGGTATGTCTTGTTGTCTTATTGAAGGTGGGCGTGTCTTGTTGTCTTGTTGAAGGTGGGCGTGTCTTATTGAAGGTGGGCGTGTCTTATTGAAGGTGGGCTTGTCTTATTGAAGGTGGGTATGTCTTATTGAAGCTGGGTATGTCTTATTGAAGGTGGGTATGTCTTGTTGTCTTATTGAAGGTGGGTATGTCTTATTGAAGGTGGGTATGTCTTATTGAAGCTGGGTATGTCTTATTGAAGGTGGGCATGTCTTATTGAAGCTGGGTATGTCTTATTGAAGGTGGGTATGTCTTGTTGTCTTATTGAAGGTGGGTATGTCTTATTGAAGGTGGGTATGTCTTGTTGTCTTATTGAAGGTGGGTATGTCTTATTGAAGGTGGGTATGTCTTGTTGTCTTATTGAAGGTGGGTATGTCTTATTGAAGGTGGGCATGTCTTGTTGTCTTGTTGAAGGTGGGCGTGTCTTATTGAAGGTGGGCGTGTCTTATTGAAGGTGGGCTTGTCTTATTGAAGGTGGGCATGTCTTATTGAAGCTGGGTATGTCTTATTGAAGGTGGGTATGTCTTGTTGTCTTATTGAAGGTGGGTATGTCTTATTGAAGGTGGGTATGTCTTATTGAAGCTGGGTATGTCTTATTGAAGGTGGGCATGTCTTATTGAAGCTGGGTATGTCTTATTGAAGGTGGGTATGTCTTGTTGTCTTATTGAAGGTGGGTATGTCTTATTGAAGGTGGGTATGTCTTATTGAAGGTGGGTATGTCTTGTTGTCTTATTGAAGGTGGGTATGTCTTATTGAAGGTGGGTATGTCTTGTTGTCTTATTGAAGGTGGGTATGTCTTATTGAAGGTGGGCATGTCTTGTTGTCTTGTTGAAGGTGGGCGTGTCTTATTGAAGGTGGGTATGTCTTGTTGTCTTATTGAAGGTGGGCGTGTCTTGTTGTCTTGTTGAAGGTGGGCGTGTCTTATTGAAGGTGGGCGTGTCTTATTGAAGGTGGGTATGTCTTATTGAAGGTGGGTATGTCTTATTGAAGCTGGGTATGTCTTGTTGAAGGTGGGCATGTCTTATTGAAGCTGGGTATGTCTTATTGAAGGTGGGCATGTCTTATTGAAGCTGGGTATGTCGTATTGAAGGTGGGTATGTCTTGTTGTCTTATTGAAGGTGGGTATGTCTTATTGAAGGTGGGTATGTCTTATTGAAGGTGGGTATGTCTTGTTGTCTTATTGAAGGTGGGTATGTCTTATTGAAGGTGGGTATGTCTTGTTGTCTTATTGAAGGTGGGTATGTCTTATTGAAGGTGGGCATGTCTTGTTGTCTTGTTGAAGGTGGGCGTGTCTTATTGAAGGTGGGTATGTCTTGTTGTCTTATTGAAGGTGGGCGTGTCTTGTTGTCTTGTTGAAGGTGGGCGTGTCTTATTGAAGGTGGGCGTGTCTTATTGAAGGTGGGTATGTCTTATTGAAGGTGGGTATGTCTTATTGAAGGTGGGTATGTCTTATTGAAGGTGGGTATGTCTTGTTGTCTTATTGAAGGTGGGTATGTCTTGTTGAAGGTGGGTATGTCTTGTTGTCTTATTGAAGGTGGGCATGTCTTGTTGTCTTATTGAAGGTGGGTATGTCTTATTGAAGGTGGGTATGTCTTGTTGTCTTATTGAAGGTGGGTATGTCTTATTGAAGGTGGGTATGTCTTGTTGTCTTATTGAAGGTGGGTATGTCTTATTGAAGGTGGGTATGTCTTGTTGTCTTATTGAAGGTGGGTATGTCTTATTGAAGGTGGGTATGTCTTGTTGTCTTATTGAAGGTGGGTATGTCTTATTGAAGGTGGGCGTGTCTTGTTGTCTTATTGAAGGTGGGCGTGTCTCTCTGCTCCAATCCCTGTTTTAACATTGAAGGGAGACTTTTCCTTCACAGGACAAGACTCACATGTCCCAGGAACATGTGGACCAAAGAACAAGTTCATAGCTCCATTATTTATATTTTTAATCATGTTTTATTGACGATTCCCTAATTTTTCACCCACTTTTGAGCCTTTTTTCAGGGTCCCCCCATGATACCTGTTTTTGGTTTTATGAGAAGTTCTATAGGGTAAAATAAAAGATGAGTATTTCAACTTGACTTGTATTATTGTATTTTAATACATTTTGATGAGAAGTATATTTAATCAGGTACATTATATCAGGTGAAATATACCCGACGTTAGTGATGGTGTTACTATTTTTAACGTTAGTGTTCTAGGGTTAAGTAGGCTTTGTCCCCATGTGGATCCATAATGCGTCGATGGACGTCCCGCCTCTTCCATCATGAATAAATAATCTACAGGTCGACGTGTCTATTGGCTGTCTCCGTCTGTCATCCTGCTCTGAGTTCACTCTTCAGAAAGACAGGCTGCGTGAAGTTACAATGAATAAATTAGAGTGAAACGGGAAGTTAGGTGATTACACTTTCAAAATAAAAGCGCAAACTGTAACGCATTCAAACATGTTTCCTCATTCACTTTTTAATACGTTTTATGTGCACGTTAAGGGAAGATGTCCCACACGTGCCAATTTTGAGATTGGACTATTTGCTTCCATACATGTCTTCTTTCACTGTAGTAGGAAACATCCACAATTTATTTTAAGTTTATTTTTCTACTTTATCTATTTCCGTCAGTAGATTTCACATTAATTCACCAAAACGTGTAGTAAATAAATTGTCCTACCGTGAATAATGAATTAGGGTAGAAGCATGGTTATAAGTATTATTATTATATTATATTCATGTGGTGTCTTGCAAATGTATGACCTTTTACAATTTATATCTTCAATATTTTTTCCACATTTCTCTGAGCAGAAATCTCCACTTCAGTAGCTCTTATATCCACCAAACGTTTCACTTTCATTCCTCTATATTCTGAAGGTTTTTACACAGGGGTTTGTTCAGATATCCGTCATAGTCTGACATTTTTTATTTATTGTATATCACTGTTGACAGCATTCTCTGATTTATGGACTCAAGAATAACCCTGGCTTTATCTCATCTTCGATGTCCATTCTGTGAATGAATTCAAACTAACACGTGTTCACGCTACACTACAGCTACTCCACACATTCTTTGTATACAGTACACTTCATATACACTGCACATACTTTGCACATTCTTTTAGTTCCTAAATTATTACGCTTTACTCTTTTGTTGTATTTATTGGGTATTTTGCATTTCTGATATTTTTTCATAATATTTATTCTGATATTTCTTCCCTTCTTATCTATTTATCAATCTATATATCTATCTCGCGGTATCTATTTCGCGGTCTTTTATTTTGAAAGATTTCTAGCGGATGTTCCGTTGTTTGGTTGTCGCTAACTTTCCAGTGGAAGTCGGGCGGCTTTAGAGCTTGAACTCAACAACAAGCCGTCTCCGGCTGGCTCATCACAGACAGTTGTTCTTTTCCCGTCCCCTCCCTCGGTGCTCTCTCCCGGCAGTCCTCCTGCGTGTCCCCGGCCTCTGTCCGCTACACGGTGGGAGTGGGTGTGTCGACGCGGCCAGTGGAGCCTCGTCGCTGCTTGTGCGCACTCTGAAAAAAAGAGGAAAAAGTTGATGATGACTTTCGTGTGAGCGCGGCCCGCCTCGGAGCAGCTCACCCCGTCTAGGAATGGCGGTTTGGACCAGAGCGGACAAAAACGGCCAACTGGACCTTCTGCTCCGGGACCGCTGGATCCGAGTGGCCGCCGAACTCACCCGGGAAACGTTGACTCTAACGGCCGAAGCCGAGGCGGCGGGACCCGGGGGAAATCACTGGGACTACAACAACTCGTCGGCGGGCCCGCGAAATGGCATGTCGAACGGAAACGACCCGGGAGCGAGTCCGGGGAACCGCGGTCCGAGCTCGGGTCCGGACCAAGTCCAGAACCACAACCAGGCGGGTCGGGGACGCAGCGGCAGCCCGGGGCGCGGGGGTGTCGGTCGGGGTCAGCACGACGGAAGCCACGGTCCCAACAGCCCCGGGAAGAACCCGAATAACGGCACAAACTCTGAGTTTGGAAGCCCCGGGTCCAGCTACGGCAGTCCCGGGTCCAGCTTCGGATCGAGGCAGGGCGACGTGCCCGTCAGCCTGGACGGCTCCTCGGAAGCTGTGCGGAAAGTCCGAGTTGTCAAACAGGAGTCCGGCGGACTGGGGATCAGTATCAAAGGTGGGCGCGAGAACCGGATGCCCATCCTCATCTCCAAGATCTTCCCCGGGCTCGCGGCCGACCAGAGCCGGGCTCTCCGGGTGGGCGACGCCATCCTGTCGGTGAACGGGAGCGACCTGCGGGAGGCGACGCACGACCTGGCGGTGCAGGCGCTCAAGAAGGCGGGGAGAGAAGTCACGCTGGAGGGTAAGTGGGCCCACGCGAGATCGAGGACTTTGCGAAAGGCCGAGATTAGGCTGCTGTGGTCCGGCTGCACACCTCTGTGCGTTACCTCCCTTTGCACAGACGCTATTGGAGGGGGCGTCAGTTGGCTTTGGTGCTTTTACTTTTACTTTTACTTTATACCAGTCTACCCTGAACCTGAAGCTCAGAAAGCAGTCTGACTCAAACTTAAATAATAAAAAAAGTAAAATACATGATATATATATATATATATATATATAATAGACTAGTTGCTTTGCCCCCAGAACTGTATGTGTAAAAGTATATTAAATACAATATGTTCTGCTATATTAAGTAAGGTTAGGGCCCTAAAGCTTTCTGAAGATTATAGTGACCTCAATATCATCCAAAAGCACCAAAACCAATGTGTGTAAAATGTTGATACACGGTGAAATTGATCCCAAAGAACACCGATGCGTACAATATGTGTACAGGACAAGTTGTTAATTTGATGTTTACCCAGTTGTCCCCATTAAATTAGGAAAAGTCCTGAAATATGAAGCAAAAAAAAAAAAAGATGTCAATCATTTATTTAGAGACGTTAAATGTTGAATGGGGTCAAATTGACCCCAAAAGGTAACAGGAGGGTTAACAAGATAGTGCATTCATTGGTTCCTTTTTTAAATAGTAGGATGCACACTGCCATCACTAAAACTCTGTGAACCTCCTCCAGACTCCACACCTTCTTGTGGGGGTTTTAACTTTGTGCACACAGAACAAGCATTACTGCACAGCATCCATACCGTCTGATCTGGGACCAGAGGAGGAGGAGGAGGAGGAGGAGGAGGAGGAGGAGGAGGAGGAGGAGGAGGAGCGGGGCCTCAATCAAATCAACAGAGCAGAAAGCCTTTGATTAGTGCAAACAGGAGGGGAAGCACAGTTGGTCACAGTCCGGGGTTAGATACGTTCTCCTCTGTCGGCCGGCCTGCTGAAGATAAGAGGTCACTGTGCAGGAGAGACGCAGAGAATGCACTATCTTGTTAGTATACCAGAAAATATTGTATTTAATACACTTTTACACATATCTGTGGGGGAATCCGCCCGTTGCACGGCACAGAACACAATATACAACCGAATGTAGTATAAAAGCAGAAGTGTGTTGGAGTACGACTGTGTAATCATGTCCACGACAGTCCATCTGGCCATGAAATGTGATCTCACTGCATTTAGATGCTAATGTGCAGATACACAGTGTATCTGTATACACAGTGTCAGATTTAAGAAGTAATATCTGGATGTAAGTAACTATACATGTTAGGCAGGAATTAGCATTTAAAAAAGTTTCTCTCACTTGCATTTTTAAGGTTTGTTGTCCAATACGACTGCAAAACAGAATATAATGAAATCACTGTGGCCTTTTTAAATGAACCACTTAATTACCTTAAATCAGTGGCGGCCAAACTACGGCTGGGGGGCCATCTGTGGGCCGCTTGTCGTTTTCAAATGGCCCGCTTTTTTTTTTTTACTAGTTTATGGTTTGAGCGTATTTCTAATACATTTCAATTGAACTTTAGGGTTCTGAACTACTCGTCCCACATTGATTACTCGCGGGGAGTTGATTAGGTAGAGCCGAAAAGGGGAAGTTTGTTTGCTCAATTTGTGAAGACTCCGTCGTTGATGGACAAGTATAATGTCCCACACTTTTGTACTTTTGCAGTACAACCAGTTGAAAACTACGCGTTTACTGTTGGTTGGCTCCGTGAATCCTGATATTTTTCGAATTATCGCAGCTCATAAACTGCATACACACTTACACAACAATAACTGTTATCATTTGCTATGAGAGGTAGATTTCCTTTTCACAGAACGATGTACTGTCATTATCAAAACGCTTTAAAGTGTGCTGAACTTTCGATGGGAGGCCCATAATGTAGGGAGTGACACGTGGAGGTGGAGGTGGATCAGTCCGTGGGCTCAGAGGCGAGTGCTGGCTTCGTTATGGGACCTCCCACAGCTCCATGGAGATGAGTTGGGATCCTAAACGCCGCTGATATAGAACAGTTCCCTCTTTAGAAAAGTGGTAAAAAGAGTGACTCGGAGGGAGAGTGCTCCACAGAGCCCCTGAGGCGGAGGGGGGGTTTGGAAACTTTAGGCCAGGAACCGCTAAATGCAGCGGTTAATGGCTCGGAAACGAACGCCGGGTGAATACTGACGAGCAGGAATTGTGGGGACGAATCAATGTGCGGCACATTTCCCCTCGAGTCGAAACGGGTTCTGTTCCTGCACCTCCCGAAATAAACCAAGGTAAAACGTCCTAGAAGGTGTCGGTCCTCCACTGTGCTGAGAGGCTCTGTGAGAAGAACAGCAACAATAGTATCAACCAATCAGTTTCACACAACCAGAAATGACAAATTATGGTGGTACAGATTTTTTTATTTTTTTTATTTTATCAGCTGGTGGATGGAGATCTCTAGATATGCAGACGCTAACTAACACATCATGTATCGCAGTGGATCATGTCGTCCTTCCTAAAATAATAATAATTTTTTCAGGTTTTTCAGAAAACACAAAAAACTTGACCAAATGTAATAGTGCACAAGCTACCTCTAGACATTGCACAATACCGGTCAAATCATGTTATGATTACTAATATTATATTCAAGTGAGATTTACATTGACAAATATGCTAACTAAATTGATAGCTTCAATGCTAGCTTCAAAATGCCATCTTGAAAAGCTTGTAAAATTGCCTAAGTCACATTGTCTTTTGACTTAGGCAAAATAAAGTGGCCTAAGTCACACTCTTGACATGTTATACTACAGGGGTCACATGATCTGTTCAACTGAGGATGGAGGAGGTTTTACCAGAGGTGACCAATACCACGAGGATTTAGGCAAGAAAATCATTTTTGTCAAAACATAACATAGGCCATTATTTTAGGAAGCTGACGAAAACCACCCGTGGAATTTTGGCCTTCTGCAGCTGACATCAGTCCAGAACACAAACATTTGCAGTGAGTCTCGGCCGCAGACGGGGGGGGGGGCAGACGGGGGGCCTCCGTTTCAGAAGAATGTGTCAGCTGCCTGTCACTGTTTGTCAGTTTGAGACGGGAGGCGAGCTCCGCTGTTTGTGGACCGGCTCTTCCTCTTCCTCTCCCTCGTCTGTCTCCGTCTCCGCTCCCACTGCTCTGAGAAGGAAACGGAACGAGGCTGGAGTTTTTCCAGACCGCCGCGCTGCGCCGTGTACACAACCCAAACCCCCTCCTCCTAGATATTCTCACAATTAGATTAGGTGCCCCACATTCCTGACCTCCGCTCGCATGTGCATATTTAGGGCAAAGGTCAACACCGGCGGTGGCTTGGATGGTTCCATGCTTGCAACACACTTTCAGGGATCTTTATCGCTGGTTGTCGCATGAGGAGAGAGAGAAGCACGTAGGGAGACTGGGATGGATGCACCAAACGTCTCATTCAGAAGCACGTTGCATGAATAGGTGGTCCGTCTAGTTGTGACACGGCTACACACAGCGGCAAACCTGCAGCGTGAGGTCGTTTGTCTCCTCGACACTGTGACCTACGTGCTGCTCTCATTCATGTCTGCTGGCTCTCGGCTCAAAGCCGGATGCCGGAGTCACGGTATCTTGTTTGGGCTGATTCGATCTTATTCGTTCGTATCCAAGAGGGATAATCTTGTCAAGCGCCACTAGATTATTAAACTTGTTTCAAAGAGGTTTCATTAATATCTGAGACGTCAATCAATCAGGTTTTATTTACAGTCAGGTCCATAAATATTTGGACATTGACACATCTTTCATTATTTTGGCTCTGTGCACAACAACAATGGAATTGAAATGAAAAAAATCAAGATGTGCTTTAAGTGCAGACTTTCAGCTTTAATTTGAGGATATTTACACGCTGATCCGGGACCTCTGCTGACCTCACCAGAAAATAACACAGCACCATCTAGTGGGCTGAAAAAGCAATTGATTTTGGACCAAAAAGTTTATAATTTATATAATAAAAGATCGATACTTGGTTCCGTGTATCGATACAATATCGCCACGCAAAGTATCGCGATACTATGCTGAATCGATTTGTTTTTCCCCCACCCCTACTGGCCCTAGTTAGAATCAAGGTTTGTTTTGCCATCAGAGGGAATGAATGAGTTATTTTGCCCATTAACACATGACGTATCCCAGACTGACACACCGCTGGTTAATCCCCCCATCGCCAGCTGACTGACAACATATCCCATACGTCACAGTGATTAGTTGGAGCTTGTGTCTCATTGGGTCATCCGGCCGTTCGGTGGAAGGAGCTCTTTTGTGCGGGTAATTGGAGGACTAAAAACAGCCCTCACCAGACACAGGGGCTATTGAGGGAAACGGGGACAGCCGTGACGAGTAACGCCGCCTCTCTTTTGTTGCGCGGCCAACACCGGCCGACCGTCCACTCACCGTGTCGCTGGGGGGGGGGGGGGGGGGAGCGTGAGCGTGAGCCTGCACAGCCCGAAAGGGGCCACAGCAGTTTGTCAGCTCCGTCTCAGTAGGAGGTCCGATGCCTGTGATGTCCATCTCCGTTATGTCTCTGGTGTCCAGCCAGAGAATTTTAAATGGACTCCTGGAATGTGACAGGCACCGAGTAGTTAGCACTACTTCGGCTGATACCCAAACAATTAGCGTTGTATTTATATATAATATACTAAATATATTCCTTCATGTAAGACGAGTTCTTGCTCCATGGAGTCAGCTAGTGAGAGACATTTTAATGGTGTCTGAGGACGGCAACAAAAATACAACTTCTTTCAAATATGCTCAATTTAAATGATTTCAAACCACAATTATAAAATAAAAAAAACATAAGGCCGGCTTAACGTCGCTCGCCATCCTGTTAAGTTATTTTATCCAACCAGTTAAATTATTTAGCGTCGGCCTCGAGAGCCTCAATGCATTCTGGGGCGGTCAAGTATGTCCAATCAGCTCACGTTCTCAGAAACAAGTCCCCTCATGTCTGTAGTGGCCAAACGGTAGAACTACAACTTTTTTTTTTTTTTTTACAATTACAATTTTCCCAATGCAGAAACTTAAATAGCCTTTACTTTATTATAAATCATTAGGACACACAACATTCAGCTTTACTCTACCAATCTTTTATGGTATCCAGCCGTGTAGGTTTGGCATGTATCAATAATACTGTACATTGTTTTCAGGTTTCTTTCTGAGAATGTACTGTGGAAAAATGTTCAGGGTCAAATGGACCATTTCTTCAATTTATAATTTTAAAACGGTTCACAGTGAGGTCAGATAACTACCTTGAGAAACCAGATCATTGTTTCTCTTGACTTTTTCAGATGTTTGTTTTATCATTTCGATTTGACTTTGATTCCATAAAGCTCATCAGTTTCACAAGCAGCTGAGACGAGGCAAAAACAATCAGAGCTAAAAGTGGCGATTGGACGCCAAATGTATGCCTCTAATGTTCTTCTGTATCTATTAAGACGTCTTCCAGACCAGTTGAAAGAAAACATCCAAAATACACATTTATCTGTTTATTTTTTTACTTTGTCTGTTTGCGTCTGTAGCTTTCTCCTAAATTCACAAAAGTTACCTACCATTAAATAATGCACCATTTCAATATTTAAACATAACAAATCTGAAAACTTGTCTTACATCCACCAAACTTTCCACTCTCATTCCTCTTCGAAGGTTTCTACAGAGGGGTTTGTTCACATATCATTCATGACCTGATTTATACAATATGTAATACTAAAAACAGGATTTTGTTTAAAGGCTTTTGACAGTATTTTCTGATTTATAGAGAAAGAGAAAAAGAGAAAAACTTTGAGAAAACTTTGACTGTCAACAAAATGAAACAAGAATGTTGAACCTGTCTTCATCCAATGTTCAGATTTATGCTCTGGAAATGTATAAAAAATTGCACATTTTCAGAAAACTTGTAATACCAAAAATAATAGTCTAAATGTAAATAATCAGTTGGGAATGGAATCTGTTCATGTGTTTCCCCTGACGCCCGTCCCCATGAGCTAGAGAGTTTGGTTTAGTATTTGGTGCTGTGCGGCGGCGTGTCCTGATGCTCTGTGAGCTGCTTGCACCAGCTGTGCTGTCGTTAAGCAAACTGGAAACTGGCTCAAGGGAGCATTCATTTGCCGCCATAGTGAAACATCTGGTCGGAGCAGATTTCACTTGGCCCGGCGCCCTTTTGAACCTAAATGCTCCGACCATTTGAAACGGCGCGTTATATAATGTTACCAAGTGCTTGTAGAAGAGCTGATGAACACTGTGAAGTACGGTAGTTCAACTCAAACCTAGTGAACTCCTAAGGGTCGCATAAAACATTAGTTAATGTATTTTTTTTACACATGTCATATGATGTAGATGATAAAGAGTTAGGCCACTCAACAAACAAGGCAAGAAACCATCAACGCCTCATTGACGAGTCATTGTAATAGTTAGTTAGGGATATTAGTGACAACACCCTCTTCACATCAGAATGTATGTTTTGTAAAATTATTTTAATAACATTTTCGTTTATTTCTTAGACGAGAATAAATGATCAAATCAACAATAAATGTATCAACCTATAAATCGATAATCAAAATAACCCTAATTTACAGCCATAAAATAAGAGAATAAATAGTTTAATTAGTTGAACCTGCACTGTGTTGCGTCTCACTCTGGAACAGCTTCTGTGTCTTAGGTCTGTTAACTTATCCTGTCAGGTAGCAGGTGAGTCTAATCGAGGCTGCTGGGGTGTAAAACCTGGCGGGGCTTGACATGAAGGATCTTCAGGAGTAGCTGAGATGTTTTACTGCCAGATACTTGCCCAAAATAGAAAATATCGGCCTGTTGATAAATTAATGAAATCAAATAACAAAATAGAAAATACCAAATAAATGTTTTTCTTCTACTTTTCTTATCCTCAACTATAGTGGTTATTTGCATTAAAAACATAATTCAAATGAGGAGCAAAATAGAAAATAGTTTGGTAAGATTATTAGTTTGCTGCTTGGATCTTGTGTTAGAACGTTAAATAGGTCATAATTACCTCTCTAATGTATATTGTTGTGACTCATCCAAAGCTACATTTTACAGGAGTACAATTTAAAATATCATGATAACGTTAACCCAATACTAATGTTTACTATTTGGAGCTTGAACGCACCGTAATGTACATGAATGGAACTCCGTACATTATCTGTTAGCGCCACTATAAGCGGGACTGTGCCATCGGCAGAAGAAGCGGTCACTATGATTATTCTGAGCGGCATGATGGGAATAAATTACAATATAACACGTGTCTGAATAAGTTAGTTGTCCGAAATACTGCCGTGCTGCTAGCTCCGTCATTTAGCCCAGCAGGAACGCCCGCTAACAGCTAACGTTAACCAACTACCGTTAGCGCCCCATTTGCCGATTTTAAACGCATTTGTTGTTTACAATGTAGCATTGTCGTGGAATCGGCTACTAGAACGTATTAATGACGGTCTCTCGGATCGCATATTTGTACTGAAGCCTCCAACCTTTCCTCTCCGTGGGGACATTTGTAATCTTTAACAGCCACTACAGTAGAGAATGATGATTGTGATTTATTTATTTTTGGTCCATAATCTGCTTTATCCTCTGTAGAAAGTTGACACACATATTCAAATACACATACACTGAATGCACTGGCCTTTAGAAAACGGATTTATGTAATTTCATGGTGTCGCAGATAAACACACTTTACTGTGTTTACACTTCAACAGCGTGATTTCCCAAAGGCTCTCCTCTGACCCAGGTGAGAGGAGGGGGCAGGTGTGCCTCTGTGTTTGAGGGATGAAGGGAATACTTCCTCTTGTTGTGATCCGTGGAGACATTAGATTGTCCATAACAACAGAGTGCGACAGGGTTGATGTGTTTTTGTGAGCCAACCAGGAAGTCAGAACCACACTGGTTCCCTTGACAAACAGCCAGAGAGATTTTTCTATTGGATTTGGGATTATTGCAGAAAATAAGCTCTGTGGCAAATAAATGTTTATGAAATTTATACATTTTGTTACGCAAGATAATCTTCACAATTGAATGCTACTTTTCTGGTTTTTGAAGCGTGACTGCAATCGGGTGAATTTAAGAGCTAAAGTTAGGCTTTAAACAAACCAGCACTAAGCTAACGGAGGACTAGTGTTCAGGTGAGGACCTTTAGTTGTCTCATTTAGACACGTGGCAGAAAAGTGCTAAAATTAACTATTTACTGACGTATTTTATACCGTAGAACAAAATGTTAAAATCTCTTCAGTTTGTGTGAACCACAGACTTTATTTCATGTCTCTAAACAAAACCACATTGACTTTGAGAAATGCAAACAGGAAGTACAAAAAGGTTGACTCATGTCCAGGTTTTAGGACTCATTGCGTCTGCGATTGCCTTGAGAAGCTCTTGGGCTGTTTTCACAGTATGTTTTGGGTCGTTACCCATCTGTACTGAGAAGCGCCGTCCAATCAGTTTTGCAGCATTTGTCTGAACCTGAGCAGCTAGTACAGCCCTAAGCACCTCAAACCTCCTCTACCAGCTGTGACATCATCAATGAACACCAGTGACCAGTTCCATTGCAGCCATATGCACAGCCCTGCTCCACCACGTTAACCACATGATCAGGAGCCGTTCCTTTCCTTGTCTACACTTTTCTCTTTCCATCATTCCGGTACAAGTTAATCTTGGTTTCATAAAGAACCTTCATCTAAAACTGATTCATTCAGATGTGTTAAGTCTGATCTGGCCTTCAGTCTTCAGTCTTCAGTGGTCTGCACCGTGTTGTAAACCTTCTGTGTTCAGATTCATGAAGGCGTCTCTTGATTGTAGACTTTGACAAAGACACGCCTTCCTCCTCCAGAGTAATCCTGACCTCAGTATTCATGTTATTACGGTTTTCTTTACCAAGGAAAGAATTCGGCTACTTTACATGTCTTCTGTGGTCTTCTGGGCCTTTTGGTGTTGGTGAGTTTACCGGTACATTCCTTCTTTTTAGGAATGTAGCAAACTGTTGACTTGGTCAATCCTAATGTTTCTCCTATCTGCCTGATAGGTTTGTGTCTTGTCAGCTTGTTAATGGGCTCCTTCCCTCATTGACACCTCTTTGGTCCTCATGCTGAGAGTTACCAGCTACCAAATGCAAATTCAACATGTTGAATCATCTCCAGATCTTTTTATCTGCTTAATCTGTCATGAAATAACAAGAGAACAGCCCACAGCTGGCCATCAAACCATTTGCAAGACAATTGTCAAATTTACTGTTGAGCCTCTGAAAATGTGGGGGACTGTGTACAAATGGTTGTAATTCCTAAACGGTTAATGCTATAGTTTTGTTAAATCCATTGAATTAAAGCTGAACTACATTCAACCACATATTGACTGCATCATTTCAAATCTGTGTAAAGAGGAAAATAAGAAAGATTGGGTCACAGTCGAAATGTGATCTGTAGCTTTAGCTTCTGTCGTTATCTTTTTAAGTATTACATTGTTTTAAACCAGAGAAATGAACAGTACAATCTTTAAACATGTTCATGATGCTAAATGTGTCTGCACATGTGGATACCAGAGGAGGGACCCCACGAGGACATATATAACACACACACACACACACACACACACACACACACACACACACACACACACACACACACATTCTGACACATTGTTCTCATTAGGTTTCTGGCACAAAGGGACTTCGAGTGAGGGGGCTAAGAGAGGGAGTAAAAAAGAGAGAAAGAAAGAGAGAGGGAGGGAGCGGACAAGATTAGGAAGGAAAAGACAGGTAAGACTTTATGAGAGGTAAGGGAAAGGATGGAGGACAGGGACGAGGAACGGGGGAAGAGCGGGACAGCTGAAGAGACGGACGCCTGTAGATAGAGAGAAGAGGGACGGAAGAGAATAAAGGAGGGAGGAGAGGAGAGAGAGAGAAGCGAGTGAGGGGAGAGCAGCAGGCCAAACCACCACATTTCTGTGCAGTTTTGGGGGGAAAATAAAGAGGCTGGGGTCTGACTGCCTCATTCACTGCTCTGCAAGCTATTATTTTGTTATTTGTGTGTGTGTGTGTGTGTGTGTGTGTGTGTGTGTGTGTGTGTGTGTGTGTGTGTGTTGAGAAAGAAGAGTGGAAGGCGGGTAGTTTCACGGATAGCTTTTCGCCACAACTAACGCCACAGCCAAATATGTGTCGAGTCAGACTCCTCTGCCTTTTGCACTCCTCTTCTGCATATTATCCTTTTTTCTTCTTCTTCTGTTCATCCTGCGTGTTTTCCTATTGGGTTACTTCTGTGTCTTTATTATTCAATCAAGCAGAAAAAGTTTGAGAGGTGAACTTTCCAAACTGTAATAATAATAATAAAAGCTCTAATTGCAAGCGGAAAAAAAGTGTCATTAAAATGTATGAGAGCAAAGCCGAGGTTTTAGTTTGCTGTTGAGCTGAATCTCGTGAGGGGAAAGACACGACTCTATTGTCGGTTTGAATTGAAGCGACATCCACTGCCATCGCACGGCTTCGTTGAACGCTCGATTCTGATGGATCCATTAGGACAGGCTACCGTTAATATGGACTCTGTAGGACCACGTCTGAGTTATTTGTATGATTAATACAAATATGTTTTTAATAATATTTTTTTGTATTAAAACATTTGCATTTATTAATAACGCTTTTTTTATTCAGAATTTTTTTCATACTACTAATACAATCATTTTTAAATCAATAGTTTATGTCAAGTTATTGAAGTATTTTTTGGCAACTTTAGGATTAAGTAAAATAAAATAGTGATTAAAATGTATTGATGAAATACATGAAAGGTATCACACGTCACTATTGGCCAATCATTTTCACATGAATAAAATAATTTAAAACACCTTGATTTCTTTTGCAAGTAACTTCTGTCAACTTTTGGATTTGCATGAATACATTTTTAAGCACATATATACTCTACTTGTAATCATTTTGATTGCAGTGTCTCATTTCACTGTCAAAGCTTTTTGTTTTATGTTTTGCACTCCAACCTATTCTGTTTGGTTGCATAATAAAGACACCGAGGTAAACCCACAGAAGGGAGGCAGATGAGCGCCTCATGGGATGTTGGCTGGCATGTCAGGGGAATCTCCTTTCCACACATTTTTGTAGATGCATACACAGTGGCAAAAGTGTGTGAGACCACACACACACACACACGTTGAGCTGCTCGTCCTCTGTGTACAGACCTAATTAGAAGCAGAAGTGGAGCTAACAGAACTAATGAGTTCATTTTAGGAAGTGAGGCAAATGGACAGCAGAAAGCTCTAAATCTGTCTCTCATGATGTTTGATCTGAGATGAGACAGATGTATTATCTAGCTGAAAGGAAATGAGAAATGTCTAACACTGAAAGGCCCCCAAATGCCACTGTAAACCTCCTCTAGTGATCTGCCGGTATTTCACATATTCCCATCGTTGTTTTCTAAGGCTTGGTAGGGCTGAAGAATCCAATCTGGAGGCGGCAGAAGTGGCCCAATGGATAACTGTGTGTGTGTGTGTGTGTGTGTGTGTGGTGTGTGTGTGTGTAGGTGGGTGTGTGTGGGTGTGGAGCATCTCAGCTGTTCAGAGAGGCCGCATCCCGTGACCAGGGATCTGATTCCTGTGGCTACATCAAAGAAAAGGGCCGCTCTCGGCCCTTTTCTTTGAGCCAAACAAAAACTTGAATAGGAGCAGATGTACAGTGGTCCACTCTGCCAGCACATTACACAACCGAACATTCACAGGCTTCACGGCAGCAGAGCCTGTTCTCAGCCCGGCTTCAGGAAGCGTTGGCTGCGAAGTCAATAACCTTATTATACATATTATGTTAAAATGATAGAGCCAGAGAAACAGAGGACAAGTTTGTCATAAATTTCATAAAGTCCAGTGGCAAGATTTAGGAATTCTGAAAAACGGACCAGCTCTTCATATAAAGTTTGTCAGTGCTCACGCATAACAGTGATGATCCCCGGCTGTCACCTTCCCCTTTACAGACAGAACCACCATCATTGTGAAACTCGGGAAATGAAATGTTCCCATATCCTCTTTCCCCGTGCAGCTGATTAGAAGGCTTGTTCTATAAAACATTAACACAGTTTGTCCCTATTCAGTCTTGCTGGAGGTAAAGTAACCAATGATCGGTTAGGACTGACATCAAATAGATAGCTGCAGAGAGTGTGGGTGATGCTCCACGTATGCTTTTGGTCTAACTCAGACTTTCCAGACATCATTTCCAGTGCCGAGTGTGAGAGCTTTTGGTATTTATTTACACAAAGCGTGTGTGGCTTTGGCCTCTTGCTCAGATTTGGCTGATTTACCAGTCACAGATATTAGATGTGAAGGCGAGCACTAACACATTTTAAAGGTTTTGTTTCTTTCACATCTATACAGCGACTAAACCAGCCACAAGCCTGCATTTGATTTCATGTGTGGAGAGATTCCTATACAGCACTGGGGTCCCCCAGGGCTCCATTCTGGGTCCTTTTTACTTTTTTCTCTCTCTGCACACTAGATTCTTGCTGTATCATCACTTCTGTCAATTGCCTGCTGCATGTTGGTCATCACGCTCATAATCAGAGAATCACATATCTGAATATGCATAATCACGACTGGCCGCTTTGCTTTTTCTCTTTGCTGATCCTGCCCCAGTATTACCCATAACCACAAAATATAATATAACATATTACATTCTCTTGCTTCCTTTTAACTAGCTCACGGACTACTCACTGCCAAACCTGTAAAAACTTAAACATAGGGGGCCTTAGATTGCCCGGAATTGGACCCGGCAACAAGCATTACAAATGACTGTATAGAAATATAGAATATTGAAAGAACTATCCAAGAAATCCATAGAATTCTTTTTTTTAAGGTTGTTGTTATTTAATACCAACTTCGACGTTTGCTATTATGTAGTATTATCTTCATTCACTGTAAACTACATTAAAGCGGGGACGGTCTTAATAAGCGCAGGATCGCAGCTGCTATCGCAAATAACTGCAGACAGACGACCCGAACGGAGGGCTGCTCGTCTGCTCCGCGGGTGGAAAATATCTCGGCCGAACATCTCTGCGGTGAATCCGATTATTATCCGATCATTATCCTCTTCCATACGACCCTGAGACATAAACATGGGCATTGGGGAATGCTCTCACACTCACTCTCTCACTCACTCACTCACTCGCTAACCACTTACGTCTGCAGAAATGATCCCAGACCATGTCGGTGCGGTTGTGAGGGCCGCTGAACCGGGCCTTCGGTTTCTTGGCAACCAGCCCCACCTTTTTAACTCTTGAGTCACGCACGGCGTAATGTTCACACCCAAAGCATGCAGGGACTCGTGCGTCGTCTCTACGGCTCAGTCGTGAACTCTGTTTGCTGAGCTCATTTTAGAGACTTTTAGAGACTCTTTCTGCAGCTTTCGTTTACACACTCGCACACACGGCAAACCTAATATCCCGGTCGACATTCAAGCGTGACCTCGCCTCTTTAAGAGTCGGGTTCCCTACAACGACATAATTTCTCGCGTTCACGCTGGGACGAGTAGACTGAAACGCAGCGGAGATGGTAGGGGCCCAGGCAAGGGAGGATGAAAGGTCACAACGGCATGGGACCGTGTTTGGAAAGTGAATCCATCACCGACCTGCCAAGCTCACAGCCGTACGGCCAAGTGCTCTCGTATTCGTCAGAGATAAGTTCACACAGGGGACCGCTATGTCCTTTTTAAGACCTATTGGAAGGTAGCTGGAACTGTTTACGTTCCAAGTGCTTGGTCGTAACGTGACCAGTGTCCTTCCCCGTTCCAATAACTCGGCGAGTGAATAATGAGGTCTGATTTTTAGACGGCAGCTTGGACAAAGACACGGGCCACAGTCTGTTTTCCGTCCAGCGTGAGTTTACAAGCTGAGCGTCGACGGAGTCGAGCGGCAGCTTTCTGCGACTGTGTTTTTTTCTTTTAAGTATCGCCCCCTAACCGGGGCCCCAAAGAGTGTTTAAAAGCAGATTAAGTGCGGACTCCTTCCACAAAACTTCCCCGAGTGTTTCCTCATGGCCTGGTTTCTACGGCCGGCCGCTCCATGTGTCCTGAGTGACGGGGTGTTATTGGGCGGAATCCCACTGGCGGTCCAAACTATCAACACGCTGTTTCCTTCTGAGCTCTGTGGATGTTTAACAGCTGTTCTGAAGAACTACGGCAACCCGCCGTGTTTATTCTATCTCGGCGAGACGTCTCCGTGGATCTCACGTGTTTGTAAAAGGTTTTTGCTCGATGTGGCCGGTTCAGAGACGGATTGTTATCCCGAGGAAACGTTCTGAAGGAACGCTGTTTGGCTCCTCTTGTTGCTCTGCGTGAAGACAAGACGATGGAATAGATTGTAGAGCATTCGATGCTACGTTTTCAAAGAGTCATTGGCTGCTGATTTGAAACTCGCAATTTTTTTTGCAGCTTTACAAAATTAGGCCGGTTCCAATTAGGCTTGGGACGTTATAAACAATTTAATATCACAATCATCCTGGCCAAATTAGGATAAAGAATATCATCCCGATAATCCTCATAATATTATTACAACTCTTAAAAATGGTACTCAAACATACTGGAATCACTTAACCTCACAGTTTGTTAAAACAATAAAATATCTTGCCACAGGACACGTCTTTTTTAAAATCATTTTTAGCGGGGGGGGGAACCTAGAAACCTAAATAAGGTAATCATAGATCATTGGGTCCCCCACATAAATAAAGGCTGACTGCAAAGAAAAAATAGCAACAATGAATCACTATTTTTGAAACCGCTGTATAACTATAGATCCTGTGTTGTGATATGATTACCAGTGTTGCTGTATGGCCTGGCTCAGTAAACCCTTTGTAAACCATGAACATTTGGAGAAGGACTGCCAGAGAACTTTCTGGTTTACTTTCTGGTCTATTTGACTAAATGAGCATAATTTACTAAATGAACATCATGCTGTATTGAAAAGACTTGAAACTAGAGATTGAGACATAAACTCATGTTTACAATGTTTACTGAGGGAATACATCAAGAGAGAAGTAGAGTCTTTTTTAACATCAAGTGTAGCATACAGTACCAACGTGAAGCGTATTTCACTACTTTTTCTCAAACAAATAAAAACATATTGGGTATCAAATACCCCTGAGCTCCTGCTTAGTATCCATATCAACCACTCAATTACCCGTGTTGGCCGAGAGTCGGACCTATCAGCTGATCCACTATCTCCTCTTCTGTGTGTCTCCACAGTGAAGTACATCCGCGAGGTTTCTCCGCTCTTCAAGAAGCCGTCCCTGGTGGCCGACCTGCCGTGGGACGGCGTCCGCCCACAGTCTCCCAGCTACAGCGGCAGCGAGGACTCCGGGTCGCCCAAACACTGTGGCTCCTCCTCCAAGGACAGAAAAGTAATGAGCCTGAAGATGTGCTTCATCAGCAGGAACCTCACCATGCCCGATCTGGAGAACAGGTAGGATGTGAAAAGAGGTCGTTGAGGAACAGCTGAGTGTGTGGGAGTTTAGGTGTAGTTGTTTTGGCTCTGTATTTTAACTTCCGTTAGAGATAAAGATCGTGACGAATAAAATAACATGAGCACATTTCAATAAAGGACATAAACTATGAATTAAATAAACCATTCTACATGGTGGGTCATATTTAGTGGCCCAGTAGCAGTATGCCGAGCCATTGTCTCGTTCATCCGTCATATCCTTGTTGGTTAGTTTTAGCTTATGTCACTGCAGTTTGTTCATACTTTTCATTTGCTAGTGAGTGTGTATTTGCGCGTGAGAGAGAGAACGTTGAACTCCTAATGGGCTCAGTGTAGTGACTGATCTCCGTGACTAGCCACTCGGCTGGGTGCAGGAGAAGATCCTGTTCCTTACGTGCGGTGAGGTTCCCGTTTAATTATATTTCACTGCTGATGATACAAGTTGTTATATTGGTGCCTGGTCTCCCTCTGAAGTGTCTTGCTTGCGGTCAAAACCTGTGCGATCTCCCAGTCACCCATGCGTCATTTCCTCATGTCAGTTGCACCTGTGCCCCATATATAAACTACCAGTATACTACCACAATAAAATACACATACTACCACAATAAAATGACTAATGGCTCCTACGCTCAGTTTAACAGACAGATATTTCAGCATCCCTACTATAAAGATGACACGCATCCTTCTGTTCATAACTGCAGGGTTTTTGTGCCCAAGCGGTTTGATCAGTTCGGATGACACAGTCAAGTCAAGCAGCGCGGCAGAGAGGAGCGAGACACACAATTTAATCTTATTTGCTTCCAAAAGCACTACTTCACTTCATGTCTTTCTGGAACCGATATATAACCGATAAGGAGGGGGGGAAAAGCAGTGACAATTAGCTTTTTATTAAACTTTTTCTGACACTATTATCAGGAAATTAGTTCTGCTGTCACAGAACATGTACAGTACCACTCGCATGCAAAATTATGGCATCTTTGGGCAACTTCTAAAAATAATATCTGGCATCCCTATCCTGTTTTTTTTTTCTTCTTTTTTTTAACCTGTCATGTTTGAATATTCCATAATTTAATCTATTGGTCTCTAGGATATGAACGAAGCTCTAAGGAGATTACATACAACAATTATACATGTAATAGCTTATTTCAAGTTTATTTCAAAGAATAACATGTATTATTAATTAATTGAAATATACCCCCAAAGATATTTCACTCTCAAAAGCTGAGATTCTGACCTTAATAATCGTGCCCTTTTTGGGGTTGTGGTTGGTTCTTTTCCGTGAGAACCTTCCACATGTGACTGTCCCGTGCCTGTGTGGGGTTGCTGATACAGTTCATACGTGTCCCATTCAGACTTTTGGAGCTCCACTCCCCGGACGGCCAGCACACGGTGGTGCTGCGCTGCAAAGACGGCCCCACCGCCAACTCCTGGTTCACCGCCGTCCACACCAACATTGCCGCTCTGCTGCCGCACACCCTGGCTCACATCAACGCCTACCTGGGGGCCTCGTCTTCAGCCGCCGCGCACCCCCACCTCAAGCACATCGGCTGGCTGGCCGAACAGGTATCTTGCTTTAAACGGCTTGGGGGGGGGGGGGGGGAATTGCATTGCGAGGCAACAGCTTGGGTTCGTGTTTACTTCCTGTCAGATGATGTCATTCACGTACAGGAAGTAAACTGGGACACATTTGGATTGTTTATTGTCTGTACGGGGGATAATCAGCTGCTTCGGGTTCATTGCTAACCTTTAAACAATTAAATTCTATGCAGCGTCACAGAACAGCTTAAAGACAAGAATAACACTCAAACATATCAATCATAATATAGCAAATAACTACATAAATAGACTGAAACTTTTTTTTTAAAGATTCAACTATAGCTACAGAAATGTTATCTCTGAACATCGAGTTCATGCACATGCTTAGCCTAGCCTAGCTTAGGACAAATGATGGACGCAGAGGGAAACTGCTAAGCTAGCTCTGTTAAAAGTGTAAAAGCATGCGTCCAACAGCTGCAGTACTGCCTGTTGTATTAATGTCAGATAGAAAGCTTTTCATCGATACAACCACAGCTACTATCGGGCTCCAACAGCCTGTTTCACTTTGGATCCGCTTGAAGGTCGGCATCTGCATTTGCTAAACTCGGAGTCTAACAAATCTCTCATCAAATCTTTTTCTTCTTTGGTCTAAATGTCTAGTTTATGGCGTGTGATGGTGCTCCAATCCGTTTGAACTGCTGAACGTAGCCGTGCTCCAACACAGAGATGTTCCTACAACCACATTTCTATTTCTATGTTTTTATAAAGAAGTTATACAAAGTGTCAATTAGGCCTTTCTTAGGTTTGAGATGGTATTAGGTGCTTTTTCAAATTTTTGACAAGAAATGTTGATTTATGGTATATTTGAATTAAAAACATGTTATAAAACATAAGAAGGTTAACTTTTGGTCAAGATAAATACACTATTAGTATTGCTTTGAAGCTAGTGCAGGAATACAGTGCATTTTCAGGTTAGATAAATATGAAGTTGAAACACGAGTTCCTTTCAATAGGAAATCGTATCAGTGGTTTTTCAGTTAAGTTCGCCACAGTACAAACTCCTAAATCACTGCACATACTCAGATATTTCTGCTCTGCAGCACACAGGAAGAGTTTGTTTTCTTGAATTATCTGTAGTCCTGAATTGAAACATGTCAATTGAAAAGTGAACCAAGGCCACTCTCGATTCACTCTGAATATTATCTTTTCACTTTGATGAAGTGCTCATTCAAGGCCATGTTGAATGCTTGGATGTCTGGCTGTGTTTATCTTGACCTGGCCTAGACAGGAAACACCGATGCACGTTTCCATTGCATTGCACCATTTCCTGTGGAGCCCACCTACTCACCACGGCTGCGCTCACAAATACAGTGATGGTTTTGATGTCATTGCTTTTTTCACTGTAACTCCAGTCACTCAGCCGTGACTCACACACCACCCTATTTTTATCACAATGCTGTCAAAATTCAGGTCAGACTGTCAGGATGAGCTACTTAACTCCTCTATTGCTATACCCCGTCAAACTAGGTCACTATACCTGTACCCCATCAAACTACATCACTTTACCTGTACCCCGTCAAACTACATCACTATACCTGTACCCCATCAAACTACATCACTATACCTGTACCCCGTCAAACTACATCACTATACCTGTACCCCGTCAAACTACATCACTATACCTGTACCCCATCAAACTACATCACTATACCTGTACCCCGTCAAACTACATCACTATACCTGTACCCCATCAAACTACATCACTATACCTGTACCCCATCAAACTACATCACTATACCTGTACCCCATCAAACTACATCACTTTACCTGTACCCCGTCAAACTACATCACTATACCTGTACCCCATCAAACTACATCACTATACCTGTACCCCGTCAAACTACATCACTATACCTGTACCCCGTCAAACTACATCACTATACCTGTACCCCGTCAAACTACATCACTATACCTGTACCCCGTCAAACTACATCACTATACCTGTACCCCGTCAAACTACATCACTTTACCTGTACCCCGTCAAACTACATCACTATACCTGTACCCCGTCAAACTACATCACTATACCTGTACCCCATCAAACTACATCACTATACCTGTACCCCATCAAACTACATCACTATACCTGTACCCCGTCAAACTACATCACTATACCTGTACCCCGTCAAACTACATCACTATACCTGTACCCCATCACACTACATCACTATACCTGTACCCCATCACACTACATCACTATACCTGTACCCCATCAAACTACATCACTATACCTGCACCCCATCAAACTACATCACTATACCTGTACCCCGTCAAACTACATCACTATACCTGTACCCCATCACACTACATCACTATACCTGTACCCCATCACACTACATCACTATACCTGTACCCCATCACACTACATCACTATACCTGTACCCCATCAAACTACATCACTATACCTGTACCCCATCAAACTACATCACTATACCTGCACCCCATCAAACTACATCACTATACCTGCACCCCGTCAAACTACATCACTATACCTGTACCCCGTCAAACTACATCACTATACCTGTACCCCGTCAAACTAAGTCACTTTACCTGTACCCCATCAAACTAAGTCACTTTACCTGTACCCCATCAAACTACAGCCCTATACATGTCTTCATCGAACTACATCATTAAACCTGTACTCTGTCTGTTTAGTAATGTTGTAATATTTTACACACAAAGTGAATAGTGAGATGTATAAGTCATCGGCTATGGAACTGAAGAACACAACTGCTTACTTTTCTTACATACACAGGCGTATCTTTTAATAATAATAAAAAATGTCATGCAAGTTGACTAGTGGTTGGGGAACTGCATATATATCTGCTCTTTGCAGTCAACCTAATGGTAGAATTACTGAACGGAACATGTAGTGCAAAATGTCATTTGAATATTAGTTTTGTACCATCAGTACCTATGCGTATTGACATCTCCACCTGACTTTCGTCTTCAGGTCCAGCTGGAAGGTGGACGGCAGCAGTACAAGCCAGTGGTCATGGCCCTGACGGAGAAGGACATCCTGCTATTCGAATCGGTGCCGTGGAGCAGAGAGTCCTGGTCCATGCCTCTGCTCACACACCCGCTGCTAGCCACAAGGTGAGGACCACAGACCTGGAACAGCTCCCCATGAGACGGGGAGACCAGAGATCAAACACTACTCGTTTACAGATTTGACCATTTTGCTCCGAACAGTTCACTCATCATAATTGTAATATGAGTTTTATCATTTCTTCAGGGTACAGATATGAATATTTATGGTAAAATGCATTTGGATTCGCCATTTTTGCAGTCAAAAGGAACCCTTTTAGCAGTTTATCAGTTCAGTACTTAAAATCTACTTTAATCTACTTCCAAGATGTGTTCAATAAACTGTAATTCACGGTAAGTACCTGGAAGTTTAAAGTTGCTCACATTAACTTACAGTGAAAACATTTTGCTCGGTCAGGAGAGTTTTTTTTTTTTAATGCAAATGCTAAAAACTTGCACTGGGAACCCCCAGTTAGCAACCCTAACAGCATCACCCATCCCCTCGCCAACTTTAAACAACAGCTGAACCAAATAAATGTCATGGGCAGTCTTGCCAATGCAGATTATCCATGCAAACGTCAAAGGAGTCTTTTTGGTGTCCCTGCCTCAGACTGGTTCATTCTGGCGGCGCCCGGGGTTCTCCGGCCCAGGGTTCGGACCTGGTGTTCGCCACCCGGACGGGCACAGGGCGGGGCATCGAGTCCCACATCTTCCGAGTGGAGACCCACTGGGATCTGTCGTCATGGACGCGATCCCTCGTGCAGGGGGCCCACGCTGCCGCTGAGCTCATCAAGGAAGTCTCCATCGGTGAGTGAGTGAGTGAGTGAGTGTCATCTCATGGCACAGGTTTAAGGCACTTGCAGTTTAACTGAGTATTGTAATTTTGAGTGGTCACCCCTGAAATCTGATTCGCTACCCCCTTTATCCTGAACTCTGATTGGCTCTACCAGCTCACAGGTGGGACTTCAGAGTAAACCGTAGCCTTAAGTACAGGGTTCTTACGCTCATGGAAAACCTGGAAAAGTCATGGAAGTTTAAAATGGTTATTTCCAGGCCTGGAAAAGTCCTTGAAAAAAATCCCCAAAGGTTTAGTAAAAGTAATGTAAATGTGTTATATTCATGTGTTCATGCCGTTCATTTACGCTGAGTTTGAAATAATGAATATGCTTTTAAAAGAAAGACTCAAAATATAAGCAGGCATACATACAGGCATCTATATAAATGTTTATTCTTTTAATCAAACTATTGTCTCATTCATTTGAGTCATTTAAGGTTTACTGTATGCTTTGTATTCTCATTGTTAGTTTAAATACTACATTTACTCACTTTTTCATGTTTACACCCAGATTTCACTAAATGTTTGGTCATGGAGATTAGTAGCGCCTAGCCTGCCAAAAACTCAATAAGAATAAGATTCTGGTTGGTTTGAGAATGGAGCGAATGAAGTATGGAAGCTTTGGATTAAAACAAATGTAAAATCAGGAATGTAAGAAACAATAAGATGTGCCAGTAATGCCAGTAATTAGCGTAGATATGCGTAGCGGAGACAGAAATGGTCGATGCTATGCTTTGTGTCACTTTGGATTTCGATTCCCAGTTCGAGTTTTCATACAAAACATTATAGAATATGATGCACATATACTACTTTATAATACTGTATAGGTTTAACCAACATACAGTATTATAAAGTAGTTAAATTGCCACCTGGATGAGCTGCAACATTTAAATGCTGCGGCTCACACAGTTACAACCAATGAAGTAATAATGATCGATAGTGAGGACTTTCACTTTTAATACTTGCGTCGTCTCGTTATGCAATCAAATGGAGACCTCAACATGCATATTACCCAGCAATCATCATTGTATATGACAAAAATAGCAAAGAAAATCTAAAAATATGAATTTATTGAATAGGTGTTTATTTATTAGTTTGTGTAGAATAAGCATATCCATATATTATAGATTGCTATTGACTATTTTCAGATTTTCTTTGGTATTTTTGTTATATACAGATAAAATGAAATATACACCCTTGAACAAAGTTGTATAAATACATCAGATTCTTATCAAGTGTAGATCTTAAAATCTTTCTTGATTTAGCTCCAAGGTCATTCCCAAGTGTTGTTTTCTCCAACACCATCATGTGGTGCAATAACCTAGAGTGTGTGTGTGTGTGTGTGTGTGTGTGTGTGTGTGTGTGTGTGTGTGTGTGTGTGTGTGTGTGTGTGTGTGTGTGTGTGTGTGTGTGTGTGTGGTTGGAGTCTGTACACACCGGTTAGCAGCAGTGAGTCAGCAGACCTTTTAACCAGAGGATGTGGGTTCACCTTTACATGAAACCACCGTGCCAGCCAGTTAATGTGGCAGTTAGTTTTCTAGACAAAATATTTGCTCCCAAACCGAACCCCATACATAAGGGATTTTTCTTCTTCTTTTGCACAGATACAAATATGTTTAATGTATATCGGCCTTTTAAAGGTCAGAGCGCTTTGACTGCGACAGGAACTGGCTGGCTGGTCGTGTGCAGCGGCTCAGAGGCAGCAGCTCTGTGTGGGAGAAGCCGGAGCCAGCAGAGGGGAATGTTTCCACTCGCTGCAGAACAATGGTTGGCTGCCAGAACAGCACTGAAAAGCCTCAGCCTTTCTTTTTTCTCTCTCCCTCCTTCTTCTCCCTGTCCTTAGTTGTGCAGAAGCATTCAAAGCCAGTTGGGTTACAGTAACACGTGGAAATGTGCTTTGGGATCAAATAACAGTTTAGAAAGGCTGTGGATCAAGTTTGTCTGAGAAAATGTCCTCTCTCTCTCTCTCTCTCTCTCTCTCTCTCTCTCTCTCTCTCTCTCTCTCTCTCTCTCTCTCTCTCTCTCTCTCTCTCTCTCAGGGTGCACGTTGAACAGGCAGGACGTCCGGCTCACGCTGCACTACGAGAAGGGCTTCACGGTGATGAGGGAGCCGGTGGAACCAGCAGGGGGCGCCGTGCTGTACAGGTACCCGTACGAGAAGCTCAAGATGTCCGCCGACGACGGGATACGCAACCTCTACCTTGACTTCGGGGGTCCAGAGGGAGAGATGGTGAGCTGAGACGCTGTAATATTTAATATGCTGTCACATGGCTTTTCACCACTACCATCACTGTTCTAGTAGTTTGGTGTATGACACTAAGCCACTGTAACTTTTCATCATCGATTCCTCAGTTATTTTGAATAATTTCATGAGTCAAAGGGTAATTTCATGTCGCATTTTTAAGTTTTTCAAGCAAATTATTAGCCAGGTTATGGCACAGGGAAGAAGAAGGGGGGAAAAGATAATAACATAGAAAAACAAGTATAGATGGGATCACATGACCAGCGGCTTAAAGTGGCTTTACTTCCTTCCGCTGCTCAGCCCACGACAATTTTCAAAGGTAGCTTCTTTTTTTTTATATAAGGCATTACAATTCACAGCCTCTCTCTCTTTTCACATTAAAACCCCTGACAAGAGTTACCCATGTAACGACAGTTCTATCAATTTTACGTGTCAAAAAGGCTGAAACACATTACTTTAATTACTACATTTTCTATGTAATATGTCAAATAACTGCAATGAACACTTTCGATTGGAACCAGAGCAGTTTAATATAACAGTGTAATAAAGCGACTGTCTCTCCGTCCTCCAGGTGTTTGACCTCCACTCGGGCCCGAAGCCGGTGGTGTTCGTCCTCCACTCCTTCCTGTCAGCCAAGCTCACCCGAATGGGCCTTCTGACGTGAAACAACCGGCCACCAGAGGGTGGGCGCGGCCAGGGGGCGGGGCGTTGATTTCCAATTTCCTTTTCTTTCTTTTTTTTGGGGTTGTTGTTTTCCAATTTCTCCATTCCCAGCTGAAGCTGCGGGGCAGGTTTAACCCCCCCCCCCGAGTCGAACTGTTGATTGTCTCAAAAATTGTGCCTCCTCCCTCTTCCAACTTCTCCTCGGCCTCTTGCAATCATTTGTATTGCGACGCCCACAAGGGGAGAGGAAGTGGCGCTTTGCTCGAAGTCATGCGGTGTCGGGAGACTGTTACACACACAAAAAAGTATCAAAATAATAAAAGTACATTCCATTAAATCTGCTAAGATGTTAAAGACCCCCAGGGCCCGTGCACTTTGAGCAAAGTGTTTCTGGAATACATCGGGGAAAGGAAGCGTTTTTAGACAATGAATACACAGCCAAGCACAGACCAGTTGTAACTCTATGCCTATCATTCCACGACAGCCTTCCAATGTATTTTAGGCTCTTCTTAATGCGTTTGTGTGGACGCTGTTTCACCGTCAGAATGCAGTCTAGTGTGTGTGTGTGTGTGTGTGTGTGTGTGTGTGCTACGCGCTTCTGTCGGCTTGATAGTGTGCCTGCTGTCTGACAGACTAACCTTTCTAGCACATTATCCCAAACTGCTGTTGTAATCAGGAGTGCCAACTGTGCCTTTTGACGTGTAGTCCAACACACGCTTTGTATCGTTTCCTTTTTCTGCTCTTTTTTTCCTCACGATAAGAGAATTGTAAGCTTTGGACACGTGCAAGCAATAGTATTACTCTCCTAGTGTGAGCCACGTTACTTTGTTTAGTTTTTTAAAGAGCGTCTCTCACGACAGCATGACTTCCTGACATTGAACTCTGTGCCAGATGATGACACGTGACATGACCTTGTGTTACCTCGACCCACACAACCACTACTACCGTCTCATTCCACTTCGCTCGAGGTGACTGCCGTCTTGTTACCGTCCCTACGGCGGCATTTCTCTGGCTAAACGTGAAACGGTCTGGTTTCAGCGTGGACCCACTTTCAGCCTCATCTCACGGCCGTCATCACGTGACTCCAGTATGGAACGTCACTCACATAGTCGGTGTACATATACTGGGAGGGGTGAACGATCCAGATCCCAGTGTCCACATTCAAAGAGCATTGGACGTCGATGAGGGTGTCGGGCCGTCTCCCGCTATCATCATCAAGTCGATGCTGGGACTGATCAAAAATATATACACTCACGACTGTGAGCAACACGACACACCTGAAGCGTGGGAGTAACCTTTGAGATCGGCTCTCGAGTGATGACGGGATGGATCCCTTGTGTGCACAGAGCCGACGAGGATTCATCTGATGTCATCCATATTGTTCAGTCTTTCACAAAACGTCTGATATTTAACTCAATGACGCAAAGAAAAATCTAATTTCATTTGAAAAGTTAATTTGATCTGACTGAAATAATTTCCAGTTGCGATTAACTTTAAAACACTTTTAAAAACACTTATAAATAATAATAATAATAATACATATATTTATTATATATACATACACACGTTAAAAGGTGTTGCTGTTCCAGGTGTTCGCTCAGGTGCTGCTGTTTTAACGTTGTAGTGAGGTCACGGCGTAGGTCACGCAGAGGCCCATAGCGCCGACGAAGGCCGTGAGATGCAGTCGAGTCGTACGTCAAACTACAGCTCCCAAGCTCAAGAAGAAAGTGTTCTGCTCCACAGAAATACCATAACAGACCTTCAACACAGCCATGTGCTTTTCTAGTTCACACCCATACACTATGATTGCTGTCACTTGTGAAGTCAGCTGACGATCTTCCCTCCGGTGGCTCCGTTCGGTCCAGTGTTGAGACTGCAATCGGCACATTTTCATAACGTCCGGTTGGTTGGCGGGCCTCTCCTTCCCTTCAGCAGAGCCTCTGTTGGACACAATGTGCCATTGTGTACCATTGTGTGCACTGCTGAGAACACGATATCCCGTCTGTCCTCGGATACGGGAACCAGTCTCCAGGCGGAACGACCTTCATTCTGTTTTGGACTCTGATGTCCTTGTGAGGGCTTGAACAACTTCTTTCTTTCTCTTTTTCAAGAGAGCGAAAATGTGTCTTTGCTTCCCCTAAAAGCTGTGTCCTGGGTTACGTTGAGTCAGTCTGGTCCCCGTGTTGCACTCCTCCCTCCTGCTTCTTCACCGCTGTTCATGTCACGTTGACTTCACTGCACAGATCTGATTGCCTTCAGGTGGTCAACCTTCTACGAGCTGCAGGCCGTCCCTCTTCTCGATGCACTAGCCGATCAAACGCCCTTTTTAAATCTGTGAATGTACTCCTCTTCTTCTCGATGATTCTTTCTCACCTCCTTATGAGGCTATCCTGTCTATGCAAAGCAATGCTTCAAAGAAGACTTCTTTTTTTTTTAACCAAAGGTAATATCTGCGTCATACACAATCATTGAACTGATGAGTCACAACGGGATGAAGCGCTGCTGCAACAACCTGTCATATGCAAAGTATTCTAGACTTACTTCCAAGATCCCGTATACAATGTACGATAACGATGTAATAATCTCATATGTAAATACCTACCAATAAAACTGTTACAAATCACATGAAGGGATGTGTGGTCTCGGCTTTATCATATACCCAATATTTACTTTTCATTGTACGTATTCCAGGCATATGTGTCTTTTTCAATCTCAACCATCCATGGTACTCCTGCTATAGCACCAATAGGACTGCTAGGTGGGAGGAGCGCACCATTGGTCAAGTTTAAATATCACTATAACTGTATCTTTAGGATAATGCTGGGGGATTGCTGGCTTTAATTTGGCTAGAGACCCAGGGTATGAATGAATTGGAAAAGTGGGAATGGGTGGGTCAAATTAGGAAATCTCAATCAGTTGAAAAAGAAAATGGAAATGGAAAAGTTGTATAAACTAATGTATGAAAACTATGGAACCTTAAAACTTTTGAATGGCGTATGAGTTGGTAGATAAGAGGTTAAAAAGCAGCTAAAGCATGCAATTATATGTAAGCCAGAATTTAAGGCCTTTTAAATGAGCTTCAATCTATTCAGGAGTTGAGGTTTCCTGTCTTTATTGGAATAATAATACAATATCAGCTCAGGTCTAAGCCCTGAAAGGAGTTGAAAAACCATCACAAGCTTCCTGTTAGCATACAGTTAGCTTCCTCCTAATGGGGATGCCCCGTGGGGCACACTATTTAGTTCATAAGTCATAAAAAGTAATTGTATAGTGTGGCCAAAAACAAATCTATCATAATACAATGTGTTTTAAAAAAAGTCATTAAAAAAACAATATTAAAGTGTCTGAATATATCATAAAAAGTTGCGGTTGCCCTATTTATCTTGATTGAGACCTGAGCGCAGTAGACTGGGTTTGAATGCGACCTTTGACCCCTAAAGCTCCCCTTTTCCTGATTTAAAACGCACAAGTTTGTCAAAAAAGTTATAAATGGTCGTGGTGTAGTCCTTCATACAAAGCCATACTATAGAATAAAGAAACATTGTATTGTTGGTGCTCTGCCGGAAACCGGTGGACTGCTCCCTCCAGGTGGGGACAAACTGCCTACCCCAAGAGAAGGAGTTCAAGTATCTCGGGGTCTTGTTCACGAGTGAGGGTAAGGTGGAGCGGGAGATCGACAGGCGGATCGGTGCGGCTGCAGCAGTAAAACAGGCGCTGTACCGGTCCGTCTTGGTGAAGAGGAGCTGAGCCGGAAGGCAAAGCTCTCCATTTACTGGTCGGTCTACGTTCCAACCCTCACCTATGGTCACGAACTCTGGGTCGTGACCGAAAGAACGAGGTCTCGGATACAAGCGGCCGAAATGAGCTTCCTCCGTAGGGTGGCCGGGCTCAGCCTTAGAGATAGGGTAAGGAGCTCGGACATCAGGAGGGAGCTTGGAGTCGAGTCGCTGCTCCTTCGTGTCAAAAGGAGTCAGCTGAGGTGGTTCAGCATCTAGTCAGGATGCCTCCTGGACGCCTCCCATTAGAGGTTTTCCAGGCACGTCCAACTGGTAGAGACCCCGGGGAAGACCAAGGACACGCTGGAGGGATTATATCTCCCGGCTGGCCTTGGAACGCCTCGGGATCCCCCAGGATGAGCTGGAAAGTGTTGCGGGTGAGAGGGAAGCCTGGGTCGGTCTGCTGGACCTGCTGCCACCGCGACCCGACCCCGGATAAGCGGCTGATAATGGATGGATGGATGTATTGTTTGTTGAAAAAAGTAGTAAAAAGGCTCTGTATAATATGTTTACAAAAGCTCTTAAAAGTGTGACTCAGGGTGTTCAACGTGACTCGGGTTACGACTTCAATCCCAATCCAAGAACAAACCTCAAGGGTCCCAGAGGAGAACGGGTTATTTAAAGTTCCAAACAGTGCTCAGCATCACGTGTCGATGGTGGGCTGTGCACTCTCCGTGGTTCCCTGCCACAATTCATAGCAATGTGACGTTAAACACTGGGGTCAACAGTGGAAGCATGGAGACGTTAAAAAAAAGAAGGTAAACAAAGAGGACGGCACATGAGTGTTCAGGCTGGTGTATTATATGTACACTGAAACATAAAGGATTAACAATGGAACATAAAAACACATGAAAGCAGAGGAATGAAAGCAGAAATTATATCTAAAGAAATGTATTCATCAATATTTCATTTTGTTACTGAAGCTGTTTGGAGAAAAAATTGTTAACAGACGATTCCCTCTCATCTCATGAGGCAAAAGCCTGGAAGACAATCAGGAAATACAACACATTAAATAAATACCCACAATTACACACAACATGTTATGATGTTTATGACACAATGTCAAGCCCTACAGCCTCTCACACCTAACCATTTAACGGTGACGTCAGTTAAGTCCATGAGGGTTCAGGGTTTAAGGCCTAAATTGGGACCTCGTGATTGGGCCTTCACATCCATTCCCGCTCACACTAACACTGCATACTCCGGTCCAGCAGGTGGCGCTCTGCATCTTATAGGTACCGGTTGCGAGCTCAAATAAATAATGCCGAAGAAGAAGAAGAAGAAGAAGAAGAAGGACGACGACGCAGCCTCCTTGTTGCTGTGGTTCTGTTGGGTCGAGGCAGAGCTGTCACATTAGCTCGCGCTCAGCTAACGCGCCGGTTCTGCCATGTCTGGAGCGGCCCGTGCCCTCGCGACACAGCGCTGCTAACGGGCTCCTTTCCTCCGCGCAGCCGCCATTTGGGTCGAGTGAGGGGAGAGAAGTCTGAGCGCGAGAGAGCACACGAGTGAGATGAAATGACAACGTCCACATTACAGGTAGGCTGCTGCTAGCTGGCCGCCGTTAGCACCGTGAGCTAACCTGTTAGCAGCGTGTGCTAACCTGCTAAGCTAGCAGAACAGCTGACGCTGGAGCGCGCGGATGTTGTGAACGAGCCCGTGTAGTGGACCGAGCCTGCGGGCAGCGCACTGCCTCGAGCTGGCGGTCATGTGCGAGCCTGTCCAGTAACAACAACAACAACAACATGTAGCTGGTGGTGTGAAGCCTCTGCATCGCTAACTAACGACTCCCCTCTGCTGGACAGCGTTTAGACCGGTGTTACACCCCAACTGGTTTTCAAACCTACTGGTTTCCCTACGCGTGTGTTGTCTTCACTTCACAGCTGCAGCGGTTTTCTGTCTGGTCACCAGATTCGTCACATATTCACAAACATATTGCTGGAGATCTTCAAGCCACATTTCATATCCATTGCAGCGATCGTGATTGTATAAGTGAGCACTGCATCACAACCACGTATGAAGAAACACATTTAAGGAAATATATTTATAAAAAGATCGCAACGACCTGGATTCGATCCCTGTCGAGCAATATGAAAATTTACTGAAAGACAGTGGCTCAACCTATAGAGTCACTAATCAAACAACTTCAGTCATTTAAGGTATTACTCAATTATGTCCCATCTCCTCTGTGTCCAGGAACCTCTTGGTCTAGGTGAGCTGAAACAACTGGTTACCTCGGGCGGATATTAAAACACGTCTCAACATATTTAGCGATGTTTTTTCACGAGGCTACGGCCAGACGCCACTGACGCATTTTGACAAAAACAATTCTACTTTTGTGACGATCGTATTGTGAAAAGACACTAAAAACATTGCGAACACTGAGCCACAGGAAGAGTGGGATATAGTAATGTTCTACCCACAGAACAATGAAGGACATATTGCTGGAGATCTTCACGCCACATGGCATATCCTTTGCGGCGATTACGATTGTTTAAGTGAGCACTACATCACAACTACGTATGAAGAAACACAAATATATACAGCATCTATACATTTAAATGTAAAGATCGCAAGATCTCCGTAGAGCAACACATTATAACCTGTTGTTATGCGGTGGTGATACACGGTGCACCACCAATCATTAAGAAAACTTAAGTCATTTGGGAACTTATTGATTAAGTCACATCTGCCTCCAGGGAACCTTTTGGTCTGGTGATCTGAAACAACTTGTTTCGGGTGGATATTAAAACACTGTCGTGGAACTCCACAAATATGTTGTTGCCTCTTCTGCAGTCAGCTATTCTTTTGCAAGATGATGCTGCTGCTCATCTTGCTTCCTTCAGCACTCGTAATAAAGTTCCCCATCAAGGGATTACATTGACAGCTTTTTAAATGACATTTAAAAACTTGGTTAGGAAAAGATAGCACAGTGTTGTGCGGCTTGCTGATTAACTGCTAACTTCTCTGCCATCGTAGGCCTGCTGGTAGTCAAGTAGTGCTGACTGCAGAAGAGGCAACACCATGTGTGCAGGTCCACACGGTGTTTTAATATCCGCCCGAGGTAACCAGTTGTTTCAGCTCACCAGACCAAGAGGTTCCCTGGACACAGAGGAGATGGGACATAATTGAGTAATACCTTAAATGACTGAAGTTGTTTGATTAGTGACTCTATAGGTTGAGCCACCGTCTTTCAGTACGTTTTCATTTTGCTCGACAGGGATCGAATCCAGGTCGTTGCGATCTTTTTATAAATATATTTCCTTAAATGTGTTTCTTCATACGTGGTTGTGATGCAGTGCTCACTTATACAATCACGATCGCTGCAATGGATATGAAATGTGGCTTGAAGATCTCCAGCAATATGTTTGTGAATATGTGACGAATCTGGTGACCAGACAGAAAACCGCTGCAGCTGTGAAGTGAAGACAACACAGGCACGCGTAGGGAAACCAGTAGGTTTGAAAACCAGTTGGGGTGTAACACCGGCAGCAGCCGCTCCCTCCCACCTCTCTAGCTGGCTGGTAACATGAAGAAAATAAAGATTTCCGTTATGGAGCATTTTACTCTGGAAACTCCAACCGATTTAAGCCACAGATCAGTGAATTATGTTGAAGAATCAGTGAAACTATTCTGAGCCCTTTGGACAACATGCTACTTTAATGCCAGTGGAATTAGTGCTTTGTTTTCCACTGATGTTCTCTATACAGGCTTCTTACGGTCATGGAGAACCTGGAAAAGTCCTTGAAAAAAATAAAATCCCAAAAGTTTCGTAAAAGTCATGTAAATGTGTTATATTCATGTGTTCATGACGTTCATTTACGCTGAGTTTGAAATAATGAATATGCTTTTAAAAGCAAGACTCAAAATATAAGCAGGCATCCATACAGGCATCTATATAAATGTTTATTCTTTTAATCAAACTATTGTCCCATTCATTTGAGTCATTTAAGGTTTACTGTATGCTTTGTATTCTCATTGTTAGTTTAAATACTACATTTACTCACTTTTTATGTTTACACCCAGATTTCACTAAATGTTTGCTCATGGACATTTGGTTTAAAGTCATGAAAATCCATTGGTCAAAATGTGTCTGAACCCTGTCTATAATAATAATAATAATAATAATGCAGTCTCCGATGTGAGGAAGACTAACCTGACCCTTTTCCATCCCTCATTAACATCCACTCCTGTCCTCCTGACTGTATTTCTCTGCTGCAGAAAGCGATTGATCTTGTGACCAAAGCCACAGAGGAGGACAAGGTGAAGAATTATGAGGAGGCCTTGCGTCTGTACCAGCACGCTGTGGAGTATTTCCTACACGCCATCAAATGTGAGTGCCGCAGCCAAATTAGTTTTGGAAACCCTCCCAGACGCCGTTGGGTATTCATTCACGTTGTTGTCGTCTTTCCCCTCTTCAGATGAGACCCACAGCGACAAGGCGAAGGAGAGCATACGGGCAAAGTGCATGCAGTACCTGGACCGGGCGGAGAAGCTGAAAGACTATCTGAAGAATAAAGACAAACAGGGCAAGAAGCCCGTGAAGGAGGCGCAGAGCAATGACAAGTACGCCGCCTGCCCTCTCGGGGGAACATGTAGAAAGTGCGTGGGCTCTGCTGTGTGTGTGTGTCAACCTGCGTTTGTGTTCCCGTCTAGGAGCGATAGCGACAGCGAGGGAGAAAATCCAGAGAAGAAGAAGCTGCAGGAGCAACTCATGGGTGAGTAAACGCGCACAGTAATTTAGTGTCATTGAATAGCACGCTGCTTCTTTATATCTTCCCCTGACATGATTATCAGGAAGGTGTTGATCATATTTATATTTCTTTATTGCGAGTAGTCTTACAGGTGTACAATCAGCTTTTAGTCCTCACGCTCTGCCCGTGTGTCCAGGTGCCATCGTGATGGAGAAGCCCAATGTCCGGTGGAACGATGTGGCCGGACTGGAAGGAGCCAAGGAAGCTCTGAAGGAAGCTGTCATCCTGCCCATCAAATTCCCCCACCTCTTTACAGGTACTGAAACCTCATTCTGTTTTCAGCTAAAAATGTTGTAAACGATTGTTGTGTGATTGTCACAGGGACGGGTAAATACAGAGCGGAAACAAAATGTTATTTGGAATCAAATTTTGGTATTCAATTTAATCATGTATGAATTCCTTCTTGAGTTCTAGGCTATCAAATGTGAGGATTTGCTACTTTTCTTTGTTACTTTGATACATTTCTGTGTTTTATGTCATTCTGAATTAAATCTTTTTGGATTCTGGACTCTGGGTCAGGCAAATCAATCCGATCAAAGGATGTCAGCTGGGAATATTTGATGGTCATTTCTTAGATTTTTATAAATCAGTCCCAAAAAAAATCATTGATAGTCATTTAGTTGTAGCCCTAGTTAAATAGCACTGCTAATTAGTTTAATAAGTAACTTTAGATGTTTTGAAATGTCTCGTCAAATAGCATTTCAGCATCATCTCTGTTGGACGTCATGTGACCAACATCACTTCTGGTCCCTTGTGGTCTCAGGCAAGCGGACCCCGTGGAGAGGCATCCTGCTGTTCGGCCCTCCGGGGACGGGGAAGTCGTACCTGGCTAAGGCCGTTGCCACCGAGGCCAACAACTCCACCTTCTTCTCCGTCTCCTCCTCGGACCTCATGTCCAAGTGGCTGGGAGAGAGTGAGAAGTAAGAAAGAAGGAACCTTCACCTCTTAACCTCGCAGTCACTAATGTGGAGCGCGCCTCCTTTAACGTCTCTCCCTTACGCTCATTTCCTCCCCCACATCTCCCCGCGTCTCCCAGGCTGGTGAAGAACTTGTTCGACCTGGCTCGCCAGCACAAACCCTCGATCATCTTCATCGACGAGGTGGACTCGCTGTGCGGCTCCAGGAACGAGAACGAGAGCGAGGCCGCCCGCCGCATCAAGACGGAGTTCCTGGTCCAGATGCAGGGTGAGCCGAGTGACACGAGAACCATGTGGTCTGTACGGGCCACTGCAGAGACTACTAAAGGTCATCCTAAATATGCAAACGCAAAGGCTGAAAGCAGAAAGCGCTCATGTGGAGCTCTCTGGTTTTGTAGGTGTGGGAAACAACAACGATGGGATCTTGGTGCTGGGAGCCACCAACATCCCCTGGGTGCTAGACGCTGCCATCCGCAGAAGGTCAGAGGTCACTTCAATACTCTTGTTTTGGGGGGGTTTGGTGTTTGTCTCACCCGGACTCGAGATGGAGCCATTCTCGTTTCTGCGTCGTCTGCAGGTCTGCTACACACATTTGGTTGTAATCTGTAACGGTGGACCGGTGTGTAGGACTCGCTGGTTTCTAGCAGTGGTGGTGTAACGGACCGTTTTCAATCCATGATAAAGTTTTACTCACGATCGCTATCCGCAGATATTCAGTTAAAAATATGCCATCGGGACATCATTCATGCTTTCTAGTCGCTGAGCCCTGATAATGTTCCACTGAACTACAAATCAGTTGAAATCAACAAGAGAGCTAGTAACGTTAGCATCACCGCTAACATACGAAGGTTCCGTTCAGTTGCATTGTGACGCGTTCAGGCTCTGCTCAGTGAACATGATTATTCGGCAAATGTAAATTAAAATGTTTACATGTAATCTTGTAAAATGTAGTTTTGGTGACAAACTTGAAATATGTAAATCCAGTTGATTGAAGGAAATGAAAGGTCATTAAAACTACAAATGACAAGATTATTTTTTTCAATAAATAAAACTATATTTTATTCCCTAATCATTTTTATGCAAAAACACAATAGATGACTATAACAAAGTAAGAGGAGAACATTAAGAAATGATGTTTTGGGATGGTGGCGTAAAAAGGTTCTTGAGCTTTGTAGAACAGCTGCTAAAACAAAACAACAATAACGATCCGGATCTGCCAATACGGAGGATCGATGATCGGCAAATGGTATCGGCGGCAACCAAAGTGTGACCAGGCATCTCTAAAAGTTATATTATATTATATATATAGCTCCCTTTTTTCTTTTGTGCTGATCCTTAACCGTGAGTTTTATGATGCAGATATCTCTCCGCTCTCTCCTCCTTTTCCAAGACAGCGGTAACGTGAGCCAGCCATCTGACGGCCAGACCATAATAACACTAACACTTCAGGAGCATCGGGGGCCTTGGTTTTGCACTCTGCAGCTCACGTTACCACGGTTTCACAAGCGTGTCGGAGAACTACGGTGGCCTTTAAGTAACGTAGAAATGCAAAGTCAGGGTTTGTTTTTTGTCCGTTCCGGGCTACTGTAGAAACATGGCGGCCTCCGTGAAGAGGACCTGCTGCTTTTGTAGATATGAAACTAATGAAAATGCAGGTGATTATACACATGAAAACATTAGTTATGAATATTATATTCCATTTCCCGCAAACAAATTTAAATGTAGCACCTTTTTAAATAATTAAGATCTGTTAAATGATGAAAACAAACCAGTTGAAGGAGGCCTTGTAAGGCGCGTGGAAATAAATAAAATCTGGTGAGCGTGGCATTGACTGGATCTTGTCCTGTCAGATTTGAGAAGCGTATCTACATCCCTCTGCCGGAGGAGCCGGCGCGCTCTCAGATGTTCCGCCTCCACCTGGGCAACACGCCACACAGCCTGAGCGAGCCCGACCTGCGGCAGCTCGCCCACAAGACAGAAGGCTACTCCGGCGCCGACATCAGCGTCATCGTCCGGGACGCTCTCATGCAGCCGGTCAGGAAGGTGCAGTCTGCCACGCACTTCAAAAAGGTGAGCTCATTAGAAATCCCCAAAAGCTCCGGTCCTGTTATCGGCAAATGTTTTCCCGTTACTATTGACTTCTTCTCCTCCTCTTCCTCCTCCTCCTCCTCCAGGTTTGCGGTCCCTCCCGGAGCAACAACCAGGTGATGGTGGACGACCTTTTGACTCCTTGTTCCCCCGGTGACCCCGCTGCCATAGAGCTGACCTGGATGGATGTGCCTAGTGATAAGCTACTAGAGCCCATAGTCTGCATGGTGAGACACACACACACACACACATGAATGGACATCACAGGAAGGGTGATGCAATGCTGCATCTGCGTTGTTTTTTTATACCTGATACCAGTATCAGAAAGGCCTCCGATAGAGCCCTTAAATGCAGGATTGGGTATCAGCCAGTCCACGCACCAATCGGATGTCACGTTACTGTGTCATCTTTCAGCTCATTAACACAGGATCAACAACACGTGTCACTCGCCACCCGATCCGTACATCCTGCACATGAGCAAACAAACACTACACACCTGTTGTTAAACACTCTCGTGTACTCTATTATTTCCTGATGACTCTTCATTGTGAACAAGTCAGCAGGAGGAGAGCTAGTTAGTTAGCTGTTAGCAGCCGGTTGGTAGCGCAGTCCTGCTTGGCTAAATAACGGAGCTAACAGCTAGCGATAACAGAGGTCGCATTGACATTATTATGCGTTCAAGCTCCATTCAGTAAAAATGTGTAATGTGCGAAGGTGAATTTTAACTTTATTAATTTTAATGTTTACCTTTTTTCTCTTTTTTTTTTTTTTTATTGGATTGAACCTCGTAATCTGACAATAAGCAAGTTCAGCTACTGGAATCAGTTACTGGTGAGGAAAGAAGAACCTCTCTAGTCATTTCAGAACTCCATCGCAACAAGAAGACAAAATAACATCATTTTTTAAAATCCATTATTAGCCTTATGCCTGAGAACAAATGACATGTGAGAGCACATCAAGACATTTCATTTACACAAAACAATTATCACACACACAGCCACACTAATTTAAACGTTACTAGAAATATAAGTTAGTAAAACTTTGTGGAGAGAATAAGCGGCAACAGATTTCTAGAAAAACAAACTGATCAAATGTATGTATGATGTCCGGAGATGGATTATGATTACCGTACTTTTCGGGTTACAAGCCGCTCCTACGGCTGATCAGTGTCCCCGCTGTAGCAAGCTAGTAGCGCTGCTAGTAGCGCTGCTAGCTAGCGCTTCTGCTGCTACCGGCCACTGCTGCTGCTACTGCCCGCTGCTGCTGCTACTGCCCGCGTCCCCTCTGCCCAAGTCGGGTGTCGAGCCTGGTCCCGCTACCTTCGGTGGTTTTCGGGGAGCTAGCGGAAGTTAGCGGGGAAGTGACGGAGCGCTAGCAGGAGCCCCAGCTGGCTACAGCGGGGAGCTGTCGGAGACACTGACCGAAGGCAGTAGCGGCTTATAACCCGAAAAGTACGGTAATGAATCCAAGCAACACACAACGCTGTGTGACCGGTGAGGGGAGAGCTGTCTGCCACTGAGGAAATTACTTTTTAATTAAATTGCTTTAAGGGACAACTTAATGGCTGAATATATAAAATAAGATTAAAAAAATTACCGTATTTTCAGAAAATCCCATCTTTTCCAGCTGAGTGGTGGAGTAAGAGCTGAAAAGCGAACAGGGTTGTGCTTCTCCACATCAGTCAACATGTTAATACATTATAGCATGATCCACAGCAGAAATGTAATATGAAATACTAACGTAAAGCACCGCTGTCCTGTTCCTTTGCAGTCCGACATGCTGCGCTCTCTGTCCACCACCCGGCCCACAGTCAACACTGAAGATCTGCTGAAGGTCCAGAAGTTCACAGACGACTTTGGGATGGAGGGCTGAGACGGCCACGCCTCTCCCTGGTCCACGAGAAGTCACACTGCTCCCAACACTCATAACCCCAAACTGCTGTACCGCCCTGTAGACGTTCACCTCTCAGCGGAGCGCTTGGTTTACTGCCTCATGGATTTCAAAATAAAAGGCCGGTCTGTTTGACTCGTAATCATCCGGGCCGGATTTTTTTTTGGAATCCTTGGAGGGAGTTGACCAAAAGCTACACTTTAAAACGTTGGTGTGATTTGGTAGCCGAACAATAGAGTCCACGTGTTCCCCCCGTTTCAGACAGTGTTGCGTTACAAAGCAGCCGTTCCCTAAAGAACACCATCTCACCTGCATCGTCCCTCTCCGAGCCCATTCTGTCTGACTGAAGGACTGTAACTTATTTTAAATTATTTTGCCTCTGTGCACTTTGCTTTGAGTCCCAATGAAGGACGGTGACGTTTGAAGAAGGAACAAAAGAAGAAGACTGTTCTCCTGCCAGGCATGAGTGTGTGAATGCATCTTAAGTTTTTATGAAACTTGTCTTAATGTATTCGTCTCTATGTTGAGTCCTGTTATTTGATGAGTTGAATTAATGACTCTCCACTGTGTGTGTGTGTGTCACACATCTCATCTTTACAATACAGGAGATGTGCTGGACTTAGGGCCATGCAACGCATTCCCTCAATCCAAAACCATTTGAAAACTCTCTAGTTGTGCTTAAGAACACAATCTCACCACATGATTCATTTAGTAGCTGTTCTGGAGCTTTCAGTCATATCACATGATCTTCATGTTTGCTAGTTGGTCATGGTGTTGTGAATATTGATATTAACTTATTTTCTCTTTTTACATAAGAACTTCTCATCCACGGTGACTTAACATTTAAGGTTGAGAAACAACATTTTGTAGTTATCCCAAAGCTTTCTATTTTATCACATGATCTTCTTCACCTCATCTCTGGCGGAGAAGTCCATCGGCTAATGAAGACCCGGTGATACGATTGAAAACAATGTCAAGAATGAACAGGTCCAGTTGCTCTATTTAAATATGCTTTCTGCACGCCGTTTCCCAGAATGCACTTGTCTTGAGTGTGAGCGATACTGTGACGTCCTCCCTCTTGGTTATTGAAGTTTGTTGTAATCTGTTCAGAAGCTAAATACCTTTTCAAGAGAATCAAGCGTTTTGTTTGCCCTGCCATGACACTGACGGTACAGAACATTATTTATACTCCTTGACTGACTAAAGACACAGTATGTTTACAAGTATTTATTTTATGATGTTCCAGGGTGAAGTATTCTTTTATTTTGTGATGCATATTAAATAGTATTAGTCCTGTAAGGACGACACCGTTAGAGGTTGAAATAATCATTTTAATCTGCTGCTGGATGTTTGTTCTGCTCCAACTCTCTGACCTCTCTGTCATCTTGTCTGCTAGCTGCGTTAGCTCAGCGCTACTAGCGCTGCCGTGCATCTGAAGAGATGCATTCTGGTTCAGAGGGAGGTCCGTTATCAACGCCCCCATTAGGGCCCTGTAACCGTTACTGATTTAACCTGCATTAATAAAAACTGACACTTCAAATGAAAATAATGGCACTGTTTCTGTTTTTACATGTTCATTAGCTGATGGTTTAAACATATTTAGAGGCTCTACTGTTTTATTTTCAGTATCTAGCCAAGGCTCTAAATCACTCCCATCGTGTGTACACTAATGTTCATTTACAGTACGTCATAGGCATTGAAGCTCAGGCTCTTTAAGGAATAGTTTGAGAAAAATGCTTATTCACTTTTTTTGCGTAAAGTTATAGATTGATACATCTCATGTCTGTACAGTCGATAGAAAGCCACTGAAACCGGCTTCAGCTTCATGTTTAGCATGCTGGAATCTGAAAGACCAATTCTTTAGTGTTCAGGCAGCAATGGTTACTGTAATTCATTAGAGAACAAGTGGATTAATTAGTGTATGGCGCGATCGCTGTTTGTAATGCCAGCTAGATCATCACTGAACATGTCCTGGAAAATTATCTGTGAATAAGCATATTTCTGGAAGAAAAAGAAAAAAAGCCAAACATTTCCTATAACAACTAACTATAAGCGAGCAAATTCAGGGGTTCAGTAGGTCACCTCAAGGACACTTTAACAGGGCACACAGCTGGTTGTGCACGCACACGCGCGCGCACACACACACACACACACACACTTAAGCTGCGAGGACCCAACTTAAGTTCAACAAGGCTGCCGTTCCGTTTCATTTTGCCACAAACTCTGGTTTTCTTTCAGTCGTGAAGGCAGAATCTCCAATGCGGTTTTTAAAAAACTCTTCAGAGGCCGTCCCGCCGACAGAGTGGGACAGTGGGCGGAGCTCACAAAGTCCATTCAGTTTCTACTCGTCGGGTCTTTTTACAGTCGAATACAAAATGATCACAGAATAGAAGAGACACTTCTCAAATGCGACAGATGCTTGACACAAAGGGACAAAACACCTCAGCATATTCATCAAGGCAACTCAGTCCTCATTACTTTCACTGTATTTAGTGCGCAGACCTTGGCAGCAATACGAATATCAAGAAATCCGACGAGCTCTAAACACCTGCTGCAAACCACTGGATCTGCACTAGAGGATGAGCGCTTCCAGCCCGTTGACAGGATCTCTGATTGGAGTCTGTTGGCTTTGGCGGTCCGCAGTAAAAACGACGTCGTGAGCAGAAACCAACGTCCGTTCCCGAGGACGTCCTCGTCCTCGTCCTCGTCACACTTTGATCCGTTTCGGGTGGCTGCCGGACGAAGAACCGGCCCGCTTGTTGCGATGGTGGGGGAAGGTTGGCATGAGGTCGGGTTCACAGGCTGCAGAGAAGCAGAGGGTCAAGACGAGGGACTCGTAGACAGGTTCAGACACATTGTGTAATGGATTCATGACTTCTCCATGACTTTAAACCAAATGTCCATGAGCAAACATTTAGTGAAATCTGGGTGTAAACATGAAAAAGTGAGTAAATGTAGTATTTAAACTATCAATGAGAATACAAAGCATACAGTAAACCTTAAATGACACAAATGAATGAGACAATAGTTTGATTAAAAGAATAAACATTTATATAGATGCCTGTATGGATGCCTGCTTATATTTTGAGCGTCTTTCTTTAAGCACGGAGGGAACCAGTTTTGGTTCCAGACTTTTTCTTTTCCCCTATGTTTGAGTCGTCGTAGGAACCCCCTAATTAATTCCAATACTTGTGTTTATTGTATGTATTTGTTCAGCAAAGTCTTGGGGAAAAAATGTATATCTGCAAAAAAAATCACTTTTTTGACTATGAACTATGAACATCCAGCAGGATATGAGCAAGATTTCCCAAAAATGCCTCCTTGAGCGGTCACTGAGTTTTTCAAACTGTATCATGGTGCCCTAACAACAGCCCACATACTAATAAGACAGCTTTTTGGAAAGAGTAGGACCTAAAGAATCGGAATCTGCAACAAAAATCATAGTAGAATACAGCATTAGGGTGTTCAAAGGAGTTTCAGTCAAAAAACTGTGTCGTTCGGTTAAAAAAATGTAGTAAACTTAACGGTTACTTGAATTATGTTTCACACCAGATGTCTCTTCTCACAAGGGTTGCGGTTTTGTAGCAATTTAACCCTCTGAGGTCGGCGCCTGCGTCGAAGCGTTAAACCAGGTGTCTAAATGTTTAATAAAATTATAATCATCAGAATAATGTCACATAAATATGGTTAAAAATCTGGCGGATATGGTTTCCACTTCCGCGTCTGAGCATCTAAACATGGACGTGTATGAGGCGTGCAAAGCTTCACTGTGAGTCAGAAGGTGCCAAGCGAAGAGTCCTGAGCAGAGCTATATTGGAGGGGACAGACGGCGCAGCTTCAGAGCTGAAGGATTCACTAACAGGAGCTAGCCGGAGCTAACGGGCCAGATAGCTGGCCACAGCGTTTCTGTGAGACAGAACGGTGAGTAATCAATTGTTGAATCTATCACGTTAACTTGTTACAGTGAACGTAGTACGAGAGAACGTCAACTTTCAGTTGTGTTTTCTCATCCGCCATTGTTCCCAGTGTGCCGGTGAGAAATGCATTCCAGCCAATCCGAAGCCGAGGATTGTAACCAATTAGATGTAGAGATCGATGGTGACTGGATCCGCCCACTTACTGTCAAAAAGAAAATCTACTCGAGCGCGAGCAGGTTAAAGCTTCGAGAGCGAGCAGGTTAAAGCTTCGAGCGCGAGCAGGTTAAAGCTTCGAGAGCGAGCAGGTTCCAACTTCGAGAGGGACTTTTGCTCTCGTGAGCGGGGATTTTGCTCGCGTAGTGATGTAAAAGCGCTCGTCAAAGTAAATTACGCGCGCAGCTGTTTGATTTGCGCGCTCTCGTGGAGCTCATTTGCGCTCTTTAGTTTTGTCAGGGGTTTATCGTCATACTTTGGGACAATGGTGCCTCATTATATAGATAGCTGAGATTGTTCTGTATTTTTTTATATACAACACATGATTATGTATCATATGCTAGTGACTTTAAAAAGGGGAATTTAAAAAGTATGTAAAATCAAGAAAAAATATATATATATATCCCTCTCTCTAAATTAAAGCTGCTCGCAGCTGTGACTGGGCCCTCGCCGCCGGCACGTCGGGGACGCCTGCGGGTCGCCGGCTCGTCCGTCCGAGAACGTCCGCCTGCCAGGCGGACGTTCGAGGCCCTTCGGCTTACCCCGACGTGCCGGCGGCGAGGGCCCAGTCACAGCTGCGAGCAGCTTTAATTTAGAGAGAGGGATATATATATATATATATATATATATATATATATATATATATATATATATATATATATATATATATATATATATATATATATATACATACATACATACATACATACATACACACATATATATATACATATATATATATATATACACACACATAAATATATATATACACACACATAAATATATATATACACACACACATATATATATATATATATATATATATATATATACACACACACACACACACACACATATATATATATATACACACATATATATCAGGGGTGTCCAAACGTTTTTCACTGAGGGCCACAAACAGAAAAAGATATGAAAGTCTGGGCTACTCAGGTGAGGTATATCGCAAAATGAATCAAATGAGGTCAATTATGCATATATATATATATATATATATATATATATATATATATATATATATATATATATATATATGTATGTATTTGGCCTTTTCCAAGCTCCAGTAGAAGTTGGCAGGGAGAGAAACTGAAGCTGTTTCTTTAGAGAATCATCACTGCATCTCCATCAGTTCAGACTCTCTTCACTTCTTCTGCATCATCAGGAAGGGAGTCGAGAACAGCTTGAATTCTTTCTCAATGGCAGAAAGATCTTGGAAGCGCTTACTGAGTTCTGTCATTTGATGTGATGACAGACACATATATACTCTTTTTCGCAGAAAGGTTGACCTCTGAAAAAAGCTGCTTTGATTTCAGACGTGGGGGAAGAGCAGCGGTGACGTTAGTAGTTGTGTCTCAAAGAGACCAAGGTTCACACAGAACAGGTTCATGTGTGCGTGAGGTTTGGTACCTGGGCTTTGGCTTGCAGGCTCTTGTTCAGTGTGAGATGATGATAAGATCAACTAGAGGCCAGGTCTGCCAACCATAGTGTGTCACTCAGCTCATGAAGAGGTCAAAACTGTTCCAAAGTTAACATGCTTTATGAGAGTCATGGCTTGAAGACTTCTGCATGCCAATATTAACTCATAGTCAGAGCGCCACCTACTGGGAAACTATGGCGATTTTAACTAGAAATGATAAAGAAAATGAAATTTGCCGACTTCCGGTGCGGTTTAGAGCATCGTCCCAAGACAGTTATTTGTGAGTGTATATGTGGTACATACGCCTATGAAATGTTGTATATCTATGTTGAACGTACTGCGAGGGCTGCTTTGTTGAATTTTGTTGAATTTTCTCCTTAGAAGTGCATTGGTCCTTTTCTTCTGAACACAATGAGATATAAACAAGCTTTTGATACATTGTGATGGAATTGAACCCGTAATGATCCACAGAGGATTTTGTAAAAATCGAAGCCAGCATTTAGGAAGATTTGAGGAAAAGATTGTTTTTCACAAAATCCAAAATGGCGGAAATTCTAAGTAGGCGGAGCTTAATGCGGCGATGTACTTTTTTGTAGAGCAGACACAACCGGACATGTGTGCTAAATTTCAGGTCAATTGGTGATAGGGGGCAAAAACTGTGGGCGTTCACAACTCACAGGTTGTCAAAAAAAAACACGTTTTTTAGGGGGCGCTATCTGACTTTCTGTTTGGTTTAGAGCATGGTCCCAAGAGGGTTATTTTTAAGTTGACATGTGTTACATATGGCTACCAGGTGTCATACATGTAGGTCAACCGTAGCGCTGGGGCTGCTTAATTGAATATTTGTAGGGGGCGCTATCGAGCCGAATTGCGATTTTGAAGCATTAAAATCATATCCCGTAACTACATCTTTGCCTGTCAATGTGGGTGCCAAGTTTAGTTACGTCTCGAGCATGCTTAGTCCCTCAAAAGTACCTTCGTTGTTGACCGCGAAGGATGAGTCGCCACGGCAACAGCGTTTCACGAAACATCAAAAGCTTTGGGGGATGGCGTCATGAAAGTCTTATGTTTGTCTACGAGTAATTTGGTGTCGATCTAATCAACCTACTGAGAGAAGCTAGCCATAGTATAGAACATTTTTCTTTCTGTTGCCATTAGGTGGCGCTATGACTCAAATTAAAAATTAGACATCACAGGTCTTCAGGCCTGGAGTCTCATCAAACATGTGAAACCTGGAAAGGATCTTTTTATGTGGAGTCGAGTTACATCGGTTTATTTGTGCACGGCGAAGGATCAAACTTCCGCGATGCTCAGACGCGACGCCGTTCAACGGATCCTTACAATCTTCAAGGTGATGCATTATCAATGTCTTAAGTCTCTTCCGATGCATTTAGAGAGGGATGTGAATCATTTGTGAGGAGCACGGTATACAAGTACAAAACATGTAACTTCCTGTTGCCTCTAGGTGGCGCTATGACTAGGATTCAAAATGATCACATGGATGTCTTCAGGGTCAGGAGTTCATGACATATGAGAAATATGGAGCAGATTACATCATGTATGGCCGAGTTAAAACAACTTCCATTTTCATGGAAAATGGTGTCTCTTTGGCGCTGCATTGCGCTCACATAGTTCGATATTTTTGAAATCCTTTCATAACTTTTCCCTGCAAAGGTCTCAACATCATTTTGCCCGAATGTGAAATCAATCGTGTTTAATATCTAAGAGGAATTCATCTGAATACGACGCCTGAAATTAAGGAAAATGCCAAAATTGAGCTATTCACTGCAGCGCCCTCTAGTGTTTGAAAATTCTGAAATAATTTGGGTATGTTAAGGGACACGATGTTGACATATGCTACAACTTTTGTGAGGATAGGCAAAGTGATTTGGAAGTTATGTGTATTGACATATTGAGCCACGCCCCTAAGAGTTTAATTGGTTAATAACTTCTGAACGCAATGAGATATCAACAAAGTGGAATATATTGTTTGATCACATTGAGCCAATGATGATCCACAGAAAGTTTGGTGAGAAATGGACCCAGCGTTTAGGAGTAGTGGGCAAAAATATGTTTTTTACAAAATTCAAAATGGCGGAAAATCTAAATAGGCGCATTTTATTTTCACGGATGAGTTTTTTGTAGAGCAGTACCACCCGGACATGTGTGCAAAATTTCAAGTCAATCGGTCAAAGTTGGCAAAAAGGGTGGGCTTTCACATCTAAAGGGGGCGCTAGCGAGCTATTTTTTCCGACTTTTGGCCGACACCCAATTCAGATTGGCATTTTCGCCAAGTCGGATGGGTGTGAAAATTTTGAAGAATTTATGTTTAGCCCAAGCACCTCTTTTCCCTGCGCATTGAGCGCTAATAAGAATAATAATAATAAATATATATATATATATATATATATATATATATATATCCCTCTCTCTAAATTAAAGCTGCTCGCAGCTGTGACTGGGCCCTCGCCGCCGGCACGTCGGGGACGCCTGCGGGTCGCCGGCTCTCCCGGCCTCGAACGTCCGCCTGTCAGGCGGATGTTCGAGGCCGGAAGAGCCGGCGACCCTTCGGCTTACCCCGACGTGCCGGCGGCGAGGGCCCAGTCACAGCTGCGAGCAGCTTTAATTTAGAGAGAGGGATATATATATATATATATATATATATATATATATATATATATATATATATATATATATATATATATATATATATATATATATACACACACATATACATATATATATATATATACATACACACATATATATATATATATATATATATATATATATATATATACACACATATATATATATATATATACACACACATATATGTATATATATTATATATATATTCATACATATATATCAAGGGTGTCCAAACTTTTTTCACCGAGGGCCACAAACCGAAAAATATCTGAAAGTCAGGGTCACTCAGGTGAGGTATATCGCAAAATGAATCAAATGAGGTCAATTATGCATATATATATATATATATATATATATATATATATATATATATATATATATATATATATTATTTTTGTTAAATATATACTCAATATATATGTAAAAAATCACATCAGAGGAAATTTGGCCTTTTCCAAGCTCCAGTAGAAGTCGGTCGGGAGAAAAACTGAAGCTGGTTCGTTAGAGAATCATCACTGCATCTCCATCAGTTCTAGTTCATACTCTCTTCACTTCTTCTGCATCATCAGGAAGGGAGTCCAGAACAGCTTGAATTATTGCTCAATGGCAGAAAGATCTGGGAAGCGCTTATTGAGTTCATGACAGACACATATATCCTCTTTTTCGCAGAAAGGTTGACCTCTGAAAAAAGCTGCTTTGATTTCAGACGTGGGGGAAGAGCAGCGGTGACGTTAGTAGTTGTGTCTCAAAGAGACCAAGGTTCACACAGAACAGGTTCATGTGTGCGTGAGGTTTGGTACCTGGGCTTTGGCTTGCAGGCTCTTGTTCAGTGTGAGATGATGATAAGATCAACTAGAGGCCAGGTCTGCCAACCATAGTGTGTCACTCAGCTCATGAAGAGGTCAAAACTGTTCCAAAGTTAACATGCTTTATGAGAGTCATGGCTTGAAGACTTCTGCATGCCAATATTAACTCATAGTCAGAGCGCCACCTACTGGGAAACTATGGCGATTTTAACTAGAAATGATAAAGAAAATGAAATTTGCCGACTTCCGGTGCGGTTTAGAGCATCGTCCCAAGACAGTTATTTGTGAGTGTATATGTGGTACATACGCCTATGAAATGTTGTATATCTATGTTAAACGTACTGCGAGGGCTGCTTTGTTGAATTGAGTTGAATGTTCTCCTTAGAAGTTCATTGGTCTTTTTCTTCTGAACACAATGAGATATAAACAAGCTTTTGATACATTGTGATGGAATTGAGCCTGTATTGATCCACAGAGAATCTTGTAAAAATCGAAGCCAGCATTTAGGAAGATTTGAGGAAAAAAGTGTATCTCAAAAAATTCAAAATGGCGGAAATTCTAAGTAGGCGGAGCTTAATGCGGCGATGTACTTTTTTGTAGAGCAGACACAACCGGACATGTGTGCAAAATGTCAGGTCAATTGGTGATAGGGGGAAAAAACTGTGGGCGTTCACAATTCACAGGTTGTCAAAAAAAAAAAACGTTTTGTAGGGGGCGCTATTTGACTTCCTGTACGGTTTAGAGCATGGTCCCAAGAGGGTTATTTTTAAGTTTACATGTGTTACATATGGCTACCAGGTTTCATACATGTAGGTCAACCGTAGCGCTGGGGCTGCTTAATTGAATATTTGTAGGGGGCGCTATCGAGCCGGATCGCGATTTTGAAGCATTAAAATCATATCATGTAACTACATCTTTGCCTGTCAATGTGGGTGCCAAGTTTAGTTACGTCTCGAGCATGCTTAGTCCCTCAAAAGTACCTTCGTTGTTGACCGCGAAGGATGGGGCGCCACGGCAACAGCGTTTCACGAAACATCAAAAGCTTTGGGGGATGGCGTCATGAAAGTCTTATGTTTGTCTACGAGTAATTTGGTGTCGATCTAATCAACCTACTGAGAGAAGCTAGCCAAAGTATAGAACATTTTTCTTTCTGTTGCCATTAGGTGGCGCTATGACTCAAATTAAAAATTAGACATCACAGGTCTTCAGGCCTGGAGTCTCATCAAACATATGAAACCTGGAATGGATCTTTTTATGTGGAGTCGAGTTACATCGGTTTATTCGTGCACGGCGAAGGATCAAACTTCCGCGATGGTCCCACGCGACGCCGTTCAATGGATCCTTACAATCTTCAAGGTGATGCATTATCAATGTCTTAAGTGTCTTCCGAACCATTTGGAGACACATCCGAATAATCTGTGAGGAGCACGGTATACAAGTAGAAAACATGTAACTTCCTGTTGCCTCTAGGTGGCGCTATGACTAGGATTCAAAATGATCACATGGATGTCTTCAGGGTCAGGAGGTCATGACATATGGGAAATATGGAGCAGATTACATCATGTATGGCCGAGTTAAAACAACTTCCATTTTCATGGAAAATGGTGTTTTTCGGCGCTGCTTTGTGCTCACATAGTTCGATATTTTTTAAATCCCTTAATAACATTTCCCTGCAAAGGTCTCAACATCATATTGCCCGAATATGAAATCAATCGTGTTTAATCTCTAGGAGGAATTCATCTGAATACAACGCCTGGAAACGAGGAAAATGCTAACATTTTGCAATTCACTGCAGCGCCCTCTAGTGTTTGAAAATTCTGAAATAATTTGGGTACGTTAAGGGAGACGATGTTGACATATGCTACAACTTTTGTGAGGATAGGCAAAGTGATTTGGAAGTTATGTGTATTGACATATTGAGCCACGCCCCTAAGAGTTTAATTGGTTAATAACTTCTGAACGCAATGAGATATCAACAAAGTGGAATATATCGTTTGATCACATTGAGCCAATGATGATCCACAGAAGGTTTGGTGAGAAATGGACCCAGCGTTTAGGAGCAGTGGGTCAAAATGTGTTTTTTACAAAATTCAAAATGGCGGAAAATCTAATTAGGCGCATTTTATTTTCACGGATGAGTTTTTTGTAGAGCAGTCCCACCCGGACATGTGTGCAAAATTTCAAGTCAATCGGCCAAAGTTTGCAAAAAGCGTGGGCTTTCAACCTAAAGGGGGCGCTAGCGAGCTATTTTTCCCGACTTTTGGCCGACACCCAATTCAGATTGTCATTTTCGCAAAGCCGGGTGGGTGTGAACATTTTGAAGAATGTATGTTTAGCCCAAGCACCTCTTTTCCCTGCGCATTTAGCGTAAATAATAATAATAATAATAATAATAATAATAAACATTACAATAACAATAGGTCCTCCGCTCTGACTACGTCAGTGCTCGGGCCCTAAATATATATATATATATGTGTGTATGTATATCCCTCTCTCTAAATTAAAGCTGCTCGCAGCTGTGACTGGGCCCTCGCCGCCGGCACGTCGGGGTAAGCCGAAGGGTCGCCGGCTCGTCCGTCCGAGAACGTCCGCCTGCCAGGCGGATGTTCGAGGCCGGAAGAGCCGGCGACCCGCAGGCGTCCCCGACGTGCCGGCGGCGAGGGCCCAGTCACAGCTGCGAGCAGCTTTAATTTAGAGAGAGGGATATATATATATATATATATATATATATATATATATATATATATATATATATATATATATATATATATATATATATATATATATATATATATATACATACATACATACATACATACATACATACATACATATATGTATGTATGTGTATATATATATATATATATATATATATATATATATATACACATACATACATACATACATACATACATACATATATGTATGTATGTGTATATATATATATATATATATATATATATATATATATATATATATATATATATATATATATATATATACACATACATACATATATATATATATATATA